>CAJHNH020000049.1:142115-159615 GCA_905116865.2 Candidula unifasciata | reverse complement strand
GCTGATGTCGCGGCGGTGGTATGTTTCCATATTATGTCCTGAAATAGTAGTCTCTAGTAGTTATACTGTGTAATATGTCGGGAAGTATTCTCGCTAGGATGGAAAGTCGCTATAAGTAATTTGTTGGTCTGGTGGCATATTGAACCTTAACGTACACGTTAAATATGTTTCGGTTTTTGCCATTGTTGAGGTAATCTCGCTGAGCGTATGGTGTCATTATTATATTTCCTTGTTAGCTGGAGATGATCGCTTTAGATTGTGGTCGGTCGAGCATGTTGTTTGTTGTTAATGTTGTTATTTGTGAACCACGCTGATTTTATGTTAGGTGAAATAAACAGATGTTCAATGTGGTAATCATAGTTCCAGTTGTTTTTGGTTCAGATTAGGACTTGTGGTTAGTGTGTCTAGTTTATTTGTATTAAAGCTACCCAGATCTCTTGTCTGAGCTAGAATATTTCTAGTCCCTGCCTAACGAACTCTTTTTCTTAATTTTTCTATTTTTTGTACTTTGGGCTTTGCGTTTCTAGTACATACAGATACTAAAACCAGTTAACACAGTAACTAGAGATAAAATAACACAACGCGACCTCAAGAGTATGTAACCATAGAGAGAACACAGTGCTATTCAGAATGTTATTAATGTTGTTTGTGATATTACTGAAGTATCAAAATAAATACAGTTCATTGAAAAAAAGAGTTGTTTAATTTTTTTGGGGTGCTTTTTAAGTATCAGAGATGTGAGAAGCATGCAGAAAGCAAGACATCATCATTATCACGACTATCGACACGTCAAGCTTTCTCCTCGTCTATAGTCTTCAACTGACCCCTTCTGTAGCAAACTAAAGACAAACCTGGGTGTGACATCAACGTACGCGAAGAAGACAGCTGTGCTACAAGGAGACCCAGAGGCTATGCTGGACAGTTTGACATCATGGTATGGAAGATCGTTTGTGTCAGAAATTATTTAAAGTGGGAGACGAAATGCTGTTACAAGGTACAACAAACGAAAAGACACTACACAAACTAAAAAAAGAAGAAGACCGGCTAATCTACATATGTTGGCATAACATACATACAATGAAACTAGGCAGCTGTATTAAGTAACTAGAAATCCTGCTGTAGCAAATGTTGCAAAACAAAGAAATATCTCCCAGAGACTAGTCGAAAGGAATGAAGAGGTGCCAACAATGTTAGCCGACTTCAAACATTGAAAAATGTATTTAGACAGTAATGGTTTTAATTATTACAAACTTAAAACAGTGAATATAAATTACCCGTGCCTTAAACCAGTGTTTCCCAAACGTTTCTTGGTCGCAGCACCTTTTTTAAATTGAAATGTTTTAACGGCGCTCAAACATAAGTAAACGTATGACTATTTGTGTCTTGGTTAAATTAATTATAAAACTTTTATAATATTTCGCTGCGCCCCTGTGAAGAAAAGGCGGCTTCCGGGGCGCCGAGGCGCACAGTTTGGAAATCACTGCATTTTACAATTATAAAGCTGCTTATATAGCTAGTTGCCATCAGCGTTCACAAAATTATCATGGGAGACTACTTTTTTAGTGAAATTTGCGGATTACTGTTTGGGATTGTTGCCCGTGCCTCGACTATTCTTGAAACTCTCTGGTCACGTATCGATGCATGTGTTCTTGTGAGTAAGCTGTGAGTAAAGAGGACTTTTGAGAACATGCTACACACCTTAATTCAACCTAACTTAAAAAAAAGTACACATATCTCTTCAAGTAGGCATATAAGTTGTCCTTAGTTAATAACGGTTTGGCTATTGAACTCGGCTAACAATATATATCATACCTCAACTAGCAAGATACAAGAGGAAGGACCAAGATGAGTTAAGATTTTTTGGGGGGTGGGGGTTTATTGTATAATGAAAGAGCTCATGTGTACATTGCATGCAGCTGCACTTCCAACTGTAAGCTTACTAATGAGGCAAACTGTGATTTGAGCAGGAACTGTGGAAAGTAATTTCCTGCAAGAAGACACGTTCTGACACGTACAGTTAGTGCTAGTTACAGAAATAATTCACCTGATTTTCAAGTCGTCCGCCCGGACAGACATTCCTGACATCCGTTTTTCCATTAAACCTGGTCAAGAGGCGTGCCGTCTTCATAGATATGACGTTTTTCTGTTAAATCTGGGACAGGTTATTAGGACGGACCAACAGTTTTTAGTAGGAGACTTTATCCAGGGAAATGCAATATGGTGGTTAAAAAGGAAGGTTTTTTTTTTTTAGCTAGAAAAGGCACCGAAAGTTTTTGCCCCTCTAAATAATTAATCTTGGCACTAGGCCGATCAACGTTCCAGGTTCTTTGTCAGTTTAAATCCATCGGAAATGTAGACTTAGATTTCTGTATCGTGACGTAATGAAGTTTTACGAAAGTGGGAGGGTCAGCCCCACGCATCAACACCTAACCTCAAGGGTCAGCCCCACGCATCACCACCTAACCACAAGGGTCAGCCCCACGCATCACCACCTAACCTCAAGGGTCAGCCCCACGCATCACCACCTAACCACAAGAGTCAGCCCCACGCATCAACACCTAACCACAAGGGTCAGCCCCACGCATCAACACCTAACCACAAGGGTCAGCCCCACGCATCAACACCTAACCACAAGGGTCAGCCCCACGCATCAACACCTAACCTCAAGGGTAAGATTTTGTATGGCTCTCATACTTGGAGCACACAAAAAAGAGATGAAGCTTTATTACAGGTTTCGAAAACAGAGTCTTTCGACGAATCTTTGGACCCATCAATGATGCAAACAGTTGGGAATGGTGAGTGAGATACAATAACGAAATTTATAATCTGTTTAAATCACCAGTGATAACTGGCATCATGAGAGCAAGCAAACTTAGATGGTTGGGGCATATTGAGAGAATGAGAGATGCCAGAGAAGGGAAAACTGATTACGCAAGGGAGATGAATGGTCGTAGACCACGAGGCAAACCAAGAAGACGAAGGAGAGATAATGTCTAGACAGACTTGCAAACACATGGTGTCACTAAATAGAAAGAGAAGGCCAACCACAGAGATGAATGGAGGCGGCTGATATCTGCAGCAATGAAATGCTGAAGAAGAAGACTAGGTCGACCAAGATTTCAGTTAGTACAAAGAAAATTTCCTGTGCTATTTACCACGTCACTTATCGAGTGTAGATTGGTTTTTAAATTGTGTCGAGCCAGACGAGTCAATGGATTCAATAGGGTCCTTTATTCATTTATGCAATCTTCTTATACGTTTGACATTTTGATTCCCGTGGCTTGTGATCTGACCAGACAGTTTAAATTTCTTTGTTTTAGTGGGAGTTGATTCATACTTCATGGCTCTACGGTTTGCATAGACCCACACCAATCAGGTGAGCCTTCGAGTGAGGGCTGGTCAAGAAATAACGCTGGTCTGTCGCCTTCTTTTCTTTCTCTGTCCTATATGCCTCTGTGGAGCATAGACCTCAACCATTTGATGATAAATTTACAGAATCTTTCCCTGATATTCTACTTTTTTTTAACACCAGTCTACATTATGCATCTCTGGGTGTTTTTTGAAACTTTTTCTCCCTGTGAGGTCCAATCTAAGGCATTCTGTTGATACAGGTGTTCTCGATGTGGGTCCTGTCCAGTGCCATTGTCCTTTTATCACCTCATCATAATTTATTAAAAAAAATATTTATTAGGCTTTTCTCTCAAAGCCAAAATTAGTGACAATATCATAAAATGTAATTGCTTCTGTTATATGCAAGCACCAGTTAATGTTTTCAAGGAAAAAAGAAAAATGAAAGCAAAAAGAGAAAGGTACACAGAAGGAAGACTGTCCTAAAACATCCAGAAATGCAGTCGTAATATTTCCACCTTGTTCTTTGCTCTTTCATAACCTCTGCATCAAATGTCATGGCAATGGAAAATAATCTAAGCCTGTGGAAGACATGTGTTCGAATCCCATGGAATGAAGACTGTGAGGGGGGGAGGGGGGGGGGGGGGAACGTACGCAATTTGGGAACCAACATCTGGAGAACATCTTTATGAAAAATGAATCCTGGCGACCCCTCTCTGAGATGGTTTCTAACAAGGTGAAGAAGATCTGTTTTCACCCCTAGGCGTCGCTGTTTGACAGGAGAAGATTACCGGGCCTAATCTTTTCCTGTTCCCAGATTGTCTGCTCTTGTCGCAGGGATATATAGCGGTTCTGAAATAGTTTCCTGGTAAAGCTTCATGACTGGAATAATCATTGTCTGGATCCTAAGATGTTGCATGAGTTGGCGTAATTTAATACGGTTGTTTACATCGATACTTGCAGGACAACGTGTATGAGAAACTATCACACATAATATAATATAATATAATATAATATAATATAATATAATATAATATAATATAATATAATATAATATAATATAATATAATATAATATAATATAATATAATATAATATAATATAATATAATATAATATAATATAATATAATATAATATGTTAATTTTAAAAAGTTTAGTTGCGTTCCCTTTACAGGATGTTGCAGAACCATCTACAGAATTTTGCAGGCTCTTTATGATTTCACTAGTAAATTTAAATTGAGTAGTTTGTGAATGCTTCATGGACGGTCGGCGCTCGATAACACTGTCGAAACCAACGCATGGCGGTCTGCTGACAAATTGCCCGCAGTTGAAACACCGACACCTAGGAATTACAAAGGCGCCTTGGCAACGCCTGAACTACAGACGCCTACAAACACAAATGGCAGAACCTTTTCCCCACGTCAAACTCAGCATCGGGTGTATCCAGCTAGATGAATATTTGTACACGACTGTTGAAAAGATGGGTAATGTGGTCAACACCAAACTAGCCGTCTTTACCTTCCAAGATATCTCCCAGGATCCATAAAGTTAGGCCGATCTAGGAGCATCGACTACTAGTATCAATACTTATAAGACAATTACGACTACGCTATTTGGAGCAAACTCTGTGAGGAAGTTAGTGCAGATACACTAAACAGGCACTTGCTTGACTAGTTTGATTAGCCACAAGTTGTGGTCAGCATCACGCCGACCGCCTTTACTTCCCGGAACCGCACCCGGTACCCACACTCAAGGCTGGGTCCACCTGGGAGCCAAGGTCATTTTTAAAAAAAAAAGTCCGACTCCGTCAGGGAGCGAACCCACGAACTTCCGATCCGCAGGCCAGTGTCTAGCCGCTACGCCACGGCGACTCCTAGAATAAAAAGTAATGATAATAATAATATTTTTTTAGATATACCTGATTACCTTGGAAACTTCCTGGCATCGCCTAAGCCTTGCACCACAAGGCCGTGACACACGGTTTGAGAAGCCCTGCTGTACCGTTTACCTGTCGGTAACAATCAAAGTTAATATGTTCCATTAGCCCAAAGCCAGTAATCCTATGAACTTCCTAACACCCACAGAGAATAACAGCCTGTCTCATTTCGAGGACGTTTAGTGTGCCCTTTAACTTGTCATTCAGCGACCTACTTTGTGTATACCGTTTTTAGGTCTCTGTCTTCTGACATCCTCTCAATATGCGCCAACCACTTCTATTGTATCGCATGATGGCAGTACGTAGGTAGGTAGTTTGTACCCCATCAGGACATTACACAAGCGATAAACACCCGGTGACATAAAATGCCAACATGCGGATGAGGATCACCGGTGGAGAGATCCCAGAATTCCCGTTCAGCCCTAAGGTCATATTTAAGGCCCGGCTGTATTTAGGGCCCTAGGAAAGGCCAGGATGGGGCTTCAAAATAACTAAAAATTGCATCCCACATGGAAAGACGGCTTTCATTTATAATGAATGATGTCAGTGATCAATGGTGATTTAAATAGATTACAAAGTTCGTTGTTGCTTCTCTCACTACATCCCCCCCCCCGTTTGCATCTTTTATGGGTCCAAAGTTTCGTCGTAACACTTGTTTTTGAAAATTTATAATACAACTTCATCCAGTTTCAGAGCCATATATAACGAGTGGAATGAAATGTAAAAAAAAATAAATAATGCAAATGTTAAATGCTAAATGATTCCGATTAAACGAAAGACTTTCTAGAGAATATGCACACATAAAAGAAATCATAGCACCAACAGCACACACAGCAACAAGAACATGTTGATAGACTGCACTCAGAATGCAACAACTAAGATATGAAGATCAACGTAGACAAACAAAAGTCATGACATTCTTCAAAGAAATCCCACAATGATGCAGTAAAGCCAAACGAGTTTTAGGTCACATGGTACCAATTTTAAAATGCAATTATGTGAATATGAACAACGAAAGAACACTGTTTAACATATTATTCGTACAAACGCTATGCTATCAATGTCAAACATGGACAGTGTCTCCAGACGACAGATAGAGAAAAGTCATAAAAAATATAAATATTCCTGGCAGAAATAAAATGTTTACGTACTGTAACAGGTGTAATAAGGAAAAATCAACTATAGAGCGGTGATATCAAGAGGAGAATCGGCCAAGAACCAACACTAAACTTTATACGCAGATGACAAATCAAATGGTTTGGCCATGAAATAAGACTGAAAGGACACTACAGAGAGCAGTGTTATAAAGATACAGTGTTAACAGACCCAGAGGTCGACCACACAGAATATGGACAGCAGAAATATCAGACACTGAAATGTGCTAAATACGAAGCCAACAGAAGGGCCCGTTCTATAGATCTCTTCCTCCCTTAAGGCCGCGAGGCTTTCCTTGAGTAGAGAAAAAAGGAGGAGGAGGAGAAGAAGAAGATGAAAAAGAAGAAGAAAAAGAAGAAGAAGAAGAAGAAGAAGAAGAAGAAGAAGAAGAAGAAGAAGAAGAAGAAGAAGAAGAAGAAGAAGAAGAAGAAGAAGAAAAAGAAGAAGAAGAAGAAGAAGAAGAAGAAAGAAAAAAGAAAATAGACATGGTAAGCGTTCTTTTATAGAAAAGCTAGTAGGAAAAGCAGCAAGTGAGCCGGAAACACACCCACCCATACAAACAAACACACACACACACACACACACACACAGAGGCGAAAGCACGAACACAAAGTGTAAATATGAAACTGGAAGGAAATATGGTGTCACTTCCAAACATTCTTTTGACTTCTAAAAATAAAAAGATAATTTCAGATAAAAAAGTGAAATTCTGAATTTTAACCTAATACTACAGACAAGCGTGCTACCTACCTGTTATACGTTACGTTATTGGGTATTAATGAGGTAATCTGAAATGATTAGTCTGCATGTCTCCTAGGTTCATAATGCATTTATCACTGTTGTTATTGTTTTCTACACACATAACAGCCAGTTCTTCTTCTTGGACCATAAACTGTTCCTCCCCACAACGCTTTACCACAGTAGTAAAAGATGAAGATGACGATTCAACTTATAAGAGATGTTCACCGTCTGGGTACCGTGGCCTTATTGTATTGTAAACAAGAGAAGACCCACTGGCTCCCCAAAAGCATGTCGACTAAATTGCTAGTTCTTTCGAAGTCGGAGTACATCTGCCTGAGAAGCAAGGAAACGGCGGTCTGCATACATATGAGTCAGATCTGTAAAACTGATGCACATGCAACACTCAGGTTCTGGAACTGGATTGCGGTCGAAAGGTGTATGAGCAACCAAAACTTTCCACCGGAGTTTACAGCTGGTAAACGATAAGAAAATGAAGAAAATAAGAGATTTAAAAAAAAATAATGTATGAAAGTTAAGATTAAGAAGGACAGAATGCTACACTGGTTAGCTGAATTGATCATCAAGAAATTCAGCCTAAACAACCCATAATTTATCATCCATGTCCTCTCCACATTATTATCCTCTGTATCTAGTTGGATCGATGAATCAGTTTGTCCCCATCCAGGATAGTATCTAGCGTTTACCACACTATCCTGGGGTTTTAGGAAAATCCCGGGATAGTACCTAGCGTTTACTATACTACCCTGAGAGTTTGAGAAAATCCAGGGATAGTACCTAACGTTTGCCATTCTGTCCTGAGATTTTAAGAAAATCACGGGATAGTACCTAACGTTCACCATACTATCCTGAGTTTTTAAGAAAAGTCCGGGATAGTACCTGACGGTTACCATACTACCCTGAGATTTTAAGAAAATCCCGGGATAGTACCTGAAGGTTACCATATTACCCTGAGATTTTAAGAAAATCCGGGGATGGTACCTAACGTTTACCATACTACCCTGAGATTTAAAAAAAATCCCATGATAGTACCTAACGTTTGCCATACTATCCTAAGATTTTAGGAAAATCCCGGGTTAGTACCTAACGGTTACCATACTATCCTGAAATTTAGGAAAACCTCAAATTTGACGGTATACCAAAAGGGTATATCACAGATACCCCGTTCAACTCTCAAAGTGGTTATAATTAGGGCAGAAGACCAAACACACAGGGAGAAGAGAGCCGAAGAGCGAAGTTATAAAGATAGGAAGAACATGGGGAGAATTACATGGGATAGCGAAGGTAAGAACGATTTAGCATGAGTCGGTTGAGAGCCTATGGTCCACTGGGAGCTAGAAAGGAACCCGATGCAACCTGCAATCCTATGCGGGTAGGGGTATTTACAATTCTCTTCTTCTTGCGATTCTTATCTACCAGTATCTCTTTTGCCATGTGGCATTTCAGCTGCACTTTTGTTAGATCAGGGAGTCGCCGTGGCGGAGCGGCTGGACGCTCACCGCGGATCAGGAGGTCGTTGGTTCACTTCCTGGCGGATCCAGGCTTCTTTAAAAAATGACCTTGGCTCCCAGGTCGACCCAGCCTTACTGGGTGCAGTCCTGGGAAGTAGAGGTGGCCGGTGTGATGCTGACCACACCACCCATCTTGTTCCGATTGGTCTATAAAATATAGGTCTAGCCCTATTTACTCCATACACCTAAAGGCCTGGAAAAGGGTCCTTTACTGTTTATTTTTACTTATTGTCAGATCCAGTGACTAGAGAACAAGATGCGCATACACATGTCGTAAGTTTAACAGACTCTGAAAGCATGCTGAGAAAGATTAAGACAGGGATGCTTCGAGCAAAGTGGCAAGCTTCACTGCAAAGGTCACATGTAGCGAGCATACTTTGGATCTTTTCTCCAGGCTATGACGGCGCGGTTGTTAATAAACAGGGAGACTGATTGGCTGGATCTGCACCACTGGATGTTGAACTGATACATGACACAGCAGATGGGGTCCATGCCCATTGGGAACAAGCAACGGAATAAGTAGAGAAAAAAGATTATTATGGCTTGGAGAGAATGAGGCACCTGAGTGTAACCAGAGGGTCTAGCCAGCTCATTACACTCAGAGTAAAGGCAAGACGCACATATAATCAGATTGGGACCGGTACTATCAGTATAGGAACTATACGCTGGCTGCTGAAGATGAGGACGGAGCATGCATGGTAATGCTACGAGTGCTGTGATGTCAATTCTTTACTCAACTCAACTCATCTATAGTCAATTTTTCTCAACAAATAATCTATCCGCCTCAGCATCCTTTCTTCACCTTTTGATTCGATGGCAGTTGTTAATTCTTTACTTAAACTCTGCAACTGCTATTCTGTCAAACCATTGTACTCAGAGCAGACATAATGATAATGCATGTTTCTTGTTTATCAGTGTGTGTTTTTATCGTTGCCTGTGTTTAACTCCATATTATAGAGTTCATTTGACATTACAGGTCTGTATTCCAAGTTTTATAATTGCTGTATTGTCCGCTGGCTTTCCTATATTTTCAAGTGCTTGAAAAAGTCACATTATCTTTTGCAAATTTATTTCTAGGTCGATAAAGACGTGCCCTTTCCTTCCCCAGTTCTAAACTTCCTAGTCATAGTTTACTTTATGTTTTTATTTCTGATATTTTTTTGGTATTTACGACTAACTGTACTAGATGTCGCGTCTGGCACACACACACAAATCAGTCTATCTTAGTCTCCTTTTACGACATGAATCGTAAGTCATATTGCTATTATTCTATTTCTGAAGGGTCTACGGTAGAAAAAGTGTTACGTGGCCCAACTACAGTAACCAAATACGAACCAAAAAAATTAACTTGAGCGAGACTATATTTGATAAATCTTACGTGAAAATAAAAAATAAAAATAAAAATGCAATTTCCAGCTAATGTGACACTTGCTGTTAATTTCTAAGTGAATAGAAGAGCCTGCTTAATGGTTGGACTCGCTAAGGAAATCTTGTCCGACAGGAATCAGTTTCATTTTGTGCCAGGGAGCTTTGGGGTAAGAGGGAATGTATGAACATATTGGTTTGCTGGCAGAGCCACGTTAGGTACAGGAAAAGCAATGGACCGGACCGATGTTCTCAATGAGGCAGGGATAGAAGATCACTTGAATCAGCAACACTCTAAAGGCCACAACAACTTTAAACGCAAAAAAGTGTCGCAAAACAAACTGTATACAAACAGCCAAAGAAGAATAGTAAACCAACCCTAAACTGGGGTTAGCAGTCGCCACACGCTGAGGAATATACTGAAGATGGGATCCTAGCGGTTATGGGCTTGTCTGATGTGCAGTGAGGATAATCTGTCGAATAACTAACTGAACTAACTTCTGCTACTTATAAGTTAATCTGTCTAATGTGTGTGGCTGCAAGTTGTTTTTGGAAACCTACATTATGAGGACAGTTTCGAGAAAATGTATAAAGTGAGAATTGAAGTAAACACTTCACGGCATTATTGGAACACAAAGATAAAGCCATTATTGTGTGCTAAAGTTGTTCACTGCGCAGACAGCAAAAGTCCAAGTGTCCAGGTTACAGTTCACCCTTGCGCACGAAAACTGCCAGGAAAATTCCACATTGTGTGGCCGCCATATTTGCACATTTATTGTCACGAATAGAAAGGGTATTCACAAACCCTGACGCAGAATAATGCAAGCGACGTAAGCATATACACCACTAGTTAGTTAATCATGAATGTTACTCCCTTCGCTCACTCCAACTGATATAGCGACGCTCTCACGGACAGCTAGAACCAGCCGCCACTACACCTGAGCTGACCGCTACAGTTTCTGGGTCTTCAGCGCCCCTCACTTCAGGGCTCGCTGTACGGATGAACAGGATATATCTCCTACTCAACTTGACATCCGCTAATCTATGCGGAGCAAACACTGTCACATCGGCTGACTGAAAACAACTTTCCGATACTTGATCTCCAAGCATGTGCACACAGCACATCAGCCTGTTTGAAGGAACTACAATGACCGACAGGAGTCCCCTCCAGCACACTGCTGTCGCCGACATCTCTATTGTCTTGTTTCACTAGTGATCCTACAGCTTCATATGCATCGTCACCCAAGATAGCGTCTTCTTGAAGTAGTCCAGCTCTCTTGGCCTAACTCTGCCATCTGGACTGCTCTTTCTTCGTTGACTGTCCTCTAGACCAGTCTCTCGCGAGTGCTTTCCCTCAAACGTTCTCAGCTCAACAATTCTAGTTCTCAGCTAACCACTGCTCTCTAAACCGAACTCATCCCCAGTATATACACTTGCCTACCCATTTTGAGCTGGCCTGTGCACACGAAACGCACGCTGTCATGCACCCCATACTTTCGCGTGCGACAGCTGCTATCCACGCACTGCTTTTGATAATGAGCCCACACTGGACTAAAAACTTCTTGAATCTACTGGTTTATCCGGCCCTAAGTCAACACCAACTTCCTACAATATTAACTCAAGCCGACTGACATCTCCTGGATTAAATCAACACTGTACCAAATATTGACTCAGGTCACCAGACATTCCTGTGGACTCCCGAAAACTATTTCACACAACATTGTCCCCAACAATGTTACAACTGTTGCAAATCCACAAGTCAGCACGCAACAGCCATTTAGATACACACAACGAGCAGTCAAGAATGTTTCATGTCATTGACTGGTTGTGAATTGTTTATGCTACCCATTTAAGGCCTCGTCGAGCTGCTAATTCAAAGTCAGTTATAACAATTTGCCACCATTTGGAGATTCTTTTTCTTTTCTCTTTTTCGGATAAACTCGGGTGGACAGTTCTCGAAGTTCGTTCTCTAAACATTGCATGCACACATCTGACAAATTTGTAGGTACATTGTTGGTTCCTTGCCTCTCAGGCAGAAGCACTCCGATTGGAAGGAAGTTTCCAGCTAGTTGACTCTTACCACATACATGTTGGGGAAGCAAAGGGTCTGTTCTCGTTTTCAATGGGGCCCCAGAATCAACACACACGGAGTACAGGGATTCAAACCCCAAGTATTCCCTCATGCTAGGCAAGCTAGGCTCCCCGTTTTAAAAGAGTGACACGTTTGAAATTTTGAATTAGGGGACCTCCTCCACCCCCCCCCCCCCCCCCAACCTCTTCCCTTTTTAAAACAATTAAAATTAAAAAAGAAGCAGCACAATTTGCAGGCGGAGAGGGAGAGAAAAAAAATACAGAGGCGAGAGAACTACTGATAGGCACCCTGTTATATGCGATGTGCCTGTCTAGGTAATATAGCATTGTAATGTCTTCGATCTCTGCATGTGGGCATGTGGTTACCATGGAGACGATACAAGGTACGCTATGAAATGGACCAAAGGTAGAGGAAGAAATCCTGAATGTGAGGTGTAATTGTTCAAGACAAATTCGTGTCTGCGATGAGATAGGGAGGTGTTTGGGGTCATGTGCTGTAAAGTTTGATAAATGTGGTTTCAGAGAATTTATTCGGTCGTGGCGGGTGGGTGGGTGGGTAAGGGGAGGGGGGGGGGGGAGTGTTTAAATGAAAAACTATAAAATTTCATAAGATTACAGTAACCATGCCTTTACTTGTAACATGGCGATAGTGTTGTTAAGGACTTCAGTAAGTGTTAAGTGTTAAGGTGACGGTATAGAGACAGTGTAAGGATAGCACCTGTTTGAGACATGCGACAAAGAAAAGTATCATTTTTTTTTTTTTTTTCAGTGAAAAAAAAAAGTGAAGGGGTAAATCTTATCCGAAATTCATTCGCGAATGAAGGTTCATTAAAGTTATTCTTGCCTGTCTAGCAAGCGTGTGAGTTGAGTAGGAAGTTTCAAAACAGCACGACTTCTCCAACAGACTGTTTACGACCCAGTCAAACACATTAAGTAGTGACCCCACCAGAGTCGACTTTGTATACACAACTCGCCTTTGACGTTTCGTTCTAGATACTTATAGTTTTATAGATAAACTGGCATTGGACAGATAGTTCTAAATACTCGCATTTGTATATACAAGTCGGCATTGGAAAGATCGTTCTAAATAGTTATTTTTGTATACACAACTCGCCTTTGACGTATCATTCTAGATACTTATAGTTTTATAGATAAACTGGCATTAGACATATTGTTCTAAATACTGAAACTGTTACAAATATGTACTTAGTGGGTCGCCCGGTCGACATCATACTGACCACCTTTGCTGCTGCTACCATAATACTCGCGTGGGTAGCAGAACAAGCGGCCACACATGCGGCAATTGTTTCAGACTCTATGAATGGTTAGAAATCAATTGGAAGTCGCAGTTAACCTCCATAATCTGGATCTACACACCTGGGCCCGCCGGAGTAAATGATAATGCAAGAGCTGACCAGCTGGTAAGTAATGCACCAATGCAAATTGGAAAAAGCATTGACAGAGCTGATATCAACGCCGTACGGATTAGGTTGGGGGGTAATGGCAAATCTCTGACGCTAACACGACTTTGTGACCGAGAAGTTAAGCTTGGTAAAGCACGACTATGCCGTCTTAAAGGTAAAGACAGGAGATGATATAACCAACTCCTCATGGGAACAATAAGTAGAGGTACCTGGAAGTGGCTGCTGCATCGAAGGACTGAGCACGAATTGGGATGCCCAGTGTGCAAAGACGTCGATTGTGATAACATAACATAACATAACGTGTCCCGGTACACACTTTAGGCTGAAGTGACCAGGGAATTCAGTACCTTATACAAATCGGACAGGTTGGTGACTGAAACCATGACCTACTTTAGATCTAAAGTAGTTCATGTTGAATCCCAATATTTTTTTTTTTTTAATGGAACGTATCCAGAAACTATGAGTTGTAAACCCTTTGGCTCGGTACTATGGATATCGCAACCCTTCGGCCTTGATTCCATTATAGGTACCGTTAATCTGGGAGAAATGTGGCTTTTCTGCCAACCCCCGGGAGTGAACCCGGACCACAAGGAGTTCGTCACCCGGCCGTCGCGAAAGTCAGGTTTAACCAACTTCGCTAGAGAGCCGGGCGAATCCCAAGATATACGGGCCATTTGGCAAGCGTCTATCCGTTACACTAACGAAGTTCCTTCCCCATCTTAGGAATATGCAAATAAATATGAATATTTAGGAATGAGACAATTTTACAAATCCGTTTGGTAATACTGGAAACCTCTAAAAGAAAACACGTTTAGGTTCGAAGTTTACAATAAAAACAACAAACATAAGTCATGTCTGCAGACGGAGAGGGAGAAGGAAACGAGTAATGCCAGAGAACTTCGTATTGTTACCATATTATATAAGAAAGGTTTATCGTGTTAGTATGACCTTGTAGTGTCTTTAATTTCTGCATGTGAGCATTTGGTTTGGCGTATACCAAACCTGCACAACCCACATCTTGCTAACAGAAGCAGGTTGAGGAAAGAAATGGGGACGAATCTAACCTCATGCAGCATGCTTTATTTTAAGCCTATTAGTATCACATTTTCTTTGGAGTATCCGCTGGATTGCTGCGGTCCTGTTCCAGAGAAATATTGTACTAAGATGTGGTAGCTGGTCCTCAGAACCGCAAACGATATGTCCAGGCTTGCCACAGGGATCACCGCTATCACCAGTCTTATTCAACGTTTATACGGTGATGATCACTGAGCAGCAGTTGAATGGAAGGGGAAGGACTTTGTCATTTGCTGATGACATTTTGATTTATCGACGAGGGCGTGATAGACAGGAGATCGCCAGCACTATACACAAAGAACTCGATCGAATTGCCGCCTGGTGTGATGGTTCCAATGCCTATGTCAATCCTTCGAAGGCATCAGTGTCATGGTTCTCTTTGAACAATCACATTGTCAAGTCGGACTTACCAGAAGTGAAAATGCGTGATAGTGTATTGATCAGAACGAATGTTATGGCGTTTCTCGGGGTGAGTTCGATCGCAGCTTGTCATTCAGGGAACACGTTGACCATGTGATAACAAAGGCACGCAAAGGTCTATCTGCAATGAGGATTATGGCTGCTTCCAATATAGAGCAAAGACTACTAATACTTATATTCTACGGTCTGGTCCTTTCCCCCATTGAATACGCTCTGGCCATCCTCACTGTAAGTGCTACCCAGATTGAACGACTCGAAAAGGTGCAAAATGAAGCCATGCGCATTATTTTGGGATGTACAAGAGACACATCCTGTGGAGCAATGAGGTATCTACTTGACTTTCCAACAATGAACCAAAGGATCAGGATGTGGAGGGCTCGGGCATATCTCAAAATATGTGCTGATAAGAAACACCCACTGCATCAAGTGAAATTTTAGTGAAAAGGGCGACAGACTGAAGAGGGGGAAATCGTGGCTAGGTCGGGCAGAAGATGTTTTTAGGCAAATATGCAGCCTAACCGACATCATACCTGGTGCAGAATGGATACCTGTGCCTCAGGCGTTTATTTGTACATTTTCCTGTATTGTCACACTCAACAGGCTATGTAGAGAAGAGAATCCTGTTGCTGTTAATGCAGAGGTCAACGCTCTCATCTGTGAAAATTCAGACGAAGCAGATGCAATAATCTATACAGACGGATCCGTTATACGCCAAAGAAGAAGCGCATGGGCATTTACAGCACGCTCAGCGGGCAGAACAGTCAAAGAAGCCAACGGCGCCTTCTCCATGACAACCAGCAGCATGACGATGGAGGTGATGGCAGTGACGCAAGCGCTTGCCTGGCTTGAAACACAAAAATACACCCGCGTGTGTATACTAAGTGATTCAATGAGTATGATCCGGAGGGTTCAGGCAGGTTCAGTGCGAAGACAATGGCTTGAATCATTACAGAAGTCCACTGTGCGTGGAGTCACCTTTATTTGTGTTCCGGGACACGCAGGCGTCGATGGAAATGAAAGAGCTGACAGGTTGGCTGGATCCGTTATCACTACCGACGGTCAGCCTATGGATCATGCTGATATTATCAATGCCCTCAGAGAAATGGGAAGGATAGAGGACTTTGGTGGCAGTGAATCCACATCACTCGCCAGAATGGCAGACTTGGGAATTAAGATCGGTACAGCAAAAAACGAGACGCACACCAGACACGCCAGAAGACTTGTTAATCAACATAGAACTGGTACTATTAGCCATCGGACGTTGGGGTTCATACTGAGGGGAGGATCTGAGCACCTATGGACATGTCCGGAGTGCAATGAGGATAACCCAACTAACTAACTAACTAACTAATTAACTAACTAACTAACTAACTAACTAACTAACTAACTAACTAACTAACTAACTAACTAACTAACTAACTAACTAACTAACTAACTAACTAACTAACTAACTAACTAACTAACTAACTAACTAACTAACTTTCTTTGGAGTAAACAAGCAGGCCAGCAAGGCATCATGCTGTATGACAACATGTGACCGCTGCAATATTGCCCAGGCTTTCTGCCATTGAACGGATGAGCTTAGTCTTTATTGTTCAAGTAAACAATTCGAAAAAATGTATGTGTGTGTGTGTGTATATATATATATATATATATATATATATATATATATATATATATTGAAAAATTGATTTCGTGAGCTTAGCGCTTGCCTAAAGCCAGTATTGACTGGGACCATTTGCGCTTCCAATGAAAGGAGATGAAAATATGATCTCTACCATGGTCTAGCTTATATAGCTGGAACACTTTTGTTGCCCAAACCAACACCAGCTGAGGATTTAACAGATATTGGTAATGGGGAACTGGACAGTGCAGTAAAGGCAATCCTCAAATCTGACGGCATTTACACACTTTGTTATTTTATTACTTGTGTGGAATCGGACTAAAACAATTAGATCTGTAAAACGGATGTGCAGCACAATTAAGGTTGTACAGCTAGATCAAAGCCCAGCAATGGAAAAACAACCAGAACCCCCTCCCCCCCCCTCCCCCCCCCCCCCCTTCTTCCCTCCTGGAAATACAGCTGGTTAAAGTCGAGGAAAAAAAACAACAACAGCTGAGGGGAAGTAATTATGTTTTCTTGAGTTTTAAATAAATGTGTATTACATCCCCTAGCATAATCGACTATAATTAATCTGTACGCTGACTGATTGCATGTTTAGTTATCATTATGCTGGGAGCCGCTCAAAGCACACACGTTATTTTGATCGGTTACACACACACACACACACACACACACACACACACACACACACACACACACACACACACACACACACACACATACACACACACACTCACACTTAAATATAAAAATATGTGTGAAAGACGTTGCGTTGTCTAAACATTACGAGTCA
>CAJHNH020000049.1:109615-137115 GCA_905116865.2 Candidula unifasciata | reverse complement strand
CAATTTGTCCCAGACTTTTCATCCTTTAAAATAATAACCGCCAATTTCAAAAGGAGCTGCATTTATGGCTGTATCGAACAGAAGCAATTAAAGTGAAGCTAAGGAGTTGATGGCGCATATTATAACTGGCTGGAGTAGCAAGGGTTGACCAGATCTGCAGTCCTAAAGGACATTTTAGAAGTTCGTTTTGTATTTAACCCCCCCCCCCCCCCCCCCCTCTTATATTCACGTTAATAACGTATCGGAAAAATAGACGCATACTTGTAAAGGGCAATCGGTAGTCGATGGGAGATTTAATCACCATCTTGCCGGTCGCCTTTACTTCATGGGAAGTTACATTGTACCTCGTTTTGGCTGGAGAGACCTAGGAGCAAGGTCAGTTAACAGAATAAAGTTTACAAATATGAGAATGCGCAACGAAAAAAAAAAAAAAACCACATTTTTACAAGAAGAAAAATTGCCTCAGCAGCCAATTCCCTATTCTCCCAGTCAACTACGGCTACAATCGATCTCAAACATTACGTCTCTGTCGTTCCCCGCGTTGGATCCGGGGGACTTCATTTAGAAGAGAAACAGTCAATTGAGCTGCCAGTTTATTTTAGGTGGGATATGGCTTCACCCTCCTTTCCCCAACACACACACACACACACACACACACACACACACACACACATACACACACACACACAAACAAACAAACACACACACACACACACACGCACACATTCACAATTTGTATGAAGGCAATGCTACCCCCTTGTCCAACCATGCATAGAAGTTCTCCTATTTAGGTTTTTATTTACACAAAGGCTCATTCATTGATTCATTCATTCCTTCATTCATTCATTCTTTTCATTCATTCATTCATTCATTCATTCATTCATTCATTCATTCATTCATTCATTCAGTAGTAAGTTCAATTGTTGATTTTGTTGTTGTCTCTAGTGTGTCCGTCTGACTACTTTTTTTCTTCAGCACTTAGCAGAGCTATTCTGTACATTACTATCTGCACTTTATACTAACAAGTAAGAATGAATATAACAAGAAGTCAAGAAATCTGTTAAATACGTTAACAATTCCCCCCCCCCCCCCCCCAACAATCAGCCATATGGGACCAGAAGTACTGGTGATATGTGCAAGTTACTTTCAGATCTATTTCCAGTGTTCAGTTTCCCCGGACATGTTTGTCGAAATCACGAACGAATGTAGTCAGGTGATCGAACCTTTCACAAGCTGTCACATCTCTAGGATTTCCTCTCAAGCGATTTGTTTCACCCCGGTTTCTGATTCTGTGGTGGTTGGGAGTGAAGAGGGGCTGCATGGTCTCGAGGAATGGTGTCCGCCTCGAGTGCTAGAGGTTCTGGGTTCAATCCCCCGTAAGGTCTCTGATTTTTCACGTTAACTTGGACTTCTAGTAATCCCCCCCCCCACCCCAGTATCTAGTGATATCTGCCGCCCGTTTGCATTGGTGCGCACGTAAATATCTCTTGGCAGTTGGAAATCGAAAAGAGAAGCATAACGGCACTGCCTGGGCAAAACGTTGAAGTTAAAAATCTACGTAAAATATTACAAAATTCTCGCCGGTGTTACAGAGCCTGTGCACTGAGCTGAGCTTCTATGGACTCAGTCTTGATTTAGAAGACAGAACGAAGTACTTATGAATTACTACCCATGTGCCATGATGTTTATCCGTTGTTCAAACCTTAAACCTCAAACTTCTGATTCTGTATCCATTTCATTGCGGAATCGCCTTCTTCCTTTTTTTTATAAAACTTAGTATCGCCATGTCCAGACATTTCTCGGATGTGTAGAACTTTCTGAATTCTTTCAGTCTTTCAGACAGACCAAGTAGATGCTAAATTTATAGCTTCAATGCTGAAGATGTGAACTTACACGACGCGACAACTATTTTGGCATGAAAGCGTTTTCTTCAGACATTCTAGTCCAAGTTCCAGAAACCTAGCCCAATATGGGACGCAATTGTGTGTGTGTGTGTGTGTGTGTGTGTGTGTGTGTGTGTGCGTGCGTGTGTGTGTGTGTGTGAGTGTGTGTGTGTGTGCGTGTGCGTGCGCATGCATGTGCGTGCGCGCGTGTGCGTGTGTGTGTGTGTATGTGTGTGTGTGTGTGTGTGCGTGCGTGCGTGTGTGTGTGTGTCTATGTGTGTGTGTGTGTCTGTGTGTCTGTGTGTGTGTGTGTTTTGATTAAAACCCCACCTGGCTTTAGTGAACTTTGAAATGACCAACAGTCGTATCATGTGATGCTGTCAACTGATTACCTCTGATTATCGCCTGCTATGTTCACCATTGTCGGCTCTGTGGCTAAGTCTATGCGAACGCTTTGTAATGCCGGGATGCCGGGTTCGATCCCAGCTGCGGGCCATGCGCCTTGCTTTGGTTTCGACAGTATTATCAAGAAAGCCAAATGTCCAGAAAGGAATGGCAAACTACTGGACGTAAATTTGCCTAGAAAAACCACACAACAGCCAGGGGCTGTTGGGGTTGGTTCTGCAACGTCCTTTAAAGGATACGCAACTAAGCTTATGTCCATAAGCTTATGTTCACCATTTCACTCCAGCTCAATGTAAATCTAGATGTAGCTGTGAAGCTGCTTATGTGGGCAGAACGGATCGACACCTGAAGAAACGAGTCTCTGAGCATATTCCAGTATGGGTGGAAAAAGCCATGCAAAAAAAAAAATTTTAAATGAGAATACTGACCGCAAAGATGACCCGTCTGCAATAGCAGGCCACCTTCTAAAATCTGGACACGTTGTAAATCATTTCAAATCCTTCATACTTCAACCAATGGCAGAACACTAAGATTTCTCAAAGCTTCCCCGATTCGTCACCTGCGCCCGGAGCCCTGTATTCAGAAAGAGATGGTTCTGTCTTCACAGCTGCCCTGGTAAAAACAGGCAGTCACGTTTGATCGTTGCTGAAATTGTACTTCAGTTATAAAGGATTCACTTATTTGTTTCATTTATGTAATTGTTACTGTAGTGTGCACCTGACGAGATACAGTGAAATATGCCAGGCAATAAATTGTGCAGTCTATTGTTTGTGTCTTCTTTGTTCAAATTTACAGCGGGAAAACATTGCTTTGTTATCTGAAAAAAAAAAGATAAAGTATTTTCAATAAAGACATAATCTTGCCTCAAGGAGCGGACACGTGTAAAATGTTTCACTAGTTTATCATTTTAATGACAGATAAAAGGAAGACAGACAGACAGCAGACAGACATACAGATGGAATAAATCTTCGAGCCACCAGAGATTATTCCATTAAGATGTTCTGCGCCTGTTACTGGTATCACAAAGACAGTACAGAGAAAAAAAGGCACTGTTTTCAATGAAGGAATGAGTTTGTCTCGTTGAGCGGACCAATTTGTTGACAGTGTCCCCAGTTTGACGTCCCAAGCTTCGATCTCCAATAGTAGTCGGCACCGCGCCTGATCAGGTGATCTACCTCCCAGACGGGTTTGTAGCTGAAGGTAATACTGCTATATGCATCGCTGACCTCATCAAGGCTGAATTAGCTGCCTAGATTTTGTGAAGACTGATGGTCTTAGGTGCTATTTAGGGAACATCTCTCCGTGTGCGATCAGGAGCCTAATTTTGAAGCCGGTCGGTAAAAAAAAAAGGGGAAGGGGGAGGGGACGGTGAAGAAAAAACGGATTTGTTGAGCCGAACAAAGCAGCAGTCTAGTTGTTAGACTCAACAACGGCAGCAGTGGCCCGTGTAAAATGGAATGCAGAAGAATGAACAAACGAAAGAGCTTTTTTTTCAAAGGGTCACAAATTGGGCAGGCAGGCGCGACTTAAATTCGGCCCTTTCAAACACCAGTCTTACACACAACAGTTGTATTTTATAAATAAGCATGTTATATTCATATGATAATAGGCATATTTTAAATATCAAGTAAAAACACAAAAGCATGGATGTTAAAATGCATGCACACTCTAGCGCACGCAAACACACACACACACACATATACACGTGCTCACATACACCCGCCCCACACACTTACTTAAATACACCCACATACATTCGCACACACACACACACACAGGCACACACCAGCATATATACATACATACATCCACATACATACATCAAGATACATACACACAGACACACCCAAAGACACACATGTAGACACAAACACACAAACAAATACACACTCAAATAAACACAAAAACACACACGCGCGCACGCAGAGACACAAACACGCACACACAGAAAAACACACAAAAATATACACACAAACACAGACAAACACAAAGACAGACAGACACATAAACCCGCAGACACACATACTTAGACACACGCAGACACACACAAGCAGACACACACATTAACACACAAACACACACAAATGCAGACACACACACACTCGCTGATACTCACGCAGACACATACACACACAGGCAGACATATACGCAGACACACACACACACAGACAAACATACACACAGACAAACATATACACAGGCAAACACACGCACACACAGAGATATACAGACAGACACACACAAAGACATACACAGATACACACAAAGACACATATAGACACAGACACACACACAGTCACACGCACACTTTAACACACAGGCAGACACACGCAACTACTTATACAATTACCGATACCTACACTCATACATACAAAAACACGCCCACACACACATACTATACATCTACATGCCACATATATAATGCAAAATGGATTAATAATTACATTTAAGGTAGCAAATAATCCCTTATAAGCATGAACTGAAAAAGTTTACGCTTAAATGAATAGAAACGACTTGTTTTTGTCCTATCAAGTGGAAGCTGGTTCCATAAATGAACAGCAGAATATGCTAAATTTGTTTTGAATAAATCTATTCTAGATTTAGGCAAACGTATTAAATTTATCCTCTTGCTGTTAGTGGGACTGAATTTAATCAACTGGGAAATGTAGTTTGGAGTATTTTGATATACAGTTTTATCAATAATTCTAGCCTTGTCAAAAATTAAGCGTTTACTAAGTGGCACAAGTCTTAGATGGCTATAGAGATTATTTTTGTTGATACATTTTCTATCTGAAACCAGGCGTAAAGCCTGATTTTGAATGAAACTTAGTCTTTTAACATTAAATTTGGCGCGAACATCCCAAACCGAAGAGCAATAGTCGACATGTGTTTGGACGTAGAAAGCGTAAAATATTTTTCGTGTATCTTTATCCAGGAAATGCTGAATGTGCGCAGGCTAAAAACATTTTTGGGCGGATTTCTTAGTTATGACACAAACATGAGAATTCCAAGTTAAGTTATTGTCAATTGTAAGGCGTAATGTTTTGTGCTAAGTTACTTTTAACTATAGGTAACTGACATATATAAAGCTCAAGTTGTGGCTTGTGCAATGCTAAGAACTTTTGTCTTGTTGTTATAAGCATGGATTTAGTTTTATTTATATTAACTTGCGTGGGATTGATATTACTTCATTTAATAAGATTATTTACCTCTTCCCTTAAAGAATTTCCTAACTTATTACAATTCTCATAACTAGTATATATTGTACAGTCGTCAGCAAACAGATCGTATGTTGTACAGGGATGTAATGGAAGGTCGTTAATTTACGTGGCAAAAAGTAGTGGACATAGAATCGATCCCTGGGGAAAAACTATATTTAACTGAATTGTTTCTGATAGACAGTTATTAAAGGACACTACTTCATTTACTGACTCTATCCAGGCTAGATGAGTTTGATAGCTTGAGGTTGGAGATATATTTATACACTTCATCAACAGACATAAGGGAACTCTCAGAAGTGATAGATGTAAGGTACTTTTCTTCCCAGAATGACGCTAATAAGCTTAAGTCACACTGTGAGTCCGGTATTGTGGACTTGAAATCCTCAGTTTCTGATTTTAAAAAAGAACTGAAATCACCACACGTTAGAGAATTCGATATTGTTCTGTCTGTAGGTTTCTTGTTGGTTCATTGGCACCTTTTCGTCTTTTCGGACGATAGTGTTATATTGCATTCTAAAGAGGCATGAGACTCACAGCCCATTGCGATGTCCAGTGTGACTAGCAAGACACGCCAAGAAAAAGTCTTCCAAAATGATAACATGGGATTTTAGGACCATTTTTGTCAAAATTTGTGTTTAATCCGTTTCTTTTCAGACGCTCAGCTCTCATCCTTTCTGCAATCATTTATTCCTTGTCTCATTCCCTTCCCGATAAGCCCTTTCCACACAACACGGTCCATGGCATTTTGTTCCCATGAGTCCGTCTCAATACCTGTATCATTCATGTCACGCTTGCACACATCTTTATAACGTAGTAGAGGTCAGCCTCGACATCTTTTCCTGTCTTTAATTCACCATAAAGGATGTCCTTAGAGACTCTGCCATCCTCCATTCTCCAGGTATCAAAGCCTGGGCAGTATTGTAGAGCCCATGCATAATGATCCCTCTCATGGCCTGCGAAGTTTACTCCAAAGGAAAGGTAAAACCAGTACGTTTGGAACGAGGCAGGTTGAAGAAGCTGCCAGATCAGAAGAGCAGTGCTCTATCTGTCCGCCTGTCGGAGCTTCCCTCCGAGACCAGCTGCCAGCATGGGCGAAAAGCCTGGTCTGCCCTGCCACAAAACAACATTTTCAGGTTGCATTTCCTCTTCCTAGGATAAGGCTGGTATCTTTCCCAATGTGCTCCTCCACCCGAAGCCGTTGGCACAATATGGGATGTTGGGTTAGTATACGCCGCCCAACATTTGGTGTAACAGAAGACAGGTGGTACCGGCTACTGTAATATGGTAGCTCAGTCATATCTGACCAAGATATTGTTGGTTAGAGTGTTAATAACCTTTTATATATCTGCACTGCTTATTTTGTTTGTAATTATTTGCTAAAGTAATCTTTCATATTTTTACAAAGTTAAATATTGTACTTTATTTCTCAATGTACGGTAAAGTTCAAAATTGTTATTCTTGTGTGCCGTATCGCCTCTGCCTCACACTTCACAGAAGTTCACCAGTGATCCAGGGTGATTTAGTTTGATTTTTCATTCTCATTTCTTTAATCGGCACATGTTAATAGAATACACTGTCGACAGTTTTCTACCAGTAGGCTTTAGTCTCGTCAGGTTCAGGAAGCTGATATAAATAGTCTAGCTGTGAGTGCAAATCATGTATAAAAAAAAACTTGACTTAAAGTTTTAATTTTTTTAAATATTTTAATTGTCTTTACGAGCTTTAAACTTGGGTGTTGACTACGTACAGTATACTGGAAAATGATTGCTGATAGCATTTGTAGGGACAGAACATTCAATAATATTTCCTGGATAAGAGACAACTAGGTGATAAATTAGAGTATATGAAGATTCCGCCGTAACTCTCGAGGGAGAATTAATTAACTATTCTAGATTATATGATTTGATTGAAATCGCCCCATATCTGATTAGGTTTATTTTTGTGAATGTTGAAATCGTCAAGAAGACGAAGAAAAAGAAGAAGAAGAAGAAGAAGAAGAAGAAGAAGAAGAAGAAGAAGAAGAAGAAGAAGAAGAAGAAGAAGAAGAAGAAGAAGAAGAAGAAGAAGAAGAAGAAGAAGAAGAAGAAGAAGAAGAAGAAGAAGAAGAAGAAGAAGAAGAAGAAGAAGAAGAAGAAGAAGAAGAAGAAGAAGAAGAAGAAGAAGAAGAAGAAGAAGAAATAGAAGAAGAAAGAAGAAGAAGAGAAGAAGAAGAAGAAGAAGAAGAAGAAGAAGAAGAAGAAGAAGAAGAAGAAGAAGAAGAAGAAGAAGAAGAAGAAGAAGAAGAAGAAGAAGAAGAAAGAAGAAGAAGAAGAAGAAGAAGAAGAAAAGAAGAAGAAAGAAAGAAACGAAGAAGAAAAATATGAAGAAAAAGAAACGAAAAAGAAGAAGAAGTAGAAGAAAAAGAAGAAGAAGAAGAAGAAGAAGAAGAAGAAGAAGAAGAAGAAGAAGAAGAAGAAGAAGAAGAAGAAGAAGAAGAAGAAGAAGAAGAAGAAGAAGAAGAAGAAGAAGAGGAAGAAGAGGATGAAGAAGAAGAAGAAGAAGAAAAAGAAGAAGAAGAAGAAAAAGAAGAAGAAGAAGAAAGAAGAAGAAGAAGAAGAAGAAGAAGAAGAAGAAGAAGAAGAAGAAGAAGAAGAAGAAGAAGAAGAAGAAGAAGAAGAAGAAGAAGAAGAAGAAGAAGAAGAAGAAGAAGAAGCAAAGAAGAAGTAGAAAAAGAAGAAAACGAAGAAGAAGAAGAAGAAGAAGAAGAAGAAGAAGAAGAAGAAGAAGAAGAAGAAGAAGAAGAAGAAGAAGAAGAAGAAGAAGAAGAAGAAGAAGAAAAAGAAGAAGAAGAAGAAGAAGAAGATAAAGATTAAGAAGAAGATAAAGAAGAAGAAGAAAAAGAAGAAGAAACAGAAAAAAGAAGAAGTAGAAGAAAAACAAGAACAAGAAGAAGAAGGAATAGGAGAAGGATATATGTATATGGATGTGTGTGTGTCTGTATGTGGATGTATGCTGGTGAGTATATACGTGTGTTTAAGTGTGTGGGTGGGGGCGTGTATGTCGGTGTGTGTGCGTGCCAGCGCTAGGGTGTGCATGCATTTTGCCACCCTTGCTTTTGTGTTTTTTCTTGATGTTTACAATATGCATATTATCCTATGAATATAAAATGCGTTATTGATAAAATACACTGCTGTGTGAAAGACGGGTATTTGGAAGGTCTGGCTGTAATACGGGTCTGGGTGCCCAATTTGTGACCCTGTGAAAAGTTCGTTCGTTTATTCGTTCGTTCGTTCTATCCAGTGCATTCTTTGCAATTTCATGGTTGGAATCATGTCCTACTTCAGCTATTTTTAGTCAAAACATCTCAAAGGGAATTCCCGTTTTGTGAAACCCCACAAACCCGCTTTGTGTTCACAATTTTTAACTAGTAGATGTATAAACAAATTCAACTACAGTGTTTTTACTATGCAAAAGTTTTTATTGAAAGATTTATTACTTTGGAGATAAATAAGTGGACTATAAGAAAATTTTGTGATTAAAAAAAAATAATAATACAGGCAGCTATAAATAATGATGATTTTTACAATATTGACTAAACAGCAAGAAAATTCAAAAGACTCCCACCTCCTTTCCCCCACTAAAACATGAAACACCTCAATAAGCTAATGACAGCTGAAAACATGCCGGGAATAGATGGTCCTAGAAAGCTACAGGGAAAGATTAAACAGTACATCACAAGAACAGAGGTTGGCATATGAGATGTTTATATATCTATATATATAAAAATCAATGTTTGTGTGTTTGTTTCACCCCTATAGACTCGGAAACTACTAAACCGATTTAGCTGAAATTTTCAGGATATGTTTGTTGTGATACCGGATTTTGAACTGTCGTGGTTTGAAATTCAACCTGTCACTGTTAGAGATAGGTGACCACATTTTATGCAATAATATACGCAACTAATATTTATAACTTTAGTGATTTCTAATTATAGCCACGTTAGTAATTGCGCATGCGCCGCCGTAGTCAGAACGCAAGGCTTCCGCCATTCGCCGGCGAGTTACGTGCAGCCAACGCCTTCTCTAATACATAGAGTAGGTCTAGGTACAGCAAACAAGACTATATCTATATTTGCCACAATAACCATATTAAACACGATTTCTATTTTCTGTTTTTTTTTCAAACAACCTTCGGGGGGGGGGGGGGGGGGGGAAATCAAGGACTATTTCGACGTCGGCGCAGACATTGACTGCGACATTAACTTAATTAACCGTGTTAGACACGTGCGATTTCTATTGTTGTGCCGTTTCATTAATATATCTGGAGTATCTGTCTACAAGAAAACAATTGCCTGCGGTTTTGAATTGTGTTTTAATCACAGAAGTAGGGACACACATCTCTAATTGTTAAGTTCTCTTTTTATTTATCCGATAAAGTGGCTGCTTGGTCGAATGGTTAGAACACTGGGTTCCTGTGCGGGAGACCTGGGTTCGAATCCGCAGTAGTTTTTTTTTTTTTTTTTTTTAAACCCCGGACTAAAATAATATCCTCATCTGCTCTGTCGTGGTGACAGCACTAGCCATGTTGCCTTAAAAAAAAAAAAAAAAAAGACAAGTAAATGGGTAAACCATTTGATAATTAAATTTGACCATTTCGCATACTTATGATTGCATTATTAAACTTTCCGATTGCATGGTTACGCTGAAATTTTTATAGATTTTCATTTATTTTCATTTAGATTTAGTTATTTCATCTGCGTTGGAATTTTAAGCTCTGATGTTTACCATGGCGTTCATTTCCTAATTATGGTGTTTTTTTGTTGTTGCTGTGTTCATTTGCTTTTCAAGTGTTTTTTTCCTCCCAACTACTTCAATGAGGGAAAGAGTTGTTGGTGAATTTGGGGGGGGGGGGGGAAACTATTTACTGAGAGAGCTTCAAGTCACAGTAACTGCTTTACCCACTTAAAGTAGCAGCAGTAGTAATAGTTGTGGTTGGGCTGTTACACCATAGTGCTCTCATGTGAAGACCGCCGGTAAGGTTATGGCGTTCTTCTGTCGGCAAGTGAAATTATACATCCTAACCTGACCAGTCTGTGGCGACAGCACTAGCCATGCGGAACCAAATCTTCTGGCTCACGACTCTCTGTCTACTCCGATGGTAACACAGATAGCAGTGACATTATTTTAGTAGTTGTACTGGTACTTGAAGGATGATGTGGTAAATATTACACTAGCCCCATTCACTACCTATTACAATTTTAGTCCAGATGGACAGGGATGTCAATGTCAGTTACAGCAACAACAAAATATCGCCAGGTAATGATTTTCAAATATTTCGAAGAGGGAGAAAGCAGTAGTCGGTGGAAGAGGGGAGGGGAGGGGGGGGGGGGGGGGGTAATGACATAAATTTGATAAGGGGGAGGGTAGTAGGTGGATTTAGTTGCGGGTGGGGGGGGGGGGGGGGGGGGGGGGGGGATCAAAGACTATCTCTATATCTGAGCAGACAATGATTGTTTTAGACACGTGCGATTTCTATTTTTTTTCATTTCCATTTAGCCAAACTATGCCACAGCAACGCGTGGCCGGGTACAGCTAGTAGTATATATATATATATATATATATATATATATATATATATATATATATATATATATATATATATATATATATATATATCTATATATCTTTAGACAATGAAGCACATTGAAACAGCCAAACAGCCGCAAATGCTGTGCCAGATACACATATAGATAAAATTTCTCTTTGTGAGTTCCACTGCCCCAGTGTTGACAAAACAAGAATATACTCGCTGCCTCCCAAGCGAGCATGTCGTAACAGTCGACTCATTCTGGCTTCCTCCAAAGCCAGAATGTATCTGCCTGAGAGGCAAGGAACCAGCGGTCTGCATACAAATTAGTTAGGCTTGTGTAACATATGTGCACGCGACAACCAATGTCTGGAACAAGGCTAAAGTCCAGATGTAGATAAACAATCAGAACTTTCTGCCAGAGTTTACTGCCAGTAAACACGAAGAAAAAGAAGCTGCACAGAAATGAACACAAATGGTTGAGAATCAATATTAGTGTACTTCTACAACATATAATGATACTGTTAGTCAACATTAGTAAAGAGGTGACGAGTGACTTGCAGCTGTCAGAGGTTAGTTAGTAAATATTTGGTTGATTCGCTTGCCCAGAGGTCATATCTTGACACAATTTATCCACAGTGTTGTTGCACCAATTATGCACAGTCAATATGAAAGCAATAGTTTTTTTTCCAGAGAGTCATAACAATACCATAGCACTACTAAATATTTGTCCTCTTCACTGTATAGATAGAGCCTACATACAAGTCAACATGTTAATATGGTTTTAGTTGAGAGATTACACAATTAGCTCTTTATTACAGCGATTTGATGTGCACATTTGTCTAGTTTCTTCTTGTTATTTCTGAATACTGCATGCAACAATACACGTCAGTAGCTTCTTGAGCTGTTTACAGGACAGGAATTTAACTTCTAGTTCTGATGATATGAACCTCTGCATAGCAGCATAAGACAATATGTCAACAGTTTAGTCAAATTAGAAGGGTATTTTAAGCGCCCATTAGCTCGATGTATTTCCATAAACAAATGATGCCAGGCATAAAATGGAGTTAATATTTAAAAAAAAAAAAAAAAATCTTTTCTGCTTCCAAAATTTGTTTTACCAACACAAGATAGTTTGCACCTGACAATTGTCGATATTCTACAGATCTGGCTTCAAAATTACCTGTTTGTACTTTCCCCAAAACTAAGATTTTGACACTCAAATTAGAAAAAGAATAGTCAGACAGTTAAAAAAAACCAGACTACTGACTAGACTAGACACACACATCACAACACAACTTCTCCCGTGAATTTAAATTTAAATTGCTGTAATCTAACACAGCAAAGTTTGAAAATCGTGTATGCATGTACAATATCGGCTTGTCGATTTGTAGTACGAATTCATTCAGAACACAGAACATTGTATGTACAATAAATTGCTACACAATGCAACACATAGCCGGCTCAAACTAAACACTAATCGACGGCCCCGGTGCTATAATGTCACGTGATTAGCTGTGAGGCCTTACTGCTCAAGCCCGATCGTGGCTGGAATCCAGTCCAGTACACCTGTCTTCTCTTATGAACATTCTTTTGGAAGCCACTGTTTTCTCGGGCCACCCATTTCCCATTTTAGCTCATTTATTGTTACTATATGTTCATCCGTTTTTAGATTGAATCATATTTAGCGCCCTCTGTCTGATAAGTGTTGATTACAGTGGTTGCTCAAACATTTCTCGTATTTCTTGACTTGTCTTGAATTTATCCCATTTTATTTTAATCTTTTCCTCCATGCATATGCTTTCTAATTTAGTCAACCTTTTTCTCATTTCTCAAGTATGTGATACTATAACACTACTATCTGTATAAAATGATCGGAATTTGACGGGACAGAAGATTCTATATACACATGGTACTAAGGACATTCGGCACGGACGTTAGCAAAATGTTGCATACATTTCGGCGCTTCTTTGATTTATTCCCCAAAATGGCGGCATGCCAGATTCTGGCCATAAAATATCCAAAAATATCCGAACGACGGTGTTCGCGTATATCTAAAATACGGACTTTCTGCCAACGAACAAATCGCGGCAAAACTAGGATTACTTGACAACCAATATAAACATTTGCACACGGTACTAGTAGCAGACGATAAATACCGACAAATTTCGAGCGTTTCTGCAGACGACGATACTAGCAGACGATATTAGCGACCGTTGACCAATTTCGAGACATTACAGACGATGAAAGCCGATTAGCAATACTGTGTTCTTCCGACTGGAGGATTTAGCAGCGGTAGATGTCAGACTTGTCGGCATGCGCCAAACGCGATTAAACTCATCGCCGAGCGTATCTAGGTGCCTGGGACTCACGAGTACAGTAATTGGAGGAAGTTGCAGGAGATGCGGTAGCTGCCACTCGTGAGTCCCAGCCATCTAGTTTAGCCCCCATCAGCGCCGCGCGTAGCGGCGCGGGGGATACACTCGGCGGTGAGGCACACTCGCAGAAGCAGGTCGGCAAGCAACGTATCGCCCAGACCCTGTCAGAGCATTTGTTTCGTTATTCAGAGCCGGCACATATATTTTTATTAGAACTGACCCCGCATTCGGATATTTTTGGATGTTTTATGGCCAGAAATTGGCCAATTTAGCTCCTTTTTGAACGCCATCATATTACAGCCGCCATTTTGGGGAACGATTCAAAGAAGCGCCTACATTTCTAAATGTCGTGGAATGGCCAAAACCACCCCTACACATTAGACTATTCGTGACGTTAACGCTCCTAGCAGGCAGCTCACATTTCAAATATAGACCCGTCCGGTGGGTATATAGTCCATTATGTCTATTTATACCTTTATCTGACAAAATATATATTTCTATATGTTCTAGGTCTCTTGTGAAGTATACATTTTCAAACTTAAGAATTTTGGGTAGAGATTTTCTATATTATTATTCATAATCCAAGAAACCTATTCACCACTCCTCGGCGTATTGATCTGGGAGCTTCTTTCTTCGAAAGTGACGCTAAGTTTTCCCCGCTTCATTCTCTGCCAGTCTTCCAAGTAGAAATGATGTCCTTGTATGCGCCTCAGAAAGTTATGCTCTAAATAGGTGGCTTTTGTATCAAGGACATTTCACAAAGCTTGGGTAAGTCTATTATAGTTTACGAGTACCATGATATATGTATCTATATAGTAAGCCCGCTGATAAATTGAGGAATGATTCAGCTATGAGACATTACAAAACGAGACCGTTCTTGATGTCCAAGTACTCACGGCCACTAAAACAAAACCTTTCCCTTCACAAGCTGAGAGTTTGTGCCCTACCGAAGCCAATATTAATGTAAATGTATTAATCTAGCAGGCTAATCGTTCTCTAAATAACTAGTATGGGAATCTTGATGAAGTCATTGAAGCCGGCAGATTTAATTGGGTCAACGCACAGCTTCTTTTTTTTTCCAGCTTCTGACAGTGACTTCATGGGTTATTTATAGCAGACACTAACATAACACAGGGTCGACTCGGGTCAGTCGGTGGAAAATAATATATACATATGTGAGAGAGTGGTGGTCTGTGTGACTACAAGTGCAGATGTGAATGTGGAGATATGATGTTCTCTGTCTAAGAGAGTCGATCTGTCTCCAATGTGGAACTGGTCTCCTATCTCTTTTACTGACTGATCAACAGAGATACATGGAGACTTGAACTGTCTCATTATCCTGAGAGCTGTCCTCTGAGTAATTGCTAAGTGTGGAGGGTAAATACATGAGCTGGGCATGTGGCCTCTGAGATGACTACTAATTCTGAGTTCCTTCTTGACGCAGGATGATATCTCCTTGGAGGCCAGGCAGTCAATCAGCAGTCCACAAAATCACCAACTACCAAACCATCACCATGGCAGACAGCAAAGTAGAAGCTAGAGTGTAGGCATCAGCTTACAGACCGCCCATTTGTCAATAATCAGAGAGTACCCTCTTCAGGAGCTTGTTTAGGCTCCAGTGACTGAGAGGCAGTTGTTCCAGGCCACCAGGGCAAACACTATACCAGAGTACCCTCTTCAGGAGCTTGTTTGGGCTCCAGTGACTGAGAGACAGTTGATCCAGGCCACCAGGGCAAACACTATACCGGAGTACCCTCTTCAGGAGCTTGTTTGGGCTCCAGTGACTGAGAGACAGTTGATCCAGGCCACCAGGGCAAACACTATACCAGAGTACCCTCTTCAGGAGCTTGTTTGGGCTCCAGTGACTGAGAGACAGTTGATCCAGGCCACCAGGGCAAACACTATACCAGAGTACCCTCTTCAGGAGCTTGTTTGGGCTCCAGTGAGTGAGAGACAGTTGTTCCAGGCCACCAGGACAAACATTATACCAGAGTACCCTCTTCAGGAGCTTGTTTGGGCTCCAGTGATTGAACTCTGTTTGTGACCGTTTGTACCGGATTAAAACCATCGAATTGAACATTCCTAAAAGTGTCAGCCTGTTCAAGTAATCATGAACCGATGAGTGCAGTGACGCCAACCGGGACTAGACAAGTAGAGAAACTCTGTGGTTTGATGCCTTGTCCTATATTTACAGGTCCACTCTGAGTAACCATGATGAACCCAGACTGTCTCTATGAGTCTCTTCGAGGATCCGTCAATGTTGCTATGGTTTTGATCTCTCATTATTTCAGTGTTCTTGAATATCTTTGCGTGAGTCTTATATGATGAATATGTTGCATTTATTACATGTCTTTGGAAGTTTTCATTATTGACTTGAGTGTCCATCATTCACTGTTCAAAACTGTCTAGAGTATATGTATGTATGTATAACCAATAATCTTAATCTGTGTTAACATGGCTATGATAGTACATTATCATAACCTGGGTGCTTTTTTTCTTATAGTAGTGGGGACGTCCAGCCAAGTTGCGCCTAGGAATATTATATAATCTGTAGTGCTATATCTTGAGTTGCCCTACTCCTGAAATAGGTTGGGTGTATATTGGATGCGGGATACCATTTAGACGACTTCGACACCTCAACATTATACTATGTCAGAGTGTTGTTGGTTCTTAAGGAGAAATCCTTAAACAGGCACGCGACACCAGCGGTATGTGACACTAAACAAGAAGACAAAATATATATGTAGAAGGATTCTATAAGACATGTAAAAGGGCAGACAAACACAAATGTAGGCAAACAGATGGAAGATTTACTTACCTAGGGACAGGCTGGGACCGCAGATAGTAAAAAAGATATGCATACAAATAAATAAACATAGAGGACCAAAAAAAAAAAAAATATATATATAAATATATATTGAGACCATCCTTTTAACAATAAACTTTTCGCGCAATAAATAATGAACATCGAGAATCTTTTGCTAATAAATTATGCCCCCCCCCCCCCCCCCCACACCGAAAAAAAATTTACTTTAACTGTCACAAACCATACATAATAAACGGAATATCTCTATGTAATGAAAATACTTTGTTCTGTCTGAAAGACTTATTTTCAGCACAAATCTTCCTATTAATGTAAAGTCTTAGAATTGAGAAGACTTACTATTCTATTTTTAACACAGCTGTCATAGAAAGACAGAATCTCAGAATAGTTACTTGTATGACCTAAGTCGACTTAACTAGAAGTAGGTCAATAAATCTGTCTGTCCTAAGCAACGCCTCATAGGTGATCATCTCCAGTCAGTGTTTATTACACAACACTCAGTGCTATTATTTCTTTCAGGTTTGATCTGGATATTCTTAATAAACTGGCTACACAATTTGATTGGCCAGATAGTATATGATGATTGTAGGGACGTGATTTACTGACGCTTTTTTTAAAAAACCGTAGTTGCTGTATCAGACAGGATTTTTACAATGAAATCGTCTGCTTTTCAAAGTTTGAGCCGGCAAGCGAATGCACTAGCCACTGTGCTTACACTGCACCCTGGCAGCAAAGTAAAACACGATTTATAATGGATCCCAACATGGCGCTGTCTTGTGAGTTTGATCATACTGTATGTAAAACGTAGGCGTCTGTGGCTTATGCGTTGCGAACGTGCTTCGTATTGCCCGGACCGGGTTCGATTCCAGCTGCAGGCGATTTGCAGTAGACAGTCTTGCGTTAGATTCAATAGTGGTATCGAGAGCCCACCGTTCGTTTGAAGAAATGGCAAACTACTGAAGATTATTGTGTCAGAAAAACAAATACTGCCAAACAAATAATAAGACTGATTCTTCATTGTCCTTCCTGTAAAGGATATGCTACTAACGTTTTGTGTGTGTGTGTGTGTGTGTGTGTGTGTGTGCTTGTGCGTGTGTATATATATATATATATATATATATATATATATATATATATATATATATATATATATATATATATATATATAAAATCTTAGAAAATGAACTGGCCTAATCATTTGTTTGGGCTCTAACAATTGCCTGGTGTTTTTCGTGCGTGTCGACTGTTTATTTGATCCTCCACCTTCCTGGAGATAGCTAAGCTCTGTTCGACGCTCTCGCAGACACCCAACCATTTATGTAAGGCTACGACTTAGCTGGACGGGGAGAAAATATTTACAACCTAATCGAAGTCACGTTACATCTCCCCTCGACACTTCACTGAGGTACAATGTGGAAGAAAAGAAGAAGAAGAATTTGACGTCACGTTACATCTTCCCCCTCCTCGAAACTTCACTGAGGTACCATGTGGAAGACAAAAAGAAAGCATACGAAGAATTTGACGTCATGTTCTTTATTCCCGAAACTTCACCAAGGGTCAAGGTGAAAGAGAAGAATAATTCGACGTCACATTACATCTCCCCCATTCCCCCCCCCCCCCCCCCCCACCAACAATTCACTGAGGTACAAAGTGGAAGAGAAGAAGAAGAATTCGACGTCTGCGGTTTGATTGTTTCATCATATATTTTGTAAATGAGCTCACCTATTACATACTTTATGACAAAAAATCTTCTATTACCTAGTTTGTAGAGGAACTCTTCCGTCACAGTTTTGTATATTCACTTTTTTATCATATATTTTGGTCGGGGAAAAAGATATTATCACATATTTTGTAGGGTAACTGACCTACCGCATATTTTGTAGGGTAACTGACGTACCGCATATTTTGTAGGGTAACTGACCTACCGCATATTTTGTAGGGTAACTGACCTACCGCATATTTTGTAGGGTAACTGACCTACCGCATATTTTGTAGGGTAACTGACATAACGCATATTTTGTAGGGTAACTGACCTAACGCATATTTTGTAGACTAACACACCAACAATATATTTTGTAGACTAAATAACCTATCACAAATGTTGTAGACTAGTTATAAAATTATGAATTCTCAGACTATTTCATCTATCACATATTTTGTAGACTAAAACACCAAAGCTTCTTTTGTAAACTAAATCATCTATCATAAATGCTACACATATGCCGTGATTGTGACTGACTTACAGAGCATGGTGAGAAAGATGAAAACAATCATGCTTCGTGCAGAGTGGCAAGCATTACTTCAGAGATCCCGGGTAGCTTGCATCGTTTGGATATTTTTTCCAGGTTATGCCGGTGTGTTGGAAAATGAGCAGGTAGATAGACTGGCTGGCTCTGCACCACTTGGTGGTGAACCTATGTATGACAAGTTAGATGTTGTGAGAGCTATTTGGGAGCGAGTGAACAGTGCGGAGGCACAGATAGATAATTACGGTCTAAGGAGAATGGCGCTACGAGGAGTGACCAGTGGATCTGGCCGACGCTCAACACTCAGGGGAGGGATGAGACGGATTTATAACCAGACGGTTAATGCTGTAGACTATTAATTCTATCAAATATTCTTGAACATCTATCACATTTTTAGTATCCGTCATATAGTATCCCTGTCCAGTTTTGTAAATATGGGAGTGCAGCTGGAACATTCTGACATGAACAACTTAGGGTACATACAGGTAGTCTAACCGTGGCTTAGGCCCACTCGTTAATTCCAAGGTACCGTGATCGAAACCCAAAGCTGGCTGCGTGGATTTTTGTTATTGTATGGGTCGTCGCAGGTCCACCCAGCCTAAAATGGGTACCATAATGTATGTGCTAGGGAAGTAAAAACGGCCGGCGTAATGCTGACCACATTACCCACCTAGTGCCGATTGGTCTGTAAAAATATGTTTGCTTTTCCCATATGCCCGATGCGCCTTAAGGAGTGAAAAGGGATCCTTTAATATACATTTTTTAACAAGTATTCTGACCGATCAGGACAGAACAGGCATATTCATTCGTTTAACGTTTGTGGAGCTACGGAAAAAAAAAGGGGGGGGGGTATCGGGTAACTATGGATCAGTCCGAGTGCTGTGAGGATAGTCATAATCAATGGCAAACCCCTCGGCAAATAGTGTTAATGTCTAGCTTTCGCGTACTGCCTCAAGAATAAGCGTGTCGTAGGAACCGACTAATGAGGAGCTTCCTTCGAAGTCGGAGTGAATCTGAAAGGAACCACCAGCTGTGCACAAGTAAGCCTGTAAAGCGGATGTACACACAAAACTAAGGTTCTGACATACAACCAGAGCATTCCGCCGGAGCTTACAGCCGGTGAACAAAGAAGGAAAAGAAGAAATCCACAAGATAAAGCAATTTTTATTTCACTAGTTTATTCGGCTACGAAATTGCACCCTCTTATACTACCCAGATCCAAACGGCACACAGCAGTAATGCTGATAGACAAAGCTGCAACCAAGCCATGTCATGTCTCAGATGAAGCGACAAATTCAGTAGACACCGGCCATTGCACACGGCGTCTTTTCCCAGCAAGCAACAGACTTTTTGGAAAGCGGACATTTCTTCGTGTACAGTTTTCACACTGCTTCTGACATTTTAATCCGGCGTGGGGCCGGACAGTTAATTGTATTGGATCTGTTTCTGAATGTTTGTAGCCATGCAATTGATTCGTATAATGCAAACTGCAGAGAAAAGTTGATCAGAATTTAAAATATTTACGCGGGAAAATAAACAAAGTTGTTCTCCCTGTGTAGAAGAGTAGAATATTTACGCATGCGTGTAAGAGATGCTTGAATTGCAGCCTTGGTAATAATACATCTAAGTTAATTACGTCCATAGCTGGTGAATTTTTATTGTGGAAGACTTTTCTTAACGTGATTTGGTTTTGTTAGTCACTCTTTGTATGGCCATCGGCTGACTCCAATGCCTCTCTACAGGACAGTGTAAATCAAATACTATTGTCTGGAATGAAGGAAATATGTCAATCAAGATTATAAATGGACATAACAATAAACAAAATGTCAACAATATATCTCCAAAGAAAGGCATTACCTCACTAAAGCAACCAAGACAGTAAAAAACGACTTTGGTTATAGCCAAATGTAATTTTGTTTGTTTCATTTTCTTCGAACTCCACCAGTGCCGACCAGACTGTAATGATTGGGAGAAATTAAATTGAAGGAACTGGCACAACATGCGTGCTGTTGTCGCGTGTCTGGCGTGTTCTCAACGGGACATATCTGGAGAAAATCGGTAGGTTACGGATCTTGACAAAACTAGTGAGTACGCTGCTGGGTAAGTGTTTCCGTTTGTTCTGTTGCTACTGTTGTTGATAAAACAACTACAACAGCAACTACCACCAGTGGTATTGCTGTTGCTGCTGTTGTTCTGGTTGCTGCTACCACTTTTGTTACAATTACTACTTCAACTACCACCACCAACACTACTACTACTACAGCCACCACCATCACCATTACTTCTACCACCACCACCACCACTGCTGCTGCTGCTGCTGCTACTACTACAGCCACCACCATCACCACTACTTCTACCACCACTGCTGCTGCTGCTGCTGCTACTACTACTACTACAGCCACCACCATCACCGCTACTTCTACCACCACCACCACCACTGCTACAGCTGCTACTACTACTGCTACTATCACTGTACGACGCTGATATATTGACTGCTGCTTCTACCGCTGCTGCTGCTGCCGCTGCTGCTACACCTACTAGGCCTTTCGCCACCAACTCCACTACTTTTCTGCTCCTGTTGTAAACGCAACAATAATAATTAAAATAACAAGAACGATTACAACTATCACTATTTAGATGTGATAAAAAAATTAGATAATCAGTTCTAATGCTTGTACTAACTAATCCAACAAACGGATTATTGTTTCATGTACAGATGTTAAATAGTTAGTTGCGTATCTTTTACAGGACGTTGCAAAACCAACCCTAACAGCCTCTGGCTGTTGTGTGGTTTCTCTAGGCAATTTACGTCCAGTAGTTTGCCATTGCTTCCTGGACGGTCGGTTTTCTTGATACCACTGTCGAAACCAACGCCCGCAGCTGGGATCGAAACTGGCATCCTGGCATTACGAAGCGAAGCTTCCCACCAACTTAGCCACAGAGCAGATGTTGAATAACCCACTAAAATTAAAATCTTTCTCTAGCCAGTACCCACATTATCTGGTCGGGGTACCTCGATCGAGCCTTCTTGTTCGGGGTCTCGAGACAGATGCTCGGCTGCCTTGATTGTGTCTTCTTGTTAGGGGTCTCGAGATAGATCCTCGGGCGCTATGAGTGTGTCTTCTTGTTAGGCGTCTCGAGATAGATCTTCGGGTACCTTAATTGTGTCTTCTTGTTCGAGGTCTGGAGATAGATGCTCGGGTACCTTGATTGTGTCTTCTTTTAGGGGTCTCGAGATAGATGCTCGGGTGCCTTGACCGAGCCTTCTTGTTAGGGGTCTCGAGACAGATGCTCAGGTGCCTTGACCGAGCCTTCTTGTTAGGGGTCTGGAGATCGATGCTCGGGTGCCTTGACCGAGCCTTCTTGGTCGGGATGTCCAGATAAATGCTTCCTATCGAGGTGTATTGGTACGCCAATAATGATGGGTTTGTCTGGATGGTTGCATATGTTGTCTTTGCGATATTCTATGCTGGTCTGAACTGAGGGTTACCTGATAGGTGCATCTCGGTTCATCATCACGTCACATATCGCTTGCAGGAGGCCGCTTTTATTACACTTAGGAACCTCTCGGTCCCTCGGCAAATGTACCTTCTCGTGGTGCTTTGAACAACTTGTTGATGGCTGACATGAGTTTAGGGATTTGTTTATGGTCGGTCTGCCTTGATGGATACATTCGTGGTCAGGATGCTTGCATGAAGTCATTTATGGTCGGTCAAACGATGGATGTGTTTGTAGTTGGAGCGCTGTGATGTGTGTGTGTATGTTTATCATGACCTGTCGGATGTGTTTGTAGTGGGAGCGCTGTGATGTGTGCTTGTATGTTTATCATGACCTGTGGGATTTGTTTGTAGTTGGAGCGCTGTGATGTGTGCTTGTATGTTTATCATGACCTGTGGGATTTGTTTGTAGTTGGAGCGCTGCGATGTGTGCGTGTATGTTTATCATGACCTGTCAGATGTGTTTGTAGTAGGAGCGCTGTAATGTGTGCGTGTATGTTTATCATGACCTGTCGGATTTTTTTTGTAGTAGGAGCGCTGTGATGTGTGCGTGTATGTTTATCATAACCTGTCGGATGTGTTTGTATTTGGGGCGCTGTGATGTGTGCTTGTATGTTTATCATGACCTGTGGGATGTGTTCATGATTGTGATGCTTCAATACGTTGATTTATAATTGGCGTTTCTACATCGATTTGTTTATGGTCGGAATATTGCAATGCTGCAATACTGTACGTGTCATTATTAGTCCAGTTTGTTTTATGGTTTCTTTTAACAATATCCGGGGAAAACAACAATACTTATAAACGAAATCAGCTCAAACACATTGCTGCAAAATGGCCGTAAATCAATCCTCATCTGTCTGTTTTCAGTTTTCCTTCTGCTCCTTCTCCATCCCTTTTCCTTGGTCTTCTTTGTTTCTTCTTCTTCTCCTTGTAGCCATCTTTTTCTTGTTTTTGTTCGATAGTTTCTGGAGTGAAAGTTAAAGGTAATTGTGTTTGTTTATAGCCTGCTACCATAGTTACATTCTGTTGATTACACTTTCTGTGTACACTTTAAGTCTCTTCCGCGAAGCTTTTCAAATTGCTTCTCGATTAGGGTTTTTAATTTGTACATTTATTCACATATTATGTACCATTATTGTAGAGGACTAATGTTACTTATTTCGTTTGGTATTTAGTAACCTGTGAATTTGACGGCTTGCTTGACGACTGTAGAGATCATATCACGATAGAATAAAAAAAAAAAAAAAAACGATAGTGTTTTACTGACTATCTCAGGAAATTGCAGGAAATACAAAAAGAAACGACGTTGTGTGATTAGTAGTCTCAGTAAATTAAAGAAAAGTATATATCTCAATATATTAAAGAAAAAAGAAACCATGGTGTGTGATTGGCTATCTGGGTACATTAAAGACATACAGAAACGATCGAGTGTGATTAGCTAATCTTAGTATACTGAAGCGAAACAAAATAAATAAAAAGGAAACGATGGAGTGTGTTTGGCTATCTCAGTATACCACGAAGTGTGATTTGTTATCTCAGTACATTAAAATTAAAAAAAAAAAAAATACACGATGGCGTATTATTGGTTATCTCAATACAAACAAGAAGAAAGAAACGATGGTCTGTGATTGGCTATGACAGTACATTAAAGAAAAGAGAAACGTTCGAGTGTGATTGACTTTCACATCCTGAAAGATGCGACTAAGGAGGCTTGGCCTTTAAACGTAAGAAAAGAAACGATGGTCTGTACTTCGTTATCTCTTAACATTAACAAGGGACGAGTGTTTCCGGTGGCTTGTGACCAAGCACATCTTTACAGTAGACGTGAACCAAGATAGTGATCATGTAATAATGTCATTCACACACAAGCATACATGCTCTCTTTCTCTTCCTCCCCCCCCCCTTTTCTCTCCTCTCTCTCTCTCTCTCTCTCTCTCTCTCTCTCTCTCTCTCTCTCTCTCTCTCTCTCTCACCCACAAATACAAGATTAAAAGAAATCTCATTCAGAGATAATTAGCTCAGGCGTTAAATGTTCTACATGAGCATGTGCAATTTCTGGAAAATTTCTATGGTTTAGCACTCTCGTGTTAGATGGAACATATCTATGGTTTAGCACTCTCGTGTTAGATGGAACGTTTCTATGGCTTAGCACTCTCGTGTTAGATGGAAAATTTCTATGGTTTAGCACTCTCGTGTTAGATGGAACATTTCTATGGTTTAGCACTCTCGTGTTAGATGGAACATTTCTATGGTTTAGCACTCTCGTGTTAGATGGAACATTTCTATGGTTTAGCACTCTCGTGTTAGATGGAACATTTCTATGGTTTAGCACTCTCGTGTTAGATGGAACATTTCTGTGGTTTAGCACTCTCGTGTTAGATGGAACATTTCTATGGTTTAGCACTCTCGTGTTAGATGGAACATTTCTATGGTTTAGCACTCTCGTGTTAGATAGAACATTTCTATGGTTTAGCACTCTCGTGTTAGATGGAACATTTCTATGGTTTAGCACTCTCGTGTTAGATGGAGAATACAGAGAATATAGAAACAACTAGACAATCAATAACATATTTCAGGTAAATAACAAATTTGAAAGAATGGTTGACCATGCACAATACAGGTGTTGAAAAATAAATGTAACATGAAAAATAAATAAGTACGTGATAGAATGCGCGTGTACAAAATATGACCACGCTGCAGTGAGGACGCTAGTCGTTAGTTAGTCGAGGTTCCAACAGCACTCCAACTTACTTTATATAAAATGTCCTTAACTGTCTCATTTACAAACTAGAGAAAAACCTGTCAGTCCCAACAAAAACTTAAAGCATTCACATGTAAAGTAAAACGCACAAGGCATTTATCAGATCTGTAAAACAGATGTGGACGCAAACTTCTGGAACATCAATTGATGTTAAAAAGTGGTTTGATTTGATTTGATTTGATTCAAGAACCGACATCATAGCATTCGGGGCATTCCCATATCCGCTCCGTCACCATCTTCAGCAGCTAGCGAAGAGTCCCGATACTAATGACGCCAGTAGCATTCTGATTTAACGTCCGTCTTGCCTTACCTCTGAGCCTCGAACATCTGCCAGAACCTCTCATCACTTCCCGCTGCATCAATCTCACCAGACTGTGGTGATCCATCTCCTCTTCCGAACTGTACACGCTCTCCCACAAGGCACTAACCACGTCTGACTTATCATGTATCAGTATTCCACCAAGTTGTACAGAGCCAGCCAGTCTGTCCGCCTGTTCATTTCCCAACACACCGCCGTGACCCAGTGAAAAAAATTCAGACAATACTCCTCACCTGTGTCCTCCGTAGCGAAGCATGCCACCCTGCACAAAACATACCTGTTCTGATCTTCCTCAGCATGCTTTTTGAATAAGTTACAATCACGATATGTGTGTGTGGTGTTCTCTAGCTAGCGGAAAGCTGCAGTGACCGCCTCCACCTCCATTCTTAAGCTGAATGTTGTGGTATCATATGCTAGGCTCTCCTGCACCAAACGTCGACCATTAACTTTTGTTAAGAAACCCCGAGCACTTCTTTTGCCTCTTGACACTGAACCGTCTGTGTAAATGATCAAATCCTCTGAGCGAGCATTATCTTGAATTAATTGCTGAATTTCCACCTCTGTGGCACCTGCTGGCCAGTCTCTGCATTCCCGGCTCATCGTGATTATGACTCTACACAAGTCTGACTGTTCAGGTGGCAGTTTGACCCACTCTTTTCCTCGCCTAATGTTCTCAAGGATGCACACCTGTCTGATTGTTAAGAAGTGGAAGAATAACCAGAACTTCCTACCGGATTTTACAGCCACTGAACGCCAAGAAGAAGAAGAAAAAAGAAGAAGAAGAAGAAGAAGAAGAAGAAGAAGAAGAAGAAAAGAATAAGGAGAAGAAGAAGAAAAAAAAAAAGAACAAGAAGAAGAAGAAGAAGAAAAAAAAATGCAAAATAGGGTCATAAAAAGCAATTAGAACAAGTTGAGAAGCTTTACTTGAAATCATTGTTGTATTACTACAACGAAAACAATAGTAATCGTAGTACGCGTACACAAATCCATTAAGCAGACTCAAGCGGAATGGAATAATCGGCGCATTTGTAATTTTCTCAGAAATTATAACGTATTATCAAATTAGATTGCAGCAGTATTGACCGCCGTGGTTTCTGATAATTAGGTCTCAGAGCAAATTTGTTTTCACAAAATGTCCCCAAAGACAAATGGTTGAGACAGACAGCTGGTTGGAGAACTTGTTGGTTTCTAAGAAAGGATTGGTAGGGGAAAGTATTGTTTTTCTTTTTGGGCTAGTTATCTACCTTTTGAGATGTTTGATTTCATCTTATGTGCGCCGTTTCTTCCCCTGTATGTGTATTGTAGGTTTACTATATTGAAACTATTCTATGGTTTAAAAAAAAAAAAAAAATTGTTTCATTTTCTGTATCGTTGCTTTTCTATGATTGCTGTCTTTTTATGGTTTCTTCAAAATCTCTTGATAAATCATAGATGGGTAGAAGATGGCAAAGGATACCTCTACTTTGATAAAAAGATGTGTGTAAGCCCGACATGAATGATATAGGTAGTGAGGTGGTTTTGTGTGATTAAAATGCTATTGGCCGTGTTTTATGGAGAACGCACATGAAAAAAGGGAAGGAGAATCAAGGAAGATATGATATTTGTTTATACGCTGCCGGGTCTTGCTACTCACACTCGTCATGGTCTGCGAATCCCATGCCTTCTCATAGAAATAAGAAGAAACTCCACGGGGGAGCATGTACAGCAGGAGTCTACCAATCATCAGTAGAAGTAATCTCTTGTCGACAAATGTTTCGGCCCACGAGCTCCTAGACATTTTCTGAGGGTGGGCCCACCTGAGTTCATGAAGTTGCTGCTGCACGTGTTACCGGATGTTCTGGGACATGGACAAGACGAAATTGGTGACTATGCAACAGGTACTGTGAGATTCCAAGTTTATTTACATAGTCGCTGAGGTAGCCTATTATACCTGGACGACCAAGTGACAAGCTTACGGTTGGTTTATCGGACACATGTTAGACTTTGTTGGCAAATGGCAGAGGGACACCGGCAGACAATTCGGACACAATGGACAAGTTGTTCTATTCTTCGATATTACATGAAGCTCTCCCCATGTCATCCCCATCTTTCTAACTTCAATCTCTAGTTCTCTTCTCCGTGTGTGTTTTGGTCTTCCTTTGTGGGTTCCAATGCAAAGACATTCTAGTTATGCTGTTTTACTGTTTTCTCAGTGTATTCTTTCTAACCCCAGCGTCTTTTCCTCGCCTTTTGGTCCACTGGAGCCTGTTTAGTTCTCTCCAAAAGTTCTACATTGTTATTCTATAATACCATTTAATTCCTTCTATTCTGTGCATGCACCAGTTAATGAATGTCTGTAATTTATTAATATTTGCCTTAGTTGTTCTCCATGTTTCCGCCCCATACAAAAGTACTGATT
>CAJHNH020000049.1:72115-104615 GCA_905116865.2 Candidula unifasciata | reverse complement strand
TAATAGGAACTGGGTTTCCTTCTGGTGTCACAAATTTAGTTTCGGTGAGTCTAGTGAATGTCCTTATTGATGTAATATTTTGTGAGAGGTCACAACAATTACATTTAACAGCACACAGGTGGTAAGAAAGACCAATAATAAATAAAGCACATGACAAATAATATTCCTTGGTAAAACCCTAAACAAACAGCGGAAGTCAAACATCTAAGCGATGCATTTACTTCCAATATAGTCTTGAAAGAGATGTCACAACAATAAGGTGTTAAGCTGATTCAACAACTGACATCAGAGTATTATGTGCATTCCCATAAACGCTTCGTCCCCATCATCAGCTGCCAGCCTAGAGTTTCAATACCAACGGTGCCAGTAGCAGCCTGACTATCTGTCCGTCTTGCCTTTCCTCTGAGCGTCGAGTATCGGAGATCACAACAGTTAGATTTAACAATGAATAGGCACAGAAGTAAGGATAATCATCATGATCATCAACTGTTTGAAAGTTTGTGGACAGATATGACTACCAGTACTATCTCTATACTATCACCCCTAGCGAAACCACTAGAAAAACACATTAACAAAATAACACTCCGACATTTAGATGATATAAAACGTATTGACCAATGCTCAGGGTTTCGATCAAATTATTGTTTTCTTAACAAACCTTTATAGAAAACTCGCATCAAAATATCAACCAAGATAAAATATGCGGAGGAGTGAGTATATACTTTAGAAAGGCCTTTGACATGACAGACCACACTATTCTCATCAGAAAATTTGTAACAATGAAAATATGTCCCAGCCTATTAACATTACTAAAAATGTTTTAACAAAAATAAACATAGAAAACACGTTGTTTCACCGAATAAATTCATACCACAGGCTTCTGTTCTTGACCCCCGTGTTTTGTGTGTGCAATATACATAACTTATTTGCAATTATGTCCGGTCGTCGTCGTGGATTTATTTGCAGACGAGTTTACCATTTGTACAAACGCTCAAACTTATAATGTACTAGAGTTTTCTTTGGAAAAAAAAAAAAAAAGAATTAAACAGTATAGTTAGTTGGAGCTATGCAAACCGCATACAAATGAACATAAGTAAGACAAACTCTATGTTAATAACAAGACAAAAATTGTACACTTTAAATTCACATAGACCCCTTTAACTTTACGTCAGTAAACCCAAGTGGAAAGTTAACTGAGCACAAAGTACTAGGCCTGATCTTCGCTTGAAATCTTACCCTCAACTCTAACGTGCAAGCACTTGTTAAATAAACAGCTACAAAAGTATACCAGCTAGCAAAAACTACAACTTTCTGAAAGATAAAACTAGAAGATGATTCTATACTTCTTATACTCAGACCCACATAGACTATTGCTCCACAATATGGGGTTGATGTAACTATTCCTTCATCAAACGACTGAAAGCACTCAATACCTTTAAATCATGGAAGCGACTGTTCCCACCCATATAAAAGACCTAATGCTATTGTCGTTTCAGAAACAACTAGTATTCAATAAAGCTATGCTTATTCATAAAATATCATCCATAAACTGTCCATGCTGCTTTTCGGTATTGATTAAATATTATGGAATGTATTTAAAAAAACCCTTAACATATTGCATATCTCTAAACCGACAAAAGACCTATACAAAGCTAGTTTGGCGTACTCTGTACCTCAGCTGTGGGGTTATCTTCCACAGGGAATCGAAAATACCACTAACCTTATACATACAATCGGAAACTATTTGAATATTATCTTACTACAGACTATATGCCCGCTTAGAAGATTGTAGTGTGTTAAGTATATGATGTATTTCGTTGGATGTGTTTTTTTTTTTTTTTAAACTGAAAGCGATTATTGTTTAAAAATGAAGGTGCCAGTCGAGGGCACTCGAGCGTTTGTAATTAATATTAAACCGTTGTCTATGATTTTTATATCATGCAACTTATTAGATTTATAACATTATTAGATTTGGCTTGATAATATACTTTTTTAAACAGCTCAGTAATGTAAGTTTAATCAGAGCACATTCCATTATATGTAATTAGGAATGCGATGTTATGAAAAAATTTTTGTTTCGTTTATAACTAAGAAATTATCTGCGAATGAGTAACTGCGAATGAGCAAGGATTGGACTGGAAGAGCAGAATGTTAGACATCAATGCGTGCCCAATAATTTTTAACCATTTATAAAATGTATGTAAATAAAATGTACTAAGTGTATTTAACATTTTTAATCAAAAGACATTACAATTTGCAGAAAACAAACACTTGACATTGAATGTGACGACTACATTTACTTTTGTTTATTCTTTATGGCCGATTTTGCTTACAAACGAAACTTTGCATTTAGAAATATAACAGTAAAATATTCAATGTTCCCAAACTTGTAAATAATCACCGCATAAATATATCTAGGGTTTCCGAGTCTATTCCAATATTAATATACGAATTAAAAAAAAATAAAAAAATTTAAAACCTTGGGTGGAAAAAAAAAAAACAACCCTGGAGTTTATTGATAACTTGATTCGTCGATATCCTAACATCCGGTTGCCATATTATTTCCATGAGCCGATGTAGCGTTGTATAACATTGATTAGCTAGCTATTCCCGCGGTTACACCTCCATTTGCAGCTAACGAAGACATCATTTCTTGTGTGGATATTCTGTCCACACTGTAATTTCATCGGCTGAGTTACGGATGTTAGAATAAATGAAAGTCTGAAGTTCTGGGATAATTCAATATCAGGACTGAAGTTTTGGGATTAATTCAGTGTAAGGAAACTTGTCAATGAACTTGGGATATTACGGTTTTCTAGAGTTCTTGTATGTATTCCTATGATTAAAAAAAAAAAAAAGATATATTATAGGTAGTCCGCATGGTATGTAACAGACATATACTAATCTACACTGTATATAATAGATACATGATTACCTACTCTGTCTACATTATAAGTGACAGATGTATGTTACTTTAGACTGTATGTATTGTATCTATATGTGTGTATGTATGTGTGTGTGTATATATATATATATATATATATATATATATATATATATATGTGTGTGTGTGTGTGTATGTGTTTGTGCTCTCGCAAATGTGTTTGCCTTCATTGTATATGATAGCTGTATGTTCTTCTTTTTATAGTCTATGCCGTGTGGCGATGATGGTCATGTCTTTTCAGGTAGTTTTGCGATAGCTGATCTTCCTCTTCTTGTTTCTCTCCCTAGCTTTCCCACCATCACGATGTACTTAAGCTTCTTCACTCTCATGAGGTCTTGACACCATCGTCATTTCTATTTTCAAATGCCCATTATTTATCTACAAAACCATATCTCCATACTTCAAAATAATTTGTCACTAACCGTCTACCTGTCCATGATTCGCTTACGTGTATCACTAAGTGATTTATGTAGCTCTTGAGAATTCTCTTTCTCGTCGCAACTGACAAAAAATATATTGCATAGAATATTCTTCACCATATAAAACACTCCATTTGATCAAGCTATTCTACATTTATCTTCTTTAATACATCTTCCAATGTAATGAACAAGCAGACAGATTGGCTGGATCCGTACCACTGGGTGGTGAAATGATACACGACAAGGCAGATGTGGTCAAGGCCCTTTGGGAACAAGCAATGGAATCAGTAGAGAAACAAGATTATTATGACTTGGAGAGAATGAGGAACCTAGGTGTAATCAGAGGGTCTGGCCGGCTCACTACACTCAGAGGAAAGACAAGACGGACTTTTAACAAGATTGTAACCGGTACCATCAGTATTGGAACTCTGCGCTGGCTGCTGAAGATGAGGACGGAGCATGCATGTGAATGCCCTGAGTGCTGTGATGTCAGTACTTGACTCAACTTAACTCAACTCAATTCCAGCTCAACTCATCTTCCATTTGCTGTTATCAGGGCACCCAAGTACTGAAATGTATCAGCATGCTTGATGATTGTACCGTTATTTACCATTATGGAGGGTCCACTTTTGTTGTTGTTGTTGTTGTAAATACTATTGTTTCTTTTTTTCAGCTGTTCGAATTACGATCCTTTTTTGACTTTCTGTTGCAATTATGTTCATCATTTCTTGCAGCTTAGTTTCATTTTCAACTCTCAAAGTTATATCTTCAGTATATCGCAGCTGTTACAATATACCCACCAACCGGTATTCCTATTTGCTATATATGACAGATCTACACAATATGTGATTCACACAATTTGTGGTAGATGTATGTTAATCTAGACTGTTTTATGTATGTATATATATTTATATGTATATGTATATATATATATATATATATATATATATATATATATATATATATATATATTTATATATTTATATATATACATGAATATGTGTGTATCGGTTATGTGGGGTTGATGTGTGTGTTAATGTTCATTACATGTGAATCTTCACTTAATGGTAGATATTTTGTAAAAGTAAAGTAAAGATTCCTTTTCACGCCTTTTAGGCGAATCGAGTATATGGAAGAGCGCCTATATTTTTACAGACCATCGGCACTAGGTGGGTAATGTGGTCAGCAATACGCCGGCCGTCTTTACTTCCCCAGTACGTACATCCTAGTACCCATTTTAGGCTGGGTCGACATGCGATGCCCCATACCATAATAAAAATCCACACAAGATACTTGGTAATTTTCTAAAAGAGATAGGTATATGTTAACCGACACTATGTAAATTATTTCTGAACTGCTCTACTCTGTGTGTAAAACATCTATACATTTTCTACATTATCTGTGATATGCTTGAAGTTGTCTGTATGTGTGCAATACCTTAGATATCCAGGCACTAGGTCAGATCTATTCTACACTCAAAACTGTAAGTTTTAGCAGGTGAACACTAACTGACTGCACGATTTTTCAAGTCGACACAATATTAGTAGGTCTGGCCCCAATCGGAGCATAGAGCCTCAACTAACTCAGGCCAAGTGGTTCTGTCCTTCGCTGTTTTAAGCAGCTCTTCTCATGTCCTCCCTATCGTTTTAACTTCACACTCTAGTTCCCTTTCTATGTTTTTTGTTTGTTTGTTTGTTTGTTTTTTACTTTATTTCTAGGCCCCTGTGGGTTCTAACGAAAAAACAAATGGATTAGTCCACAGTTAATGTGCCAAGTCTGAGCTAGTCTACAAAATATAGGATAAGTCTGAGCTAGTCTACAAAATATAGGATAAGTCTTTGCTAGTATAGACAATATGTGCTCGTTAGTTAGCAGTCAGTCAGTCAGTCAGTCAGTCAGTCAGTCAGTCAGTCAGTCAGTCAGTCAGTCAGTCGGGATTGCGACATCACTGCAGACAGGTGGCCATATCACTGCTTGGCTGTTTCAGAAGAAATTAAACAAAATATGTCACCCTCCAGTTTGAAAACTAGTGAAAATCTTGTCAGTCCCACCAAAATCGTGAAGCTTGCACACGCTTCAAGCACACAAGATGTTCTAACACTAACGGTCCCTCAACACAATTACATCTGACGGTTGTCGCTAACTGACAGTCAACGAAAACTGGTATTGCACCCGCGCAGTGTATGCTCTGTATCTGCTAGTCTGCATTATAATTTAAGCGTTTTTGCTAGCCGGTTGTCCACATGTGTGTCTTAGGCAGTGCGAACGCGCTTCGTAATGCCGGGGTGCCAGGTTCGATCCCATCTGAAGACGGGTTGTCTTGCGTTGGTTTCGACTGTAGTACCGAGAGCTTACCGTTCTAAAAGCAGGGACAGACTACTGAACGTAACATTTGCCTAGAAAAACCACAACAGCCAAATAAATGCTAGCCTTGATTCTGCAACGTCCTCTAAGTTGAGAAGTTTCTCGATCTGTCAGAGATCATCACAAAGGCTGCTGCTCTCTTGTGAAGCTGCAATAGGATCAAGAATTTTGACAATTATTCCAAGAGAAAAACTTTACTTCAAGAAGCATGATGACATTAAATTGACTTGCCGGAAAGGATAATAGCCAATCATTTCTGACTTCTGGCACTTTATGGCACTGAAACCTGGGCAAATACACAACAAAATGGAAAGATGAAAGAAGTGTGGAAGCTGTGGGGATGTCATAAGAAGCAAAAAGTGAGTTGGCAGAAAGAATTGATCAAATTAATATGTTTGAACATGCTTTTGACTTATTGTCAAATAGCCAGCTATTTGGGGTGAAGAGGTCACTGAATGCGTTTCACAAATTTCACGATCTCACAAATTTCACGATCCTCAGTCCTCAAGAACCAGTTTTCAATTTCCACAGCGTTCTGTTTTGACACCGGTAAGAGAGTCTCACAATGGAAGGGACTTGGGCCCCATATCGCAATATTCCCGTAGACAACACTGGGTGGTCTATAGCTAATCTTCAGTGTGAAAAAAGCACAGCATTAACATATTGTTTTGTCCTGGTCATAATACAAGCTACGGGAGTTACCAGAGATATAGTAATGCTACAGTTACATTTCACAACGGTGGCGCTTTGCGCATATGGTGCTACTAACTTTTGTGATAGATCAATCGCATGTTGTCATGGTATCCGACTCGCAATCGCATATTGTCATAGTCTCCGATTCGCAATTGCATGTTTTCATTTTATTTGATTCACAGTCGCATGTTTTCAAAGTATCTGATTCACAATGGCACATTGTCATAGTAATTAGGGCTGTACCGAATAGTGATTTTCACTATTCGAACCAATAGGAATAGTGGGACCAACTATTCGGCCGAATACGAATACCAATACGAATAGTGTATCCTCATTATCATCAGGTGCCTTGCCGTCTGGCGTGGGCGTTCATGCCTCTCCACAATCTGCCATCTCCTGCAGCATGTATCAGTTCGTGTGCTGACACACCTCCATGTCATGCAACAAGACTGCCAAGAAAATTCTTTCGTTGTCTTCCTCTATCCCTCCTTCCACAGATCTTTCCAGTGGTCACAACATGTTCCATTTTCCCTCTTCTCATAACAAAGTCGAAAAATGACGACTGTCTCCTTCTGATGTCTGTGATTAGTTGTCTTCGGGCTCCCGCCTCTTTCAAAACCATCGTTCGCTCTGCAGGTTCGTTCAATGCAATTTAAATGCACCTTCATATTCTCGTTAGCAATATCTTCAAATTTGATTTGGGCGAAGACACCCTGATGGAATGAAAAATGCATGATCTCTCTCTCTCTCTCTCTCTCTCTCTCTCTTTCTCTCTCTCTCTCTCTCTTTCTTTCTTTCTCACTCTCTCAGACACACTCACACACACACACATATATACACACACAAGCAACAACAAAAAGAGAACGCATTGCCTTTAAATAAAAGTGCTTACTTGACGAGGCTAACAGTTACTATTGTACAGATCACATTTTCCACTTTACAATTTCAGCCGAAATGTAATCACAACCTTACTTTTCCGCTGCACTTTCACGTATAGAGATGGAGGATCGGTCGCCCCTGGAGATAAATAGAAAGACAATTTTTAGCACGCTGCGGTTGGCATTTTATGCAGTATGAGACACTTTGAGTGTGAAAAAAAAAAAAAAAAAATGTGTTTTTTTATACAGTGGCGAGGAAAGACAATTTAAATTTTAACTTTTAAGTATTTTTATGCCTTCTTTAATACTGTCACAATTTATAGCCGACTTTTCTTGACTTTCACCGCGGCTCCCCTAGCATACGAACCCAGTTTGAGAACATCTGCTGTAATGCCTCGCTCGAGTCAGCAGGCAAGACCTTGCCAGCTGCTGTACCATGCAACCGGGTCGCAGTTTCCCCCGCTACGACAGACTTAGGCAACAGCAACTATTGTGTTCATGAGAGAGTTATTTCAGTCCATCGCAGTGTACGCAGAAACGGGTGTATGGTAACCACTATTCGTATTCAGCTAGACCGCAAGTATTTTGCCGAATACCGAATAGCTATTAGGTCCACTATTCGGCCCTGAAGCGAATATTCGGTACAGCCCTAGTAGTAACCGATTCACAGTGGCACGTTGTCATGTTATCCGATTCGGTCCAGGTCAAAATACAAGCTAGGGGAGTAACCATTGATATAGTACAGTAAAGGGCACATTTCACAACTGCGGCGCTTTGGGCATATGGTGCTAGGCTCACTTTTTGACTGATCAATCGCACGTTGTCATGGTATCCGATTCACAACCATGTTGTCATAGTATCCGATTCACAATCGCGTGTTGTCATATTATCCGATCCACAATACTATTGTCATAATATCCGATTCACAGTCGCTTGTTTTCATAGTATCTGATTCACATTTATATTGTCATCGTATCCGATTTGCAATCGCTTTTTTGTCATAATATCCGATTCACTATCATATTGTGATAGTGTGCGATTTACAATCGCTTGTTGTCATAGTATCCGATTCACAGTCATATTGTCATAGTTTCCGATTCACATTCGCATGTTGTCATAGTCTCTGATTCCCAAAGCATGCTCAGAATGGCGAAGTCAGGTTTTCTTCGTACGGATCAACCCAGAGGTCGCAGGTGTTGATTCACATCGACATTCTTCCTGTAATCAATATAGGCGTGTTTAGGAATAAACAGCCAGATAGGTTGGCTGCACTGGCCCCACTTGGTTGTGTACTGCAACTCCAGAAGGCTATAATCTCTCGCCTGTGGAATGCGGTGGCAAGTAAAATGGAAGATAATGAAAACCCGTTCCTGGATAGAATGATTCAGCGAGGAGTATCTGCAGGTTTTGGGTGCCACTCGAGACTGGGGAGAGACAAGACGAACTTCCCCCCTGTGGCTTCCAGGGCCCTATTATAGGGAAAACAAGAATAGACCCACTGCTTACCCAAAGCATGTCGTAAGAGTCGACTAATTGGGAGCTTCCTTCGAAGTCGAAGTGCGTCTGCTTAAAAGGCAAGGAACCAACAGTCTGCACACAAATGTGTCTGATTTGTGCAACGGATGCACATCCAGGTTCTGGAACAGGAATGCAGTCTAGAAGTGGACGAACATCCAGAACTTACCACCAGAGGTTACAGCTGGAGGACGCAAAGAAGAAGAAAGAAGACAAGACGAACGAGATGCCATCGGATACCATTAGTATGGACATTTTCCGCTGGGTGTTAAGGAGGTGCCGGAGCTAGTGTGGGCTTGTCCTGAATGCTGCCATGTCAAGTGTAACCACGATGAGCTCAGATAAATCAGTCGGCTCTCATTCACTGATGTTATCATCATCAGACCGGCCGCCTTTACTTCCCATGATATTTCTTGGTACCTTATAACTGGAACTGAGTAGACCCGCCAGCCAAAATCCATCATAACAATTGACCATAATGTATATTCGATTTCAAGACTGTCGGAGTAACAGCAGGCGAGTAGCCACTGAACTACTGCAGGTTCAAGCTAGTGGACTCAATCGTACAATACAAAATAGAGGAGCGTTTTGTGAACCCGCACCACAGTGAGATTCAGCTACTAGCACAATCATACTGCTGTGCCCTAGATGTGTCACAGGAGCCTCACAGTTTACGGTCCTTTTCCTGACATGACTACAGGTGACGCCAGGATGAAGTAACCGTTAGATGTGTCACATGGTCTTACAGTTTACGGTCCTTGTCCGGACAAGACTGCAGGTGACACCAGGATGATGTAACCGTTAGATGTATCACAGGGTCTTACAGTTTACGGTCCTTGTCCTGACAAGACTGCAGGTGACACCAGGATGATGTAACCGTTAGATGTGTCACAGGGTCTTACAGTTTACGGTCCTTGTCCTGACAAGACTGCAGGTGACACCAGGATGATGTAACCGTTAGATGTGTCACATAGTCTTACAGTTTACGGTCCTTGTCCTGAAAAGACTGCAGGTGACGCCAGGATGATGTAACCGTTAGATGTGTCACATGGTCTTACAGTTTACGGTCCTTGTCCTGACAAGACTGCAGGTGACACCAGGATGATGTAACCAGTATTTATAACTTCTCTGAACTTTAAATGGCTAGTCTGGGAACTACCTTGTTGATCTGCCCTACAGACTCAGATTTTTAAATTTCAAAACGGTATGCTACACCTGTAGCTAGCAGCTCCGAGGGGACAAACCGATTGGATCGATCAATCATCGTCATCATTCTGTTCTGCCCGATATATGTCACATGGGACTAAGAATCAATTCCTCTATTTCATTATATTCCATGCCAAGCTTTGTATTTAGTATTTGGAATTCAACCAAACACATTTGGTCTCTCATATCAGTGTTCGTTGTATGGTTTCTTATGAATACCCTCCTCTCAATCCATTGGTTTCCCATTTATATGCCTTTTTAGTGACTCTGTGCCCTCAATATAACATCTTCTTTACCTTAGAACTGTAGTTGACAGTTATTGAAATGTTGACTGGGTACAATAATAATGGCAGTAAATACGATATGCTAAACAATATTGTCCCTTGCTTGCTGTCATTATAATCCTTATCTACAGTTGACATGGTAATGTGGATGGCAATCAATGCCTTTGTTCCGTTCTATCGTGTGCACATATTTTAATTAGGAAATTCATTGGTCCTTGCTTTCTTGCTCCGACTGTTTCCCCTTTCAAAGCCTGTTTGCTGATTTCTGTTTGCTGATTAACTGTCCAGTATGTTAACATGATGTTCGTCATCATTATCATCATCATTATCATCATCATTATCATGGTCATCGCCTGCGTCTTCTTTGCCACCTTCATTGTTGTTTTAGATTGTCTGTGGAAAGAAATATAATACAGTAATTTAAATTACAACCATCTTTTAAAACTAAACATTTATTGGAAAGGCCGCTTGCTTGCGATGCCGGCCGAAGGTCGGGACTCCAAATACGCACCGAGATGATGTCTTTTCAAAAGTTTCCTTAGCTTTCAGGTCGACACAGCCTAAAATCGTTATCACGTCAAGTCCTAAAGAGTAAAAGCGGCCAGTATGATGGTGACCACATCACCCAACGAGTGCCGGTTGGTCTACTTTACCTTACTAAACATTCATTGCCATTTTTTGTGACAGTTTAGCAGTTCTCCTTTGAAATTATGGTAGCGCAATGGATAGCTGCATTGACTGGATGTATGCAATGACTGGATACTTGCAATAGCTGGATGCATGCAATGACTGGTTACTTATAATGACTGGATACACGGAATGATTCGATGTTTGCAATGACGGATGCATACAATGACTTGATACTTACGATGGTTAAATTCATGCAATGAGTGAATGGATACTTGCAAGGACTGAGTGCATGCAATGACTGGATATTGCAATAACTGGATTCATGCAATAACTGGATACTTGTAAGTGCTGGATTCATGCAATGAGTAGGTACTTACAGTGCCTGGATGCATGCAATGACTAGGTACTCTAAGTGACTGGATGCATGCAATGACTAGGTACTTGCAGTGCCTGGATGCATGCATTGACTAGGTACTTGCAGTGACTGGATGCATGCAATGACTAGGTACTCTAAGGGACTGGATGCATGCAATGACTAGGTACTTACAGTGCCTGGATGACTAAATGACTAAACAAAGATGGCATCAGTGTGTTTTGTTTTTTCTTCAACTCAGCTATGGTTCACTGAGAACAAATGCTACTACTGAGAAAAGTCTGTTGTCCACAAGTTCACAGAAGATCTATTCAATGTGGCTCAGCAATGAGATTCCCCTCTATGTAGTGTACTCTTCTCCGCTGCCCTTTCTCTCACAACATCGGGATGATATGAAAGCCATTTGGAGTCGAACCTCTAAATCTTTTTCTGGCAGTTATTTTAGACTGGGGCCGCTTTATTGCCCAGTTCAATTAAAAAAAATCCCTGACAGAAAGGGATTGACAATACATGACCAGAAAACTACTAGGCTCAGTCAACTGCCCCATAAACTATAGGAACTGTATTCAGTGAAAAGGAAGTAAGGTCTTGTCTCCAAAGTCTCCCGTTGGTTGCGGCATGTAATTGCACGGTTGACTAAAGCATTTCTTCTGTGCTGTATTATTCGCTGCATTCTGGCCGACCAAGGCAGTTAATCCCATGTAATTTGTTTTATTGCTGCCTGGAGACCGTTGTGTTGGAAATAATCACGCCGTATCTGTGATGTTGATGATTAATCATGCCGTATATGTGATGATTTGTACAATTTGTTGCCATTAGCCTTGCTGTTCATTTGATGCTATCATCTGTTAATAAAATGTTAGCTTGGGTCGCATAACCGAATTTGGTGTAATCCGCGTTCGTATCTTTCTGTCACGACTGTTCTACATCTCAGCTTCTGCAGAAATGTAAATGTAACAATTGAATTGTGTATCATGCACCACCACCACCATCTTCATCGTTATCAACAACAACACTATCACAACTACCACTACATTCATCATCATCTAGTGCTTTACATTTAGAAAGTAGATCAGGATTAGTTTCTTTGATTTGTTGTTTGGACCATAAATTTTGGTCACACCTGTTCTTTAACGAAAGCTGATTGTTTAGCGAAGGCGTGCGTCAACATAAATTTGTATTTACACTTAGACAGATAGGTCAACAAAGAGCCGACTGGATTCTCCCAAGCTACATTATTGAACCATTATCTGTATATTTGATTGCGAAGAATGGATTTCTAGTGGCAAACTTCATTTTGTTTTTTTCTCATAGTATTTTTACAGAGACGCTTAATTTATTTTTGTAATAGGAAATAGACAGTCACACGAAAGTAGAAAACGCAAACAGAGCTGCCATCATCATGATAAACGTCTGACGCTAACACAGTCGCGTTACATGAGATTAAACATTGGTGAAGCACGTATATACCGTCTTCGAGGCCAAAACTGGAGGCCACATCTTATGGAAACAGTCAGTAGATATACCTTGCAGTGGCTGCTACATGTGAGGACTGAGCACACGTGGGTATGCCCAGTGTGCAGTCGCGTCGATTAGAATACCAAAACATAACAAGATACACAATATAAAGAACATAAAAGAAAGCAACACAGGAAAAGGGTCAATGCTTCTCTATAACTAGAGATCGTCGGTTGGATTTATAATTGTGTGTTCCGACATCTTCCCATAGCGGCGTCCGTGGCTTAGGCGTTTCGAGTCCGACTCGTGATCCAAACCTACTGCCGGCTGCGTGAATGGGGCGTCGCAGGTCGACCCAGCCTAAAATGGGTACCAGGATGGCTGTCCTGGAAAGTAAAGTCGGCTGGCGTAACGCTGACAACATTACCCATCCAGTGCCGATTGGTCTGTAAAAATATGGGACGCTCTGCCCATATACCCGATGCGCCTAAGGCGTAATAAGGGATCTTTACTACTTTACTTACATCTTTCCATGCCACGGTAGTAGATTTTCAGGAGATTACCTCCTTGTATTTTTACATTTGTCCGCTGGATTGTAAAGATAAGATGGCCTTCCCCGGGGATTACCATTGTCACTTGTATTGTTCAACATGTACACATCGAGTCTGTCCAAAATACTGGCCGCCTGACCAGGACAAATGGCCAAGTATATCGAACCGGGTCAGAAAGGCACGGCATGACCTGAGATTCACAACATGCTATACTGGGGATGACAGAGAGGTCTGATTGGATTGATGCAATGGTGAACACTAAAACTGCAAGTGATTTGTGATGCTCCTTAATTAGAACGCTTAGGATTTCTATCATCAGCATTATCGTCATTATCATATGCCACTTCTACCATTGAGCATCACGTTCAGGAACAGTTTACGATCTGATCCACTTTAGCTAGCACTGGCTATTGTCAAGCCGTGAAGGCGTAAGGTGTCTTTTATGTTTTCACTGTATAGCATATCTATAGAGAATGTAATGTTGAAGGAAGTTATAGGTTTAATACTCTTTTGGGACATTTATCGCAGTCTTTCGAATAACCATCTCGTAAGTGGCCTGGCACACAAGGAACAAGAAAAGTTGGGTCAAAATGTTCTATTACTTGGTTGTGATTTAAAAATGTGAACAGGTCAAACTGTCTTGGGTTGCACACAAGATACCCCAATTAAAATAGCCAGGTATGTGCTTAAACTGGCCTCGTCAAAAACCGGCCGTGCCGCATGCCAAGACTTGCATGCAAGTCAATAGTGATGAAAGACATTGCTGAGCATATATTATCTAAATGATTTCAGAGTAAATCTTATACAGAGAACAAAGTAATGGATGATATTAGCAAAAGATACCACTGGACTGACGACGTGCCAGGTCATCATCACTCTAGTGATAGAATGTAGAGAGAGCTGTTATGGTATGGAGGTACTCAACTGATATTCTGTGAATTTGGCGTTGTGAAAGAGCTTCGTATAGGTTTTGTCCCAGCATCGGACCGTTTGTCTTACGTAGTCTTTAATAGTAGTACCGAGAGCTGACCGTACAGTAAGCAATGGCAAACTACTTATTGTAACATGTGCATAGAAAAACCACAACAACCAAAACATGCTGGGGTTGGTTCTGCAACGTCCTGTAAAGAATATGCAATTTTTACAACTAAAACACGACAATATCTAGACAGATCAGACAAAAGTGTACACGGATGGATTTGCACATCGGGGTGAGAGACTGACTGGGGGAGGGGGGGGGGGTGGAGAAGGGGGAGGGGAGGGGGTTGGTTCAGCTAAAGTAAAGAGAAAAATCTTTCTACAACAAAGAGATGACTTTTTATCTACAGCTCCGACCATGTTAATAGAAGCACTCACTGCAGCTCTCCGAAGCAGTTAGCCAAAACTACTTTTATCAGATGAATTATGTTTACCTCTCAGTCGGTCTTGCGAAAGGTTAAAACTGGTGATATGTGTCATGACTAGGTAGACATCAAAGCATTATCACTTCAATGTTACAGGTTTATGGTTTATATACTGTCCAGAACATGCAGGAGTGCAATGTAATTTAAGGGCGGATTGTTTTGGCTCCAAAGGGGACCATTCGATTGAACAAGGCAGACATTATAAAGACCATTTATAAACATATATTGATGGAAGAAACGACACTAAAAAAAACCACAATGTGTAAGGTTGTGTTAAAATAGAATTAAGCGCACTTTGAAGCCTTTGCCGTGGAGAAGAAATCTAAGGGTAAATCATGCATGCTGTGTTGTTAATTCTTAAATCAGCGCTTCTCCACCGCATCCTGCATAAAGGACTGTCAAACAACCCAGATTTTTAACTAGTGTAAACCTAACTCTTTTGGCTAAATGAACATCGTGTTTATCAAACCCTCCATTGATACTAATTTATAGTGTACTAGCTGTGCCCGGCCACGCGTTGCTGTGGCCCAGAATGGTGAAATAGAAAAGAAAAAAATAGCTCTCAGCTAACAGTGTCTGTCATAACCCTCACCCCTCCCCTCTCCCCTCCACCCAGTCATATCTCCCTCTCCGAAGGATTTAAAAAAAAATCACCCCTGGCGAAAGTATTAAAATAGAAAAAGTTAAGAAATTATAACTTTAAAATAATGTTCTCAGTTAACAGTGTTTGGCATCAACCCCCCCCCCCCCACCCCCCACTAATCATATTATCCTCGCCTAAGGATGTGAAAGTCATCATCTGACGAAATATTGTAACTAAATTGAGCTTAGCATCGGTGTCCACCCAGACAAAAAAAGGGGAAGCATTAATGTGTACTGAGAAATAGATGTGACTAGTGTAACAGCTACCACATCACCCATCCAGAAGAAGTACTACTGCTACCACTACCACAACCACCTTCAGCACAAAAGCAAAAAACAGTCACTACTGTCTGTGCAGGTCGGTGTAGCCAGAGGTGTTAGAGAGGTGTAATAGTCCGTTCTACACTCACACATAGCGGAAATTAAAAAAACAACCACCGTCCTCTCCCCTCTCCGAAGGGACGAATGTTAAATGACCTTGGCATCCGTGTCCACCCAAAGTAAACTAAACTGTAAGCAGTCTTAGTTAACAGCTTCTGTCATCAACGAATAGTTTATGATCGAGTGAAGCGTCGCGGGGAGGATAAATAGGACTTTACTAAAATAGGATGTATATGGGCGAAAAGCGCAGATATCGCAGCCTAGCTGTAAACCACAACACAACGTGCCAACAGCCCTCTTGAGGGAAAAAGAAAAAATTAGCACCCAGTGGGTAATCGAACACCGGTCAACCGCGTGACGTGCAGAATACTTACAACTATACTACCTAAGATTGAAGTGTTTTGGTCCGATGTCGCAGCCTAGCTGTAAACCACAACACAGAGACAACCGCCCTCTCAAGGGCGAATGAAGATTACCCGTCACATGAACAACATTACGTCGCCGCTTTCACAGGCTAGCTGTGAACCCCCAAACCGGAAAAAAACGTATATATTGCAGCCTAGCTGTAAACCACAACACAACATTCCAGCCGCCTAGTTAAAGGCGAAAAAAATTAATCACCCAGCTGCGCATTGATCGCCAGTCACCCGCGTAACACACAAAATATACAACTACGCAACTAAGGACTTAAGCATCTGCCCAATTATATCTCCCTCTCCCAATGATTGAAACATTATTATGTGGCGACATTGTTAAATATAAATAGGTAAGAAATGAAAACGAACGAACGAAAAAACTTTATTTTAAATGGGTTACAAATTGGGCACGCAGGCCCGTCTGACATTCGGCCCTTCTAAGCACTCGTTTTTCAGAGTACCAATGCCTGTTATCTGTAAAATAAGCTCTCTCAGTTAACAGTGTCTGGCATCAACCCCCCCCCCCCCCCCCACACCTCAACCCCCCCCCCCCCCCCGAAAATCATATCATCCTCTACAAAGTATGGAAAAGTCATCGCCTGACGAAAAATTGTTGTTAAATTGAGCTTGGCATGCGTGACTAAAAGGGGTAGCATTAATCTGTAATGAGAAGTAAATGTGGCCAGTGTAACAGCTATCGGATCACCCATCGAGTACCAGTACTACTGCTACCACTACCACCGCCACCGTCACAACAACAAAAAACAATACAAAACGGTCACTACTGTCTGTACAGGTCGTTGTAGCCAGAGAAGTTAGCGCCGCATGCTGTCGCCACGGACTGTTTAGTTTAACTGTGCACCCGACATTTAAAACTCCATCACCTAACCAGTGATGGAACCCACAGTAATATTCCGTGATTGAAAAAAAGTACACCACACTCACAAATAGCGGAAATAAAAACCCGCACCCGTCATCTTTCCCTCTCCGAAGGGACGATTTTTAATTAACCTTGGCATCCGTGTCGACCCAAACCAAACTGGACACTAAACGGTCTTAGTTATCAGTTTCTGTCACCAATGAGTAGTTTTTGATCGAGTGAAGCGTCAGAGGAACACGTGAAAGCGTAGATATTGCAGCCTAGCTATAAACCACAACAAAACGTGACAGCCACCCAGTTAGGGGCCCCAAAAAAATTATATTACCCAGCGGGGAATCGAACCCCTATCACCCGTGTTAAAAGCGAAATGCTTACAATTAACTACGCTACTAAATACTCAACCATTTGGTAGAAATGAAAGTATTTAATAATAATGTGAAGTTCGGTGTTACACAGTCAAAGGTGGCCAATCGACTAAAAGCAAATCCGGGCCGGCAACGAAATAACTAAGGAAATGATCGTTGCTGGAGCTACGTCATTCGTGGTTTGTGCAAAACTCATACATGCAAACACGCGTGGAGTCTAAGGTAACGTGTGGAAATTTGAAAGCGATCGGTAAAGAAATGTCGGAGATTGATCCTAGGGGAAAAGGCATCTATTAGCAGCCCTGCTTAGCAGTCAAAGGCGGCCGATCAACTGAAAACAAATCTGGGCGGGCAACGAAACAAATAATGATTTGACCGTTGCTGGAGCTACGTCTTTCGTGGCTTGTGCGATTTTATGACAAAAAATCACACTTCGAGTCAGAGGCAACGTTGTGTAAAAATTTGAAAGCAATCGGTTTAGTAGTTTCCGAGTTTAGTGTTAACAAACTCGGAAAATAAACATTTTTATTAATATAGATTACTTTCGTCATTCCTGTTTTGTATAATATTTATCGTCGTTATGATTTAATTATACTTTTGTATCGTGGGAAGACAATGTGTGTCCAGTGCTCGTTTAGTAGCACTGGCTATCGTTATTCCGTATGGATGTAGAAAATCTTTGATACCATCAGTCTAACTTGTCATTTGGCTCATCATAAGATCTTTTAGGTGTAGCAACTGTGCTGGCAGTTGCAGCGGCTGTGTTCCAGCAAGGTGACCAAACAATTTAAGTTTCTTCTTTTAAGTCAATTTGCTACAGGTGCTGTTACCACAGTGTGTCTGATGGTATTATTTTTTAATCTGATCTTAGTGGTTAAGTTAGTGGCTTTTCTATTGCGTCTTATCTTGCATGTGTTAATTTTCACTGCGTGCGCTTTTGATAGTGGGTTTTAGGGTAGCTCGATCTGAAATGGGGTACCATTTAATTTTTAATGAATGACCAAGTAAATATCAAAATATTTTTCTTAAAATTTAATGAGCATGCGCAGTTCTGCGATTCAGATCTGCCACTGCCAAAAGTTTGCACTTTAAAACTAGCACTCTGATTTATGCGGACTGCCACAATGCCTACTATCAAATGTCTATAAAAATAACAATGGTTCTGTTTCTGTTAGGGACAAGTTTAGATTAATCATTCCTTTCACTCTTCTTGTCACTAGTAAACTCATCAGAACACTCTTGTTTATACTCTAGATCTTCATTCATGATGTGGTCCAAAGAAAGTTTCTGCTCTGAGGTAGTGGGAGTGGTACTGATATATTCTGAAATTACTAAAACCTTATTTTCTTTATCAAAAACTAGGCAAGTGTCACTGCTGGGTAAACCAGTGGAAAACTGAAACAGTAAACAGACATGAGGGTTCGACTGAAAGTCTAGTAGTCAAAGCCGCTTTGAAGCAGAAATAAACTGATTTCCACTTCTTTGGGACCTTACACCTATGTTTAGAAATGATGGCATGATTCTGAACAAAATATTGATCACATATAAAGGTAAACAAACAGAAAACTCGCTGTAAACACAACAGAAAACAAACGGTGGAAGTCAAGGAGTAATCGCTATTTCTCTAACAAGACCCCCGTAAACAGTAAGTGGTGCATTGTTTCTGATTGAAAAGTAATACGATTTTCTGTCAAATGGTAACGTTGAGCAACAAACCATTTATAATCATAAAAATAATAATGTTGATCAGATTTTAAAATTGTCTACTGCAAATGAATATAGACATGTTCGTCTACAAAGTTAGCGGCATAGAATATGTTCAAGCAAAAATATGATATTTGTCACATTTCTAGGTAGGACTGCCTTCTTAACATTGGTGGTATGAACATGCTGGTTAACTGGCAGTCACTGACCATACTCGGCTTAGTTTTATTAAGTGCCTGCTCTTTGACATCTTCCCTCCGTGTATCGAGTCTTCCTTACATATTTTGTTTTGCCGCACTACCCTCTGAGGATGAATTTTAGAGGTTTGACATCTAGTGACTCAAAGAGTCGTTATTCAGATGCCAATCCTGAATACCCTGTTACGCTGTATAAAAAAGTCAGGTAACTCTAGGGTTTTTACTATTTACAAGGAAGAAAAGCATACCCATCCCAACCATGTATAGATAGGTATTCTATTTTCACGTATTTGTTTAGGCATTTTATATTACACGACTAAACATCAGACGTGAAAGAACACACATAACACTTCGCCAGGGTTTACATACTTTTACCTTAAAGAACAAGAAGATTTCAAATATCATTATCGTGTAGTAGGTCCTTTGCCGAACGTCGCTCTCATCACAATCTGCCTGAAGTTAGTCTCTCGATATGTCCTAGCCACGTGCACTTCCAGATTCTAGGAGTCACCCATCTTTGCTTTGGCCGGCCCCTGCCCCTCCTTCCTGGTACCATGTCTTCTGCTATTTTGTTTTCCAATCCCCAATGGCGCTTGATGTGACCAAAATATTTCAGCTTCCAAAACAAGATGCTGTTTATTTGCCAGTCTTTCGCGATGCTCAGTGATGTTAAAATCTTTAAAAATTTCAGTATTTCTTCTCTTCTTTGTCCATATAATTCTAAGAATCTTTCTATAGCTCTTTAGCTCAAAATCCTTTAATTCCTTCCTAGGGACTGGAAGTTAGATAAGTCAGCAAGGCATGTTGTCTTTGACATGCTTCATCACATTAGAGACAGTCAACCTCGGGGAGGCGAAGATAAATAAGGTAATTTCAACGCCTCGCTGAGGTGTTAAACACAATATTTTTACCAACGCTATGCCATCAATGTCTTAAACGGACGCTGTCACCAGAAGACAGAAGGAAAATAGTCACGACCTAAATGAAATTAAACTTCATAGTTAGACAACACATCAAATTGTTTGGCCATGAAACAAAACAGATTGGCATCGGACAGGGCACAACAGATAGCAATACCATACAGTTACAGAGGTAGAGGAGCCAGAGGTCGACCCGCAGAACATGGACCGCAAAAATATCAGAGACACTGTAAAATACTTTATACGAAGCGAACAGAAGGGCCCGTTCGCAGAAGAAGAAAGAAGAAGAATGTGGTAGTCAGTGGACAGATCATTCTCACAGTTACTTGAACCATTCAGCCCATACGTGTATAGACCCCCCGCCCCCATCTTATTCCCCCAGCGTGTGACAACTATATCCCCCAGCGTCATCTGATTTTAAAATTGTCAACTGCCTATGAATGTTCATCTACACAGAATATGTTTAAGCTGGAGCCGCGTTAGCGCAGTCGATAGACAACTCGCTTTCAAATCCAGCTGCGACTCGCTGCAGCTTACGGCCAGTGTTCAAAACCGGTTCCCGGGGGTTCACCCTGCCTCTAGGAAATGGGTACCAGAGTTAATACTCTTGGGTAAATGAGGGAACGTCGCTGTAGCTAAGGAGATGCGTGCGGACGGCGACACGGGCGGACAGTTTCTTTTCAGCTGTCCGTATTGTTGGCAGAGCGCTTATGGTTTATAACCAACCACCAAACTCAGTAGCTCAGGCAGCGAAACCGTAGACTTCCGTCCATATTAGGAAACTGCATTAGCAAAGTGCTGTCCGAAGCAACAATAATAACAACAATCTTTGAAGTTACAAATTTTGTCATGAATATTCCTCTATTTTGGACCTTCTGTCTCGTGTACTTTAATAAGAACAGAGACCACCCGACGCTGCATCACTTGTGTAGACAGAAGAACAGAGACCACCCCACGTTGGCATCACTGGTGTAGACAGAAAAACAGAGACCACCCCACGTTGGCATCACTGGTGTAGACAGAAGAACAGAGACCACCCTACGTTGGCATCACTGGTGTAGACAGAAGAACAGAGACCACCCCACGTTGGCATCACTGGTGTAGACAGAAGAACAGAGACCACCCCACGTTGGCATCACTGGTGTAGACAGAAGAACAGAGACCACCCTACGTTGGCATCACTGGTGTAGACAGAAGAACAGAGACCACACAACGCTGGCATCACTGGTGTAGACAGAAGAACAGAGACCACCCCACGTTGGCATCACTGGTGGGTGTAGACAGAAGAACAGAGACCACCCCACGTTGGCATCACTGGTGTAGACAGAAGAACAGAGACCACCGAACGTTGGCATCACTGGTGTAGACAGAATAACAGAGACCACCCCACGCTGGCATCACTGGTGTAGACAGAAAAACAGAGACCACCCCACGTTGGCATCACTGGTGTAGACAGAAGAACAGAGACCACCCCACGTTGGCATCACTGGTGTAGACAGAAGAACAGAGACCACCCCACATTGGCATCACTGGTGTGGACAGAAGAACAGAGACCACCCCATGCTGGCATCACTGGTGCAGACAAAAGAACAGAGACCACCATACGCTGGCATCACTGGTGTAGACAGAAGAACAGAGACCACCCCACGTTGGCATCACTGGTGCAGACAGAAGAACAGAGACCACCCCACGTTGGCATCACTGGTGTAGACAAAAGAAGAGACCACCCCACATTGGCATCACTGGTGTAGACAGAAGAACAGAGACCACCCCACGCTGGCATCACTGGTGTAGACAAAAGAACAGAGACCACCCCACGCTGGCATCACTGGTGTAGACAAAAGAACAGAGACCACCCCACGCTGGCATCACTGGTGTAGACAAAAGAACATAGACCACCCCACGCTGGCATCACTGGTGTAGACAAAAGAACAGAGACCACCGCACGCTGGCATCACTGGTGTAGACAGAAGAACAGAGACCACCCCACGTTGGCATCACTGGTGTAGACAAAAGAACAGAGACCACCCCACGCTGGCATCACTGGTGTAGACAGAAGAACAGAGACCACCCCACGTTGGCATCACTGGTGTAGACAGAAGAACAGAGACCACCCCACGTTGGCATCACTGGTGTAGACAGAAGTCTGATATTTAGGGCTGCATGACTAGTCTATTTGCCACAAACTGTGCAGGTTAGGAACTGAAATGTTGCCACAGGCAGAAATAGAGTATATCTCCTTTGAACCAGGATCTCTATCATTCAGCAACTCAATCAGACGTCTCTCTCTCTCTCTCTCTCTCTCTCCTCTCTCTCTCTCTCTCTCTCTCTCTCTCTCTCACACACACACACACACGGATGTACTGATCCACATAGATGGGTTCGTCGTACGAGGACAAAAATGTGCACGGTCATTTACTACGTACTCTACAGGCAGAACAGTCCTGAAGGCCAGTGGTACCTTCTGTATGACTACTAGCAGCATGACGATGGAGGTGATGGCGGTAACACGAGATTCCATGTGGCTTGCAACGCAGAGCTATTCTCACGTGTATGTGCTGAGTGATTCCATGACCATGATCCGAAGGGTCAAGGCGGGCTTTGTACGCAAACAGTAGATTGTCTGCAATTGCAAATTTTACTGTGCGTAGAGTTACCTTTATCTTTGTCTTAGGGCAAGCGGGTGTTGGCAATGGGGGAGCCGACAGATTAGTAGCTCTGCCATAGTTACAGAAGGCCGGCCCATGAATCATGCCGATTTTGTCAATGCCATTAGAGAGGTAGGACGTTCGGAGTTTTTTGGAAGCAGCACATCTACATATTTGCTAAGAATGCAAGAATTGGGAGTAAAGATCGGCACAGCCAGGTTCAAGAAGCACACTGAGAAATCTTGTCAGCCAAAATAGGACTAGAACTATCAACCGCGGGACGATGATGTATATGTTGAAGGGGGAATCTTATCACCTGTCCGGAGTGCCGTGAAGATAATCCAAATCGTAACTGACAACACACACAGCCGTATGTGCCAGTTGAGTTCTCGAGTTAGTTGCGTATCCTTTACGACAGAGCCAGCCTCAGAATAAAAAAAAAAATAAATTATTATTGCTGTTTTTGATTTACTAGGTAATTTTAGATATCAATGTCGAAACCAAGGCTAGGCGTTCTGATGTCAAATTGACTGGAGCCAAGATTGAACCCGGGACCCTAGAATTACGTAGCGCGTTAGCAACAACTGAGCTACAGACGCCAACAAAGCAGGCACATAAAGATAATGAGAAGTCTGAGTCCCTTCTTTGCTGAATCATGGAAACGCCGGTCGTTAGGGCAACAGTGCACTACAAACCCGCTTGATAAATAAAGTTTGAGACTGATAATGTCTTGTCGCATGGCTAAGGAAGTCGACACCAACTGCCTGAATGAACAATTTAATTTTGCCTTCAATAGAAAACATTTCATCTTCTTCGAACCGTAGTCTCTAGCACTCTAACCACTTGGTCAGTCTCTCTGAACACAAAGAACAACAAAAATAAAACAGAACTGAAAGACACTTCTCTGGTAAATCATGAAGAAAATGGATCCCAGAAAAGACCGAATCAACATCAGAGAGAAGAATTCCCATTCTTCTGTGGCCGGTGTACGCTTTATTTGTTCACCTCCATAATTTAACTAGAGTAAATGAATAATCGAGAGTTCGATCTTCAATTAGCGAGCCGGCAAACTGCCCTGGGCATGTCCCGTTTGTGACTTGACGAGTATTGCTACTGGGCAGAGACTGGAATTAATTTCTCCTGAAGATTATTCTTTCATCTGCGCATGTATCTGTTTGTGTATGCTAGTGTGTGTACGTGCGCGCGCGCATGTGTGTGTGTGCGAGCGCGTAAATGTGTTTTAATAATGCTGCTTTGTCTTGTCATTTCACGCAGTTTCTGACGCAATAGACGCAACATTGTCAAACCTCTGACACGGTGTCTGTCATGATTTCTTTTAATGCTGGCAATCAGTGTTGTTTATTTCGGCAGTTAGTGTCATCGTTTGTCGGTCTATCATTTTTCTATTCAGATTATACAAAAACGGAGCGACGGTTCGTCATTTGTGAATGTATATATATATATATATATATATATATATATACATATATATATATATATATATACTTATGTGTGTGTTGCAAACAAATAAATAATCGTGTATTTCATTTATTTGACATTTTCTAAATTGAATCACAATCACCATAATCATCTACGTTATCATCTTACCATCATTATCATTTCTGAGTTGTCTGAGGAAACAAGAATTATTGTAGTAGAAGATTTTTTAAAAGGCAATGTCTGACTTGAAAGTGCAAAGAGGACAACACACAATTGAACGCTTCAGCTGACTCTTTATTGGTAACATCGAACACACGCACACACACACGCACGCACGCACGCACACATGCACCAACACACCCACACACACACACACACACACCCCCACACCCCCCCCCCACACACACACACATGAAGTCAAGGGTATTTTGCCATGTTTTAGAATCACTGAATGTATGTGTAGGCTTATATTTGATAGACTATCGGCACTTGTCAGTGTTGCTCTCAACATCAGGCCAAAACCTTCTAAAAATTGTACCTGGTAACCATTTTAGGTAGGCATCTGTGTAGGACCATCGTAGAAGAGTCAGTAGAGTTTCAATTCCAACTCATCATCAACTTTGTTGATTTTCAGAAGGCCTTTGACAGCATACACCGCCCTACACTCTGGAAGCTACTCACAATCTATGGTTTCCAAGATAAATATGTCAATATTATAAAGGCCTTCTACACCGATTCCCGCTGCCTTGTTAGAACGGAATCTGGTAACTCTGATTGGTTCCCAGTAGAAACAGGCGTGAAACAAGGATGTGTCTTGTCACCGATGCTTTTCGGAATAGCACTCGATTGGGTCATGCGCAAATGCACACAGGACACACATCTAGGCATCAAATAAGTCGACAAAGTTCTCGAAGATCTTGACTTTGCTGACGACCTAGCACTCCTGAGCACAACACATCTAGAAGCTCAGGAAAAAATGGACCGCCTCCAGAATATTTCAAGCCAAATCGGCCTTCAGGTCAAAGCAGCCAAAACGAAAATCATCGATCTTACCAACGAGTCGAAAGACATCAAACTAAAGGATATTGTTCTTGAAAAAAATCACCAGCTTCACATACTTAGGGAGCAAGATAACCTCTACGGGAGATACAACATCAGAAATAACGACTCGAATCGCGTTAGCATCAAGTGCCTTTAACAAACTGTCAAACATTTGGAAGTCAAGATCACTCAGCAACAACACGAAACTTAAGGTCTTCAATTCCTGTGTGATCCCAGTGCTAACTTATGGTTGTGAGAGTTGGAAATCATCAGTATCAATCGATAAGAAACTAGTCGCTTTCGAGAATAGATGCCTCCGAAAGCTATTGAATGTTCACTGGTCGGACTTTAGGTCCAATACATCTATAAGACAGGAAACAAATCAAAAATATGTGTCTGATTTTATTAGAATGCGTCGCTGGAATTACATCGGTCACGTACTCAGAATGGACATACAGAGACTTCCCCACCAAGCCTTCATATGGTCACCAGAGGGTAAAAGAAAACAGGGAAGACCAAAAGAAACTCTCCGTAGAACCATCACAAGGGAGAGCTCAACCATAGGTCTCAGTCGCACTCAAGACCTACATCAAGTGGCAAAGAACCGACAGACGTGGAAAGCTATGACCTCTGTCCCATGCGCCATCTTTGGCACAAGAGGAATAACTAACTAATTATCTGTGGCTTAGCCGTTGCGAACGTGCTTCGTAATGCCGGGCTGCCGGATCCTAACTGAGCAGTGGGCCTTGCGCCTTGCATTGGGTTCTGACAGTGGTATCGACAGCTGACCTTACAGACAGCAATGGCAAACTACTGGACGTAAACTTGCCTAGAAAAAAATCGCTTCCAAAAAAAAAAAAAACATGCTGGAGTAAGTTCTGCAACGTCCTGAAAAAATACACAACTACCTTTTTTTAAAGAAAAAAGGTCATTGAAATAAAAAAACTGTTCGACGCTGAACCCACGACCTTCGTTCCCACAGTAGAAGGTCTAGCCACTACACACAGGCAGCTCCCTGCGGTCTTTATCAACGGAGTACTAAATACAACACAAAATGGCATTGAAAAAGTCAACATGATGAGTTCTAAGTGAAGCTCCATCGATAAGTGTCATCTCTGACCAACAAAACCACGTAATCATTTCGTGTCTTTGGAGAAGTGGTTAAGCCCTTAACCTTGAGCTACGAAGAGCGTGAGGTTATACTTGGATGTACAATGAATACGGCATGCAGGGTGGTGGGTTACCTCCTTTATCTTCCAACCATGGAGGTGAGACTAGCGATGTCAGCGCAGACACTATGTCATCCACTGTACAGTGTGATTCGCAGAAAGAAGGGTAGCAGGCTGGAGCAAGGAAATCTTGGATGGTCAAGCTGAGGGCATTATTCAACAGGTTTGTTAAATTGAAAACAATGAGCCTGGTGAGAAATGGGTACAAGTACTAGCAGAGTGATTTACACCCTTTTCAGTCGGCCTAAAGCTGGACAGAGACTGCCAACAACAAAAGACTTTGTTAACAGAAGCTGGAGTTAAAGAATTCTGCTGAAAGAAATGCAGTTGTGTCCACTGATGGATCCGTCGTTTGACGCGTACAAAGCTCATGGGCTTTCGTGGTTCCGGTTTCATGGAAAACTGCAAAGGAAGAAAGCGGTACTTTTGCTTCTACAACAAGTAGTCTGATTTTGGAGGTAATGGCGGGAACAAAAGCAAAGATGTGGCTAGAGACACAGCCTTTTGTTCCATGCGTGCTTTCTACGTGATTCCACTATGGACATCTTAAAGAACATTGCGACGGGATGGGTTCGAAGACAATGGTTGAAGTCTCAATGACAATGAAATGTCGTTTCACAGGAAGGGTTCATTTGCGGCACAAGGGCACTCTGGGGTAAGACACAATGAGCAAGCAAATGTGCTTGCTTGTAGGGCTACGGTAGGTACAGGACAGGCAGCGGACAAGGCCGATGCTATCAATTAGGCAGGACGAGTAGATGATTCAGAAGACCACGATAAATAGGAACACATAAAAAAAAAAAAAACTAAGACGGCTTCAGGTCAAAAGAGGTAATGCCAGACATGAACTCTACATCATTTTGGGAGTGAGTGCAGCTTTGTCAAAGATCCAGGGTGTCGTCACTCAAGTATGAATTATTGGCGACGCTCACAGTGGGCGACCACCAGGCCGGAGGAGATGCAGCCATACTGTATACAAGCCGATGGAATAAGCACAAGCTCACTGGCGATTTTTCCTCTCTGGGCGACCATCTAAAGATTTGACACTCAGTGACTCAGTGAGTTACACTCTTGATGCCAGACCAGCAGTGCAGTCCTAGATACCCAGTTCAATCTTATCAGAATTTATAATTAGGCCACCTGTTATAATTACACTGTATGATGTTTCAAGTGAATCTTTAATCAACATACGCATAGTGAAGTCAATCAGGGTGCTGCATAGTTTCAAGGCATGGTGTCTACCTCAAATGCTAGAGGTTCCGGGTTCAATCCCCGGTAAAGGCTGGGATATGTTCACGTGGACTTGGACCTTTAGGGACTTGGACTTTTAGTGATTCCCCCCTGGTCTTTGGGTAGTAAAATCGGACTCCCGTGTGTATTATTGCGCACGTAAAAAATCCTTCAGCAGTTGGAAATCGATAAGAGTAGCCTAACGGCGCTGCCCGGGCACAATTTAGAGTTAAAAATCTACCCAAAATATTGCAGGATCCTCATCCGTACTAGAGAGCCTGTGCACTGTGCTGAGCTTCTTGGGACACAGACTTGAGTTAGAAGAAGAACGGAGCACTTATGGGTTACTACCCATGTGTCATGATGTTGATCTGTTGTTAAAAAACTTCAAACCTCAAGTCAATCTTATTGGGGTTTTTTTTTTTTAAATCTCAAGGTTAGACATTCAGGTGTGATTTATACTGGTGTGCCTGCTATTGATCAGCTTAAATGTGTCAACCAGAATATGCTATGAGCCGTGAACAACGACTGTGAGAAGTAAGCGGTCAAAATTTGTGTATAAGTTATTTCTGCGCCTTGATTACACCTGTATTAATGCGTTCTAAATCTGATTAGCTGTTTTGTTACCGCTCTCTGTCACTGACCTTGTCTGCAGCGCCCGTCTGATTCGCCAGTAAAGGTAACGCATAGTCTCTCTTCTCGCGATTATATGTTCGTACGTGTGTGTGTGTTCGTGTTAGTAATGCACACAAACGCACACACACACACACACACACACATATATATATTTAAATATACACACACACACACATAAAGATACATACATACATGCATGCATGCTTACAACATACATACACCATACATACATACAGGCATACACAATACACACACACACAAAACATATATATATATATATATATATATATATATATATATATATATATTATATATATATATATATATATATATATATATATATATATATATATATACTAGCTGTACCCGGCCACGCGTTGCTGTGGCGTAATTTGACTACATGGAAAATAGAGAACATAGAAATGTGTCTTCGCTTCACGCTAGCAATGTACAGAGCAACAGCTAAACCACAGCTAATAAAACTGGTTACAAAAGTGGTTATTTGGTTATCACATGATAAAGCTGTTTGTCTTTTTATAGGAGACGGAAGTAAAGCTACAACTGTACTTGTAAATAACAAAGTAAGTCGTAAAAAATAGAAAAGCGGAGGTAGCGTTAGTAAAATATAAACAAATTAGGTAATGAGAACCTGAAAATCACGTGTAAAGCTCTTTAAGTTCTCTTAAATTTAAGTCATTACCCCCCTCCCCTCCCCTCTTCCACCGACTACTGCTCTCTCCCTCTTCGAAGGATTTGAAAATCACTAACTGGCGATATCTTGTTGTTGCTGTAACTGACATTGACATACCTGTCCATCTAGACTAAAATAAGGAGCAGGAATTGTAAAAGGTAGTGAATAGGGCTAGTGAAATATTTACCACATCATCCTTCAAGTACCAGTACAACTACTAAAATAATGGCACTGCTATCTGTGTTACCATCGGAGTAGACAGAGAGTCGTGAGCCAGAAGATTTAGTTCCGCATGGCTAGTGCTGTCGCCACAGACTGGTCAGGTTAGGATGTATAATTTCACTTGCCGACAGAAGAACGCCATAACCTTACCGGCGGTCTTCACATGAGAGCACTATGGTGTAACAGCCCAACCACAACTATTACTGCTGCTGCTACTTTAAGTGGGTAAAGCAGTTACTGTGACTTAAAGCTCTCTCGATTAATAGTTTGCCCCCCCCCCCCCCCTTCCCCCCAAATTCACCGACAACTCTTTCCCACATTGAAGTAGTTGGGAGGAAAAAAAACAACACTTGAAAAGCAAATGAACACAGGAAAAGAACACCATAATTAGGAAATGAACGCCGTTGTAAACAGCACAGCTTAAAATTCCAACACAGATGAAATAACTAAATATAAATGAAAATAAATGAAAATCTATAAAATTTCAGCGTAACCATGCAATCGGAAAGTTTAACAATGCAATCATAAGTATGCGAAATGGTCAAATTTAATTATCCAATGGTTTACCCATTTACTGTTTTTTTTTTTTTTTTTTAATATTAAGGCAACATGGCTAGTGCTGTCACCACGACAGAGCAGATGAGGATATTATTTTAGTCCGGGGTAAAAAAAAGTTAACTACTGCGGATTCGAACCCAGGTCTTCCGCACTTGAACCCAGTGTTCTAACCATTCGACCAAGCAGCCACTTAATCGGAACAACGAAAAGAGAACACAACTATTAGACATATGTGTCCCTACCACTGTGTCGCGATTAAAACAATTCAAAACCGCAGGCAATTGTTTTCTCGTAGACAGATACTCCAGATATATTAATGAAATAGAAATCGCACGTGTCTAACACGGTTAATGAAGTTAATGTCGCAGTCACTGTCTCCCCCGACGTCGAGATAGTCCTCGATTGCCCCCCCCCCCCCCCCCAGAAAATAGAAATCGTGTTTAATAGTGTTATTGAGGCAAATATAGAGATAGTCTTGTTTGCTGTACCACGACCTACTCTATGTATTAGTATTAGAGAAGGCGTTGGCTGCACGTAACTCGCCGGCGAATGGTAAATACGGCGCATGCGCAATTACTAACGTGGCTATAATTAGAATTCACTAAAGTTATAAATATTAGTTGCGTATATTTTGGCATTAATTGCGGTCACCTATCTCTAACAGTGACAGGTTGAATTTCAAACCACGACAGTTCAAAATCCGGTATCACAACAAACATATCCTGAAAATTTCAGCTAAATCGGTTCAGTAGTTTCCGAGTCTATAGGGGTGAAACAAACACACACAAACATTGATATATATATATATATATATATATATATATATATATATATATATATATATATATATATATACACCTAAATACATACATATACATACATACATACATACATACCTAACTACCTGCCTACCTACCCACCTACCTACCTACTCACCCACCCACCTACCTACCTACCTACCTGTAACAAATGGTGTGTTTATGTTCTCGTTGTCTAGGTAGTGTTCATGCGTGTGTGGTGGCTGTTCTTCTCACACGTTCCACGTTACACAACTGGCACAAGCCGATACCGATGTGAGCTTACGAGACATTTTATTGACGTATTCACACTTACAGAAAAAGTCCTGTCGTTGTCCTAGTGAACAGCTCTCGTACACAAATTCACGCAGCCTTCAACGAGCAGTCTTCTTCAAGCATTCACTGACCAAAGTCGGCTCCCATGGATTCACGTTGAGGTTCTGGCCATCACACAGACTGGCATGGTCGATATCGGTTTCACACTTCGTTGTCAGGGTCTCCTTTCTCCACAAGCACTCTTACGTTGACATTCTCACTTTCAGTCGCACGTCCTCTCACTCCAACAGGTCGACACAAACTAAACTTGACCAGAGTCAAGTCTGACTTATACCATGGGTTAGTTTCATGTGACAACACGTAGTGGTCCTTTACTTTTCACGTGGCGACCTTTGGTCGCATTCTCGTGGTACCCGTGATAACCAGCGGTCGTCACCTATCTCAAGATTCTCGTTTAATCCGAGTATCTGGACTATCTCGGTGTTTTAGGTCAGCTTTGGGCCTTCCCCCAACCATCCTAATCTGGGTGAAAATATCCCCCATTGCACTACCTACCTACCTACCTACCTACCTACCTACCTACCTACCTACCTACCTACCTACCTACCTACCTACTTACCTACTTACCTACCTACCTACCTACCTACCTACCTACCTACCTACAGACAGACAGACAGACAGACAGACAGACAGACAGACAGACAGACAGACAGACAGACAGACAGACTTATACTGCTTTATCAGAACATCTTATAAACACTGCAGTTTTTGTCATCGTTTATTGCTTTTTCAGCTGCCATAGCTCATTCATGCACTGTTAAGTTGGTCTATGCTTGATTTCTGGGTCTGTTTCATTAAAGGATACCTGATCATACTCTATAAAAACAAAACCTTCAACTGTATTTCTCCGAATTCTGCTATTGGCGATCGACTGTCAGATGAAGTTAAAACGTCATGCTCGTGGGTTGTGACAAATCCAACTCTTTCAAAATCACTTGTATGTCATTTTTGGCTTTCTTGCCAAAGTTCCGGGGCCTCACAAAATCAGTGTTTAGATGCACTAGCACAAGAAGTGGAGACAGCAAACGAAAATCGGGGGGGGGGGGGGGGGGGGGGGGGGGGGGGGGGGGGTGGGATTCGGAAGGTTCCGTAACAAGCAGGTCGTACAAGGCGTCTATTTAAAGAAGTTTAGAAGTCAGAATGCATCTGCCTCAGAAACAAGTCACCATTAAATTGCATATAAATAAGCTGGATTTTTGAAAACGCTGTGCACTCAAACCGTGAGATCTTGAACAAGATCAAAATCCAGAAGTGGATTGTCACATATCACTCCTGTCGCGTGCCTAATGGTAAGGATTTCTCCTTCAGAACCAGCAGCACTCAGAGATAATTTTGTTGAGTCGCTTTGGCTCGTATGTTCTAAGGTATTCCCCGTGCGCCAATATACGATCAAGTTATCTCTGGAGTAGGGCAACATCAAGTATTGGCACTACAAATATGTCAAATTAT
>CAJHNH020000049.1:0-65433 GCA_905116865.2 Candidula unifasciata | reverse complement strand
TAAAGTGGTCTACCACATATATCATCTCCCCCCATCCCCCTCACTCTGCACACAAACACCAATATTTACTGTCCGTACCTGCATTCACTAGTTTTCCAAACCGCCCCAGCACTCAATGATCTGGGTCAAGCACACACATAGTTTGATTAACACAGCCCTGACCCAATTCTGTCCCCATCTCATATGTACAGATTCTGTAAGTAGTTTAAACCGTACACAATTGTAAGGGCATTAACTGTTTATCAGTATGGGTGGTTTATTGAGGGCATAAGCTATTTAGTCTGTACAGTGGAAGATCTACGTTCGAATCCGCTACTCTAGCGATCAAGAATGGTAGAACTAAGTGAGATCACACAGCCGATATGGATTTCTCTACAGCAGTGACTACTTTACAGACAACATTCTAGGTACTCGTAAACTATAATTAACTTACCCAAGCATATGTAAGAACTGAAACATTTCCAGATTGCCTTGAAAATTGACAGTATACAGGCACAGATTAACACATCTGGAGGCTTGAGAAGCTGGCAAGGAGAATGGCGTCAGTTAGACAATTCAGGCGTCGGTACAAAAGAAGTTCCTTGTATACTGGGGCAAGGAGTAAATCGGTTTCCAAGAAACCTCAATTAACTCCGTAAATATATCCCCAAAAGAAATACATTTAAAAGTGGAGTTTAGTTAAAGTAACCAGAAAAGGCAGACATAATAATGTTGTCCAATACAGGCCTATATATATAGATATAAGGGACTATATATTTCTGGGCGAGTCCAAGTTTGAATTTTGTGCAGATTACAGGTAAGACAGGTTATCAGCCTTACAAACCGATGTGTAATGACTATCATTTCACGACATGGATGGACGAACAACAAGCACATTTTGCTTGAGTTTACAGTCGGTGAACGCTAGAAAGAAGACAAATATTTCCGATCAAACTTTTTTTTAAGCAAAGCTGATCCAGAGTACAGAATCCAAAGCTCAAACTGATGCAGCTGATGAAGTTGCTTCTACAGGTCGACCACAGACCTGTCATTTACTAATGACCCGTTGCAAGAGCTGGATCTGGTAGGACAGTTTAAATGTTTGGATGATGCCTTGGTCAACAGGTTTTCTGATTATCTATGCCGGCTTGTTTGATTTCCAAGTCATGAGAAGGACTTTAGGCTTAAGGTTTGTGAATGCGTGTGGCTGTGCTGATATATCATTCACCGTGGGGGTTAATTGTTATCCGGGTATGCCAGCGCGAAGCGTAACTGTAAAACGTTCTTGCAAGCAACAGTGATGGATTCTTCGAAGCCTCTGACGAAAAAAGTGGATATGTTGATAAAATCTCCCACAACTTCTACAGGACTTCATTAGATTCACCACACAGCATTTTATTTGAGACTGCATGTCAGTGTTTAGCTTTCTTGAGCCAGCCACTTGATGCTTGCAAATCGTTTGCCACCCTAAATTCCTGAGGTAATTGACAATCACCTACTTGAATCATCTTGATGGAGATTCGGCCGTTAGCTTACCTCATTTGTTTGCTTCATCGACTTCTTTGAAGAGAATTGTCATTATTTCCCACTACCGATCCCCGCATTCCCCTCCCCTTGTTGTCTGCTGTCTTTCTCTGGCTGCTACTTTCTAAATAATGTAGAAGAGTAATTTCAACTTGCAATTCAATTGTGTAGGCCTTTGTGTCCCAACGGACTAGTGGTAACTCAATGTAGCACCCAAGACACGTAAGTGGGTAAAGGGAGGTGGGGAGGGGGAGTGGCGGGGGGGGGGAGTGGCGGGGGGGGGGGGGGGGGGGCATCCAAAGCACTACAAACTCTTTGCTAACACTTACCATGGACTTCCTGAGATTCTAGTCTCAGCACTTCATTTCGCTCTTCCAGATTTAAAAAAAAAAAAACCTGGCAATTATGGATAGGAGCACATCTAAATTAGAAACATGGCTTCCGTGGGATTTGCAATCATTGCCCACCACAGAGACATACAAGTGCACTAATAAATACGTTACATCCAACTTCCGGCTGTACACGCTCATACATATGTTTTTCAAACCATCAGCTGATGTAACATATATAATCCACAATCGATTGCCAGGAACACGCAGTATGTTTCTTTGCCCAATCTCTGTCCAAAACTCCGACGTTTATTGCGAGCATAAATTGGCGCCGGGAACTTTACCGTCTTCCGTTGGCTTTCAATATATTCCCGGTCAAATATTTCCTCGGGAAATTCTAGAGACGAACAATTTCATTTAGGATGTTGGCTTTCTTGAAATTTCTCTGTCCCGGAACACACAGTTTGTGTTTAAGTTTACAATGCTCTTGTTTGTTCCTTTTACGTTGGCCATTAAAAATTGGTTGACAGTGTATGCTTTTTGTGTGCTCTTCATCTACGATGTTAACGTGATTAAATTGACTCGTTTCAGAATAAACATTCGTTGTTTAATTTTTGGGAAACTGTTTTGTTTTTCTTTCTTTCTTCGTTCGACAGTTGCTTTGTTTAACTTGACGAAAAGAACTGGAAAGGATACGAAAGACATTGTATGGAAAGAACAAAGGATTATGAAAGAATAGATACATAGAAAGAAAACTGAAAGTTATGAGAAAGGTAAGATTGGGTTTAAACTGGGAAGTATGCGAAGGGTGTGAAAGAGAGAGAGAGAGAGAGAGAGAGAGAGAGAGAGAGAGAGAGAGAGAGAGAGAGAGAGAGAAAGAGAGAGAGAGAGAAGAGAGAGAGATTGAGAGAAAACTGGAAAGGATAAGAATGTGAGACATAGAGAGAACCTGGATGGATAATAATTATGGATAAGATTTATGAGCAGGTGAGTAGGAAGAAAACTGAGAAGGATAAGAAATGTGAGACAGAGAGAGAGATAGAGATAGAGATAGAGATAGAGAGAGAGAGATAGAGAGAGATAGAGAGATAGATAGAGAGAGATAGAGAGAGATAGAGAGAGATAGAGAGAGATAGAGAGAGATAGAGAGAGATAGATAGATAGAGAGAGATAGAGAGAGAGAGAGATAGAGAGAGAAAGAACATTAAAGATTAAGAAGGGCGAGAAATAAAAAGAACTGAGGAGAAAGACGATGCAAATATTGACGAGAAAACAAGTGGAAATGAAAAGGACAGGAACACTATTTTGGCAGGATTCCAAAGGAAAACACTAGCAATATTGTTAAGAAAAGAAATCGGCATCACCACATTGCAGGTCCGTCCCGTGCAGAACGTCACCCTCCCTGGTCGCGGTCTGGCTGCAAGAGATTAGACGTCAGCTCTCCTGGCTCCTGCAGACGTATACTCAAGAAGTTACTTATATCTTATGTAAATCTTCGTACTAGTAAACCCCCACCCCTCCTTCCTGGTACCATGACTTTTGTAATAATTTTTGTCCTATCCACCGGAGCGCTTGGTACAGCTAAAATGTTTCAGCATCTAAGACATGATTCTGTTTTCTAGCCAATCTTCTTTGATGTTAAGATCTTGAAGGCTGTCAGTATTTCTTGTCTTCTTTGTCTATGATATTCCGAAAATCTTTCTATATAATTTCAGCTCATAAGAAAGTAATTTCTTCCTTAAAAACTGCCAGGGAAAGAAATACAAAGCGAAAATTTAAAAAATATATATATATGGATATGGAGACAACTGGACGAAAACACAAAAAGAAGTAGCTAACAAGGTAATTGGAACAATAAATTAAGGGGGAACAATAAACTAGGAAGACAGACAATTCGGAAGGAACATAACTATGCATGGTGTTCGACATTAGCTGCAATCTCTCAACTTTCCACAGTCTATCGACATAGATGAAAATGTTTCTACTCCGTGTATTAACCCCTAACAATGCATGATTGAAACTGCAAAAACAGGGGCAACAATTACAACAACCTTTGGTTGTCACAGGTTCTTAGCTGCCCTGCCATTGCGTGTCTGTTCCAATTATCATTGACATGTTTGCGACTGACAGTTTATTTTTCAGGCAACTGTACAATTTATTACGCCATTTTGGTTACTTAACAAAATGGCGTTGGCATTATTAGGGCTACTATGTCGTTAAAAATGAAAATGGAGAAGATGATGTTAACTTCTTCTTTTTTTCTTCAGCATTCCGAGCCTATGAGGTTTTTTATTGTTGCAGGTTATCACCTGCCTCCACTCATATCTGTACCTCACCTTCTCTTTCCAGTTGGTGACACTAAGTGTGTGCAGGTCTGTCTAGATATTATTTCTCCATCGTGTTCTTGGCCTATGACCATTCATCTGCCTCGTGTATACAGTTTTTACTTCTCTGTCATTTAACATTCTCTTAATATTGCCCAATCATTTCAGTCTAGTAGTTCTCATGATGCCAGTGATCAATGGTGATTTCAAAGGTTATGAATTTCGTTGATTCTAACTCTCCATTCTCCGCTGTTGGTGATTAACGGAAATCCTAATTTCAAGCAATTTGTCTTCACTTCCTTCTCATCTTCTTGTCTTTATTTAATGCTGCACTCAGTTCTCACAAATTTCTCGTAATCTTCTCTCCATCGTTATTAAAATTCGCGTTTTCTCAATTGGAAACAAACAGATAATAAACAATATATTGATAAACTATCAGCCAGCCAAATTGTCTTAAAAATGGAAAATAATATTACATAAAAAGACAGACTATACAACCAGGCCACAATAATGTTGAAAAATAATTAAATTTTCATTAGCTAAAACAGAATTATCGTTGTTGTCATAAAAAATGCATTCATTATAACAAACATACAATTATTTACGATAATAACTTCTTAGCGGATTCCAAGTAAAAGAGAGTTTTAATTTAAACAATTAAAAAAATGTGTTTCTAGTTCCAGGATTTCAACGTTTTGATTTTCACAGTGTGCCTACTATGAGATAAATATTGAATTAGGAATCGACATCACAGCACTCGGGACACTTTCATAAGCGCTCCGTTCCCATCTTTAGCAGCAAGCAAAGAGTTCCAATTCCGATTGTACTAGTAACTATCTAAATGTGTACTCTAGAGTAACAATCTTCGAGTTAAGACAATAGAACTAGTCCCTATCTGAATGTGTACTCTGGAGTAAAAATCTTTGAGTTAAGACAATAGAACTAGTAACTATCTGAATGTGAATTCTAGAGTAACAATCCTGGAGTTAAGACCGTAGAACTAGTAACTATTTGAATGTGTACTCTAGATTAACCATCTTCGAGTTAAGACAATAGAACTAGTAGCTATCTGAATGTGTACTCTGGAGTAACAATCTTTGAGTTAAGACAATCTAACTAGTAACTATATGAATGTGTACTCTGGAGTAACAATCTTCGAGTTAAGACAATAGAACTAGTAACTATCTGAATGAGAACTTTGGAGTAACAATGTTCGAGTTAAGACAATAAAACTAGTAACTATCTGAATGTGAACTCTAGAGTAACAAACATTGAGTTAAGACAATAGAACTAGTAAGTATCTGAATATGAACTCTGGAGTAACAATCTTCGAGTTAAGACAATAGAACTAGTAACTATCTAAATGTGAACTCTGGAGTAACAATCTTGCAGTTTAGACAATAGAACTAGTAACTATCTGAATGTGAACTCTGGAGTAACAATCTTCCAGTTAAAAAAATAGAACTAGTAACTATCTGAATGTGAACTCTGGAGTAACAATCTTTGAGTTAAGACAATGGAACTAGTAACTTTTTAAATGTGTACTCTGGAGTAACAGTCTTCGAGTTAAGACAATAGAACTAGTAATTATCTGAATGTGTACTCTGGAGTAATAATCTTCGAGTTAGGACAATGGAACTAGTAACTATTTGAATGTGTACTCTAGATTAACCATCTTCGAGTCAAGACAATAGAACTAGTAGCTATCTGAATGTGTACTCTGGAGTAACAATCTTTGAGTTAAGACAATATAACTAGTAACTATATGAATGTGTACTCTGGAGTAACAATCTTCGAGTTAAGACAATAGAACTAGTAACTATCTGAATGAGAACTTTGGAGTAACAATGTTCGAGTTAGGACAATAAAACTAGTAACTATCTGAATGTGAACTCTGGAGTAACAAACATTGAGTTAAGACAATAGAACTAGTAAGTATCTGAATATGAACTCTGGAGTAACAATCTTCGAGTTAAGACAATAGAACTAGTAACTATCTGAAAGTGAACTCTGGAGTAACAATCTTCGAGTTAAGACACTAGAACTAGTAACTATCTAAATGTGAACTCTGGAGTAACAATCTTGCAGTTTAGACAATAGAACTAGTAACTATCTGAATGTGAACTCTGGAGTAACAATCTTCCAGTTAAAAAAATAGAACTAGTAACTATCTGAATGTGAACTCTGGAGTAACAATCTTTCATTTAAGACAATAGAACTAGTAACTATGTGAATGTGAGCTCTGGAGTAACAATCTTTCATTTAAGACAATAGAACTAGTAAGTATCTGAATATGAACTCTGGAGTAACAATCTTCGAGTTAAGACAATAGAACTAGTAACTATCTGAAAGTGAACTCTGGAGTAACAATCTTCGAGTTAAGACACTAGAACTAGTAACTATCTAAATGTGAACTCTGGAGTACGACCCTTGTGAAATTTAGTAAGATTTGAGCGTGAAATGAACGGCTCATGCATAAAACGAACCAACGGCATACAGAGTGCTGAGCAAACGACTTTACTACATCACTATGGAAACTACAAATGTAACTAGTTTGTGTTGTATTTGTTAGATTAGTATAACCAGACTGGCATCAGACAGGGTACCACAGAGAACACTATTAAACAGATGCAGCGGTAACAGAGCCAGAGATCGACCACGCAGAATATGCTCCGCAGAAATATTAGAGACAATTATAAGTATTTTCTACAAGGCGAACAGAAGGGGCCCTTCCAGAGATCACTTCTTGCACTAATGCTGCGAGGCTGTCGATTCGATACCGTGGACTTTCAGTCACTTATGACATATATGCCGATAGCTCTTCAAAAAAGTATTTGTTTTTAGCCATGGTCTGGTCATAAAATGTTCCCTTCTCTGGACTAGAGTTCCGTGACCCATTTTCTGAGTTGATTGCTTGGTGCAGCAGTATGAGGTATAGAATTCATATGCAATGTTTCTTTCTGTTGTGTCTGCCGCAGTTTAGTGTTATGAACTGCATTCAAATGGCAGAATACGTTCAGAATAGCGTGTACTTATGTAGTGATGCGTGTGCAAAGGGCCGGCTTTTTTGGGGGGGGGGGGGGGGGGGGGGGGAACTATTTGCGTCAACAGTGAGCTGGATTTCTCATGGCAGACTTTTAGTTTTGGCACACACGTGGACTGATGAAGCATTTACTTTCCGCGTGTAAGCTTACAGATTTTACTGGGATGAATATGTTTTTTTTTTTTTTTACCAGACCATGGTTAACATTTTATGTGATTTTCACTGGAACAGGAAAGAAGAAGTTATTGACGGCCCATCTGCGGTTGAGGTGGGACCTCAACTAACTGCAGACGATTAACGACTACTGAACTGAAGTCAGAAATGAGTTTCTTGAAAGGATTTGATACAACAGCGCGGAGTAGGACATGGAATACTGAAGACAAAGTTGATTTGAAACAAACCCCTACAGACAAAGTCAAACAAGGCCACAGGGAAAACAAGTGGGGCAGATTGGGAGAATGGGGGGGGGGGTGGGGCTGAGCGCAAAAATTGTTGTAGGGGTGGTGCAGAGGCTTGATCCTTAGTTTATAGCACACACAATATAATAATAATAATAATAAAAATAATAATAATAATAATAATAATAATAATAATAATAATATAACAACAATATTTATTATGATTATTGCAAACTAAAACAAGGCTTAAGCGTTGATCTCTTCTCCTAGGACATATTAATGGGGTTGGGGGCAGGTTAAAATCTACCTAGGTAGGTAGGTAGGTAGTTGCACCCCACTAGGATATCACACAAGCGATAAACACTGGTGACACAAAGTGCCACTATGCTGATGAGGATCACTCGTGGAGAGGTCACAGAAACCCCGTAAGCCAGATCTATTGCCCGGCTATATTGGGGGCCCCCAGCAAAACTAAGGGTGGGGCTTCGAAATAACAATATATTGCATGCCACGAGGTGACAAATTCATTCACTACTGGTTTACATTGTACTTATGGTACAGAAGTGAGATGAAGGTGACCAATTCTTCTTTCAGATATTAGTGGGGTTATTTCCTCTCCTGTAATCCTACACAAAATTGTACAGTGTCATTAGTCTTTGACACAAGAAAATAATATCTATTGTTAACAGGTGGCTGAAAATTATTACTGCTTTTCGTTGTGGGATTTAACAGTTTATTTATTGGTTATAATCTTGTTTAATTGTGCAATAATAATACAAATATTATTAATAATAATTATAACTATGTGCATATAATAATAATATACTTAAAATAATAAGAAATGTATTCATTGATGAACAAACAACTGAAATTAGGGTGGCGACATGGTATTTTTTGGGGTGTGGGTTGGGTGGAAGGTGGAGTAGGGAGGGGGAGGATAGGTTGTGGGGAGAGGGGGAGGATGGGGAGAGGGTTTCCAAGGTTTCCAGTGCTATGTCAGTCACACATGTGTACACTACATATCTGGAAGCCCTACTTCATCCGCTCCACACATAATTATTATACAGAATATTTAACGGGTTAAAATCAAATCATGTCCCATTTTCAACTACAGAGGAAATTTCCTTTCGCTCGGGTAAAGACAATTCCTGTTTTCCCATTTCTTCTGATCAACAAATCTGAAAATTCCAATAAAGAATGTTAGATTGATGAACTGTTCTTTTTTACGAGTAAACGAGATTACGCTAAAAAAGATAAAAGATTTCTATCTGATAGGATAAGGAGAAAAGAGAGAAATCATTTTCGCCATGAAAGGAAGAGCACTAGGGACAAATCAGCCCAATAAGTTTATAATTAATAAAGTTGATAGGACAAGTGTTCATTAATTTGTGACCAGCAGTTTCTGCCCGCTCAAGAAATCGATTTCCACCAGGTGCCTTCGAGCAACAGTTTAAAGATAATCAAAACGAGGTGGGTGACCAGCTTTGTTCAGCAAGACGTTGGGAGGAAAAATGTTGAAGTTGATTGATGGGAAGCTTGTGTTATTGAATTCCGTAATTCGTTGTTTGTTTCTCAGTTTATAAATCATTTGCCTGATGATAAATCTACGTTCGTGCTGTCTTCTTCTTCTTCTGTTCCTTAGCGTCGTTCACAACTGTAAATCTCAGCAGAAAGCTCTGGTTGTTGGTCCACTTTTGGGCTTTTGTACCATTTAACACGTTGTATAAGGTTCTGAATCGATTCTTTCGTTCCGGTTTATTTTGAGAAATCCTTTTGATATCATGGATAAAACTGGTCTCTCTCATCAGTGTTGGTAAAAGCGTTTCTCTTGGACGTTCTAGTTTCTTCAGGCCAATTGTTTCCTATTTCAGTGACAGTTGTGTCATTCTTTGTCCGCTTTGTTTAAGAATATTAGTCCGTCTCCTGCTTCTGATAACTGTTGATACAAGCGGCTATTCCCACAGTTCTTTGATTTCGTTTTTTGCCCAGGTAATAATGCCGTTTCTGAAAAAAAAACAGTCGCCAATATGTTGAATTCAGAACTGAAAACTTGCCAGCGCGTTTAGGCAAAGTATTATTAGGACCACACACGCGCACACACACACACACACGCACGCATGCATGCACTCACGCACGCACGCACACACACACACACGCATGCATGCACTCACGCACGCACGCGCAGACACACATACACATGCATGCACACACACACATATAAAGCCTTGAAGAGTACTGGGCGTAAAGAGCTAGACCTGTATTGTGTCCACCTGTCGGCACTTAGTGGGTATCGTTTTTTTTACCCAGAAGCCATGAGTTTGTTGGCCCTTAGGCTCGGTATTAGGGATGTCGCAACCTTTCAGCCTTGATTCCATGATAAATACCGTAAATCTTGGAGAAATGTGGCTTTTCTGCCTACCCCAGGGCGGAAACCCGACCACAAGGAGTTCTCACCCGGTCACCGCGCAGTCCGGTTTAGCCAACTTCGCTAGCGAGCCATGTGGGTATTGTAAATAGTACCACTTAGGGCTGGGTCGACCTGTAAGCCCATGTCATTTTTAAAGTCCGCCTCGTTAAGGACCCGAATTCACCACATTCCGATCCGCAGGCGAGCACCTAGCCGCTACACCACGGCAAACCCTACTCCACATATGTGTCACAAGACGGTTTTGTCGTTTGTCACCCCTAGTCATATTAGACACTCAGAAATTGTTAACTCTTGTGGTGGCGGCTCGTACTGGTCTTGGTGGTACTCCGCAGCTCCAAAAACCATCCAACACCACTCTAGGCATGAGGTAACTGGAGTACTTGGCACCACAGAATTTCCACAGATATTCCTGGGCACAACTTGGTCAGACTTCCTTACCATTTGATTGCCCCCAAACTGGATAAAACTATCACCGTCAAAAATACATAGCAAGTATGGTAATAACAGTACACACACTTGACCAACTAAATGAAAGACACAATCTACGATAAGATAACAATGCATTATGTAATACGTTTATAACAATATAGGAAATCTCAATGGACTAACCAAGAAGAATGACATACAGAAGAGTAACGTTTATTTGGGGTTTTCATGTCAATTAAAAAACATTTAGTTTGGGGTTTTCATGTCAACTAAATAACATTTAGTTGGGGTTTTCATGTCAATAACTAGCTTGAAAAAAACAAAAACATTATGAGGGCAGAATAATCAATGGTAATCTGGTGACTGGGTCATATGGTCAAAAATGAGTCATGATACAATTTTTTTTAGACTCAAAGAGATCTAACCCAGTTAATTCTCCATTCCATTAATGTTTACTGATAACCTATCCTATTCTGCATAGAATTTAATATTGTTTTTATTTTGATCCATATCGTGTCACCTCTAGAGGTGTGAAAAAGGTCACTGGAACATGGCAAAAGGAGGAGGTGCCTGTTTGCTGTTAGCCAGTAGCTGATTCTGGTAGCTGGGTGATGGCATAACCATGTTGGATCACCTGGATTATGATCCTGATGCAACTTCCAGACATGCCGGTTCTTTCAGGTTAGAATACCTCCTACATCCTGAGAATACAACGGAAACATGACTTAGACAACCAGTAAATACTATACCTCGTTACCATGCTCCCACATTTTACATCACTCATTTACAACGCTCAGATGACATTGTTTGGCCTTCATAGACTCGCCATGATGCATACCAGTGTGAGAATATTATGTTCTTGGAGACTGGGCAAACGTATCAATACTACTTCAGATTGTTTTCTTTATTGCACAATAGCTGTAGTTTTCTTGGGATTTCCATCTCTCCATACGTATGTGGACAGCTTCAAAGAAACTGTGGTGAATACGTAATCACATCAAAATCCAACATTATATCAATCATCCATGCTGTTTCTGTCTGTCATTATCTATCTGTCTATCATATTGGTCTATCGCAATTACTTTTTTTATGTGAGAACATCAGTGCTATTTATTTGTATCCCTGACGTGTACACAGTATCTTTCATTGTCACCTTGGCATCATGACCTGTCGACACTGTTAGGCGCTTCGTGTTGTGAAGACATCCACATTTATACTATTTTTATATCAGTTTTGTTTAAAAACATATTGTCAACTTGTCTTTTTCTTCTGCCTTCTTCATCATTACGTCCTCTTTTACCGCTTCGATTGTCGAGGGAGATATAAAGTCCCGCTTCGTGCTTTTTTAGCTGCTTCAACCAAAGACACATCGTGGTACTGTAGAGTTTCTTGAAGTTGTCATTCCATCTTGTTATTGGTCTACCTCTTGCTCTACGTTCCTCTCTTCTTTTGGTATATGCCTTGAATGGTAAAGCATCAGAAGGCATTCTCTCCAAGTGGGCAAACCATCTGATTTGCTGTCTTTCTATTAATTTAGAATTGGTTCTGTACCGACTTTATCTCGTATGACCTCATTCCTGTTTTTATCTCTTCTGGTCACTTCTACAGCCTTTCTTAGACACCTCATTTCCATGGTTACTTATTTTCTTTTATGTATTTGTGTGTGTGTGTGTGTGTGTGTGTGTGTGTGTGATTTACCACGCCTGGCACTGGTTGCGTAGAATGGGAATGTATATGCTTTGTTTATCTCTTTGTGCAGACTGGGATAGCCTCATGCTTTAAGAGGGAGGCTAGCTGTCTCAATATTTGCCAGCTTTACTGTATCGAATGTCAATTTCTTCGTCTAATTTACCATCTTCAGTGAATTTTGTTCCAAGATATTTAAAATCGGATTTCTGTTTAATATATGAATGGTCTAGTACTATGCCCACACAGCGAGAGTTTTTCCCTCCCACATTCATACCGCAGCCGGCCTCACGGCCAGTCCTATGTTGTTGGGGTGTCATGTATTCCATATTTTAAAAGGTTTAAACGTTCTCTATTTTCTCGTGTTGTCACCGCTCACTTGCGCGATTGATTCCACCTTGTGCTGCTTGCCTAAAGATTCGTGAGTATCGAAACTGGGATGGTTGTGCATTTCCACGTATGCTTCTTACTTGTACACAGGCGCCTGCGGCGCCCTAAAGAGACTCAAGACAAAACCACTTTCCACAAAATTATGCGAACGCCACCATCTCATAACGCACCCACAGCATAGGTTTATATGTATATGGTTGCTCCATGGTCTCGATGCATGTCATCCATCTCGTGTGCTGCCGGTAAAGGTTTTATATTTTTTTCACGTGAACTTCTAGTAATTTACCCTGGTCTATGGGTAGTAAGATTGGACGTCCGTGTGTATTTTTGCGCACGTAAAAATTCTCCTAACAATTGAAAATTAAAAAAATAGTAGCCTAACGAAAATTTTAAGTTAAAAATCTACATGGGATCCAGAACGGTGCAACGGAGTTCGTGCATTGTGCTGAGATTCTTTAGACTAGAGCTTGAGTCAGAAGTAAAACGGAGCACTTATGGGTTGCGACCCTTGTGCCATGATGTTGATCCGTCGTCTAAACCTAAACCTACAGCATAGAACAGACCGAGCCACCAGACGCGACTTGAAGGGGAGGGAAAGGTACTCTCGCTGTGCGGGCAAGTTGGTAAAAATTTCCGAAACATGAAACTGCTTTCAGGACTACTATGGCATAAACACCGATTATATCCTTTAATGTGACATAAATACGAAATTCAATTATTATTTTCGCATCCAAGGTCAGTTTTTATTTTCATCTTCAGCATTATCTGTCTGCACCGTGAACTCCCATGGTCTCATATCTTTTAATGTTATCTTTGAAATTAAGTGCTCACTACGCCACTTCAAATTAGCTCTCTAAACTCCCTTTTAGCCCGTTTTAACAATGGCAGTACGTCGTTTCATGTTTGCCAATAATCTCCTTCCATCATGGCTTTCATCCAATTACTAGGTCTTTTCATGTCTACAAACTAATTTATTTCTTGAACCATCTCTTTTTTGTAATGATTTTAATTCTGAATTTATTTATAATTTATTTAATTTTTGGGTTTCTATGACTTGTGACCGGGTTATCTTCATCCGAATGGTGACAATTTGTGTCACTGGTTGTTGGTCGCTCGTTGTAAGGTCCTGGTAGGGTTGAACGACACACATCTTATTAAAATGTTTTTTTTTTTTTTTGGGTCTTCATTGAAAAATTGCAGATTTTGTTTATACATAGTTTTGTTCAAACGCATTAAATCGTGATTATTTATTTATCGTGCATATTCATTTATGGCATAGGAGAATGTAAAGGTTACTAGTGAGTCCTGTTCTCCTTCCAGGCTGATGTCTGAAAACTTGACGCTTTGAAATAAAAGACAATTCAATCTAAATCGTGATTATTTATTTATCGTGCATATTCATTTATGGCATAGGAGAATGTAAAGGTTACTAGTGAGTCCTGTTCTCCTTCCAGGCTGATGTCTGAAAACTTGACGCTTTGAAATAAAAGACAATTCAATCTAGAGGGCAAACCAACATCACAAAAAACTCCAAAGAGATTATAATGCAGTCAACAGTAACGCTACATCAACCAGGTGTAACTTGTCCTGGGCGTGGATACAATCACACGTTTGATGTGGAGCTGTAGGATGGCTGCCAACTCTTCTAGGAGTGCCTGGGACAGATCATAAATAGTAGGTTGAGCAACGTCTTGGTAACAAACACGTCTACTGGAGCTCACTCCACAGGTGTTCAGTAGGACTCATTGCTGCGGTCCGGGTTGACCAGGACAAGGTGAGAATGTTGTAGGCAGTCAGAAACTGCCCGATCAACCGTGCAGAATGAGGTCTGCCATTTTCCTGCTGAAAACAGACCTTTCGGCATTATAAAATGGAAGACATGGGATCGAAGAATTTCACTGACGTATCGTTGCGCATTCAAGTGTCTTTCAATATGCATCCTAACCTAACGAGTCTGTGGCGACAGCACTAGTCACACGGAACCAAATCTTCTGTCTCACGACTCTCTGTCTACTCCGATGGTAACACAGATAGCAGTGACATTATTCTAGCTACTGTGGTGGTGGTCGTGGTATTAGTTGTACTGGTACTTGAAGGATGATGTGGTAAATATTACACTAGCCCCATTCACTACCTATTACAATTCCTGCTCCCCATTTTAGTCTGGATGGACAGGGATGTCAATGTAAGTTACAGCAACAACAAAAATATCGCCAGGTAATGATTTGCAAATCCTTCGAAGAGGGAGAGAGCAGTAGTCGGTGGAAGAGGGAGAAGGGGGGGGGGGGGGGTAGTGACTTAAATTTAAGAGAACTTAAAGAGCTTTACACGTGATTTTCAAGTTTTCATTACCTAATTTGTTTATATTTTACTAACGCTACCTCCGCTCTTCTATTTTTTACGACTTACTTTGTTAATTACAAGTACAGTTGTAGCTTTACTTCAGTCTCCTATAAAAATACAAACAGTTTTAGCATGTGATAACCAAATAACCATTTTTGTTACTGTGCTAATAACACCATTTGAACGACCACTAATATAAAGACACAATTATAAGCTGAGTGTTCTAAAGTTGGAAAACCAGACTATCTCTATATCTGTGCAGAGAATGATTGCGGCATTAGCCAAATTAGATACGTGTGATTTCCATTGTCTTTCTTTTCCAAAACCCTTTGATGAGGGAGAGAGTAGTAGGTAGATTTAGTTGTGGTGGTAAGAGGGGGGGGGGGGCGGGGATCAAAGACTATCTCTATATCTGAGCAGACAATGATTGTATTAGACACGTGCAATTTCTATTTTCTTTCATTTCCATTTAGCCAAACTATGCCACAGCAACGCGTGGCCGGGTACAGCTAATATATATAAACCTCTAAAACTCTTTAAAAAAGAGAATAAAACAGCTATGGAACTTACATATTACAGAAACAAATTTTAGAATAACACCGAACAAGAAGCAGAAACGCTGACAGCTACAAGATCACAATATCGAAGGCTATCACTATAGGCACCATAAAGTCTTAGAGAGAGATCTGTGGTCTTGAATGACATTCCATATGCTTGGACAAGACAGATCGACTTTTATTCAGGGTGCAACTGCCACCATCAATATTGGATAGTGCACGCGTGGAAATACCTAGAATGTTGTAAACTTTCCATCTTTCTCAACGATCATCTTATGTTATGCCAAATGAGGGCACTTGAAACATAGTCCATATTTTATCGGTAGGTGCTTTGCTGTGGAAACAATATCGTCAAATTCAACGAACATTCCGGAAGGTGGAGCTTTAGGTTATAATTGTGACTAGGTTATGTGCGCCACATCAAATGGCTTAGCATTGCAGGCCACCAAGAGCCCTGACAAAGACACCTGCGGTGTTGATAAATCAAAGGAGACAGACAACAATACTGTCGAAGTCGTCTAACGGCGAGCCATTCAGCGAACTAGTCGCTGATGTAGAGTCCCTGGTAATGGTAAGTGTGACTATAATTGTACACGGCTTGGGCACTTTTGTAGAGTCCATGTGTTGCATGCAGTAAGATAACTCTCTGCCTACCTTGTTTACTAAAAAAAAAAAAAAAAAGTAACACCAATACGTTTTGAATAAAGCGTGCTGAAGAAATTGCCGGGTCGGAGGAGAAGTTCTCTGTATTGCTTCTTGTCGTGGCCTCCTTCTCAGACTTGCTGCCAACCAAGGCTAATGTTTGATTTGCTTTTCATCCAGATAATGGCAGTGGTTTTTTTTTTTATTGGGTTGGGGGAGGGGGGGGGGGGGGTTACTTATTCATAGGGCTTTCTAGTAGATTTTGATGATTTTGACAAAGAACCCTAATCCCCAGTATGGCGGATAGGCTGCCTTACTTTCTTTTAATCATGGCAAGTTGTGTGCTCTGTCCAAGGTTAGCCCTTGCATTTTTTCATATATGAACTGAAAGTATACAGCAAGGTCTCAGAGTTATTGAGGTGAGTGCTTGACGCAACACTGTGAGCTGAGGGTTTATTTGAAATGATTTTCTATTTTGTCAAAGGTGGTTTGCATTGTGAACTGTACAGATTTAGAGAATGGCGAGTGGCCCGATGCCACAAAACAAGGAGCGCTTTATGCGTATAATTGCGTGTGCAACTACTGATTTGTTGTAACTGCTGCTTACACCGATGATAAAATGCAGTTCTAGTACTAGGTTGTCTTGTCCATTCCAACTGCTTCCGTATGGTTTCATTGTGTGTGCAGATGATCGGCTTTACATAAACTGCAGTGTGTGTCTGGCTGTTTTCTTTTTCACAAAATATATCGATGGTTATTCTCTGTGGTTTTCATTGGCACAGGAATGAAGCAACAGTGGTGTGGCCCTTTTATTTCTTTGTTGAAAATTATTTAAATAGAAACATTAGATTCTGTTTGTGTGTGTGTGTGTGTGTGTGTGTGTGTGTGTGTGTGTGTGTGTGTGTGTGTGTGTGTGTCTGTCATGTCGCCCATTCCCACTTTACTGATTTACACAAGTCACTTCTATTTTTCCAAGACATTTTCGTTTACACGTGTTAGGTTTGTCTGAATTAGGACCCAGTTATAATTATAAAGATTCTGCTGCAGAGTGGACTCGAGCCCAAGACCTATAGGCTGGCAAGCCTTGGTTATTCGGGTATTTTATAAATAAATAAATAAATAAATAAATAAATAAATATAGTTGTTATATATATATATATATATATATATATATATATATATATATATATATATATATATATATATATAATATATATAAATTATAATTAGGTCCTATTTCCGTCAAACCTAACACGTGTGTACGAAAATGTCTTGGGAAAATAGAAGTGATTGGTGTAAATAAATCACAAATGGTGCGTTGATGCTTCTGGGGAACTGCAGGTCTAGACTCATATGTCACATGCCCACTGACGTGAAAGAGGTCTTAACCTACGTACTTCACTTATCATGTTCAGATATTCCAGAAAGTAACAACCGTCTCGAACCATTCACCCCCCAAAACCTCTAGAGGTACTATTAACACCGCAAACATCCCCAAGGTTCCAACTTCCGGTAACTGTTCCATTTACCCCTCACGCGCCATGGGACAATTTTCACATTGGCTACCAAGTCCCCGAGAACCGAGTCAACGATTTCTTGAGTCGATAGCAATTTCCACAGAACCGATTGCTTTCTTTGTTACTGGCATGTTACAAGATTAAGGTGCTGTGCCCAGTTTGTCTGGGCTCACTTAAGACGGGAAATGAAAGTTGACAATGGTTTAATGAAAAGATATACATCTATTATTTGGGCCAATGATCTTAGGTAACCGAGGGAATTAAACATATACATAATTGTATCTTTTCGACTTGCTGTAGTGTCCCAGCTATTTATGCAAATGTAACTGATTTGATCTGATAAAATGGAATGTTCTGTCTCGTAACACCAAGAATACAGTACATAACACACAGATTAACAGAACAGTAAATAATGTTGGCACTTTTACATCCTATCAGACGACAGTTTTTCGATAGATCTATAGAAATGTTTGGATATCCACAGCCAATGGCAATGGCGAATGTGACTAGTACGAGCTGTGTTCATTACAAAAATCGCCTACAAGAAGTACAGCATATTAAAGAACTGTTGTTTCCATCACATATATTTTATCTGCTTCTTCTCACACGCGAAGCATTCTGCAGTCCTTCTCTTTTATGCCCATATTGTCTTCATAATTTCCCCCACTGTGGAATGTGATCTTTGACACCCTGTTCCTAATAATCCACCTGTATCATGTATGTCCAGCCTGCAAACATCGTTTAGTCGTAGTAAAGGCCTACTCTTGTCCCCATCTGCACTTCATCACTAAGGATGCCCTTAGGTTCTCCTTCACCCTCCGAGTATACCTCGGCGTTGGATATTACAGGTAGACAAACATTGTATGAGCAATAGAGCTGACTGGGCGTAGGCACCTAGGTATCCCCAGAAGATGGTGGCAAGAAAATATTCAGGCAGACCTACAAACAAATCACCAACAGGAGGAGAGAACACCATTCACAGAGATGACTGGAGACATTTGATATCTGCAGTAAAAAACTTCAACAGCTGGAAAGGCTGATGAAGAAGAAGAAAAAAAATGTAAATAAAAGAATAATAATAAAACAACAACATTGTTTAGGTTTCCCGTGCTTATGTGAAGGTGTACTTTTCAAGACAGATTATGAGCAGTTACATAGAAGATGAAATCATCATGGTCGTATGTTTGCTTTCATTATAGGTACGATACACAAGAAATCAGGAGAGGTGAGAGAGAGAGAGAGAGAGAGAGAGAGAGAGAGAGAGAGAGAGAGAGAGAGGAGAGACAGTGAGAGTGTGTGTGTGTGTGTGTGTGTGTGTGTGAGAGAGAGAGAGAGAGAGAGAGAGAGAGAGAGAGAGAGAGAGAGAGAGAGAGAGAGAGAGAGAGAGAGAAAGCCATTCTTCGTAAACTTAATTTTTACAGAAGAACAACTGGAATGGCTCGACGATCTGTCGAAAGTACTCCGGTACAAGCTATAGTGACCACCGAATAGGGGAACCCACTCTAATATGTGTGGAAGGAAATTCCCTAGGAAATAAATTCTTCTTCTTCTTCTTCTTCTTCTTCTTCTTCTTCTTCTTCTTCTTCTTCTTCTTCTTCTTCTTCTTCTTCTTCTTCTTCTTCTTCTTCTTCTTCTTCTTCTTCTTCTTCTTCTTCTTCTATTTCTCTTTATTTCAGCATTTTTGCTTCTAGAAATAATATACATGAATGAATTTAATTGCAGAATGACGTCATATAAGAGGTGATTTAGTCAAGCCCTCCAATACCCACCATTCAGATCTTCTCAATGGATGTGGATACCTACCTCGTACTGGTGTACTGGCACGTCGCTATGGTAACGCTGCAATCATTATTTGCACAGGGACACAAAACACTTGTTATGACTGACAAAGGCCAGGTTCAAGGCAAAACCTACTATGTTCACGGGAAAAAGGTGGATGTCTTTTACGGGATCCCCTACGCGAAACCACCATTAGGTAAGTTCTATCTATCTATCTAATCTAATCTATCTATCTATCTATCTATCTATCTATCTATCTATCTATCTATCTATCTATCTATCTATCTATCTATCTATCTATCTATCTATCTATCTATCTATCTATCTATCTATCTATCTATCTATCTATCTATCTATCTATCTATCTATCTATCTATCTATCTATCTATCTATCTATCTATCTATCTATCTATCTAATCTATCTATCTATCTATCTATCTATCTATCTATCTATCTATCTATCTATCTATCTATCTATCTATCTATCTATCTATCTATCTATCTATCTATCTATCTATCTATCTATCTATCTATATCTATCTATCTATCTATCTATCTATCTATCTATCTATCTATCTATCTATCTATCTATCTATCTATCTATCTATCTATCTATCTATCTATCTGTCTGTCTGTCTGTCTGTCTGTCTGTCTGTCTGTCTGTCTGTCTGTCTGTCTGTCTGTCTGTCTGTCTGTCCGTCCGTCCGTCCGTCCGTCCGTCCGTCCGTCCGTCCGTCCGTCCGTCCGTCCGTCCGTCCGTCCGTCCGTCCGTCCGTCCGTCCGTCCGTCCGTCCGTCCGTCTGTCTGTCTGTCTGTCTGTCTGTCTGTCTGTCTGTCTGTCTGTCTGTCTGTCTGTCTGTCTGTCTGTCTGTCTGTCTGTCTCGAAATCCGCCCATTCATCGTGTGACAGGAGACGAAAGCAAAGACAACAGCCGAGACTTCTGACAAAGGACATCGGTGGGAGAAGATGCTGGTTGGTCAGCATGCATGTGGTGGATAGATGACAACAGCAAGTCGAAGAACCCACACAAATTAAGGTTGATTGGGGAGCTATGATATTCTGTGTCGCCATCTTTCTTCATTCTTCTACCAGTTGAGGCTATGAATGATATGCATCTGAGTTTAACAGCTGATAATTGGCCGAGTTAAGACGCGCTGGATTGCTTGTTACGCTGTGATATTATGATGTCTTAGGCTCTCGGTGACTCTTTCTGTACATTGTCTCCTAGGTCCCTTTTCTCTCTCTCTCTCTCTCTCTCTCTCTCTCTCTCTCTCTCTCTCTCTCTCTCTCTCCTCTCTCTCACTCTCACTCTCTATTTATCTCTCTCTCTCTCCCTCTCTCTCTCTCTTTGTCTCTCTCTCTCTGCATCTTCTTGTTTCATTTTTCATGTTATACGCCTTTGCTGCCTGCAGCTTTGGATCTATTCTCACTAGAAGGTTGAACCATTTCAGTTTTTCTTTCTCGCTGAACTCAATCATGGAAGTTGTTCCAATCGTGCTTATAATATAATTATTTCTCACGTGATCAAGATCAGTGGCATTCATGTTGTTAGTTTTGTTCCCTTCCTTTAAGCGTGTACAGGTTGTAAACTCTGACAAAAAGATCTATTGTTCCCTTCCTTTAAGCATGTACAGGTTGTAAACTCCAACAAAAAGATCTTTTGTTCTCTTTCTTTAAGCATAAATAGGTTGTAAACTCCAAAAAAAAGATCTATTGTTCCCTTCCTTTAAGCATGTACAGGTTGTAAACTCCGACAAAAAGATCTTTTGTTCTCTTCCTTTAAGCATATACAGGTTGTAAACTCCGACAAAAAGATCTATTGTTCCCTTCCTTTAACAGCATGTACAGGTTGTAAACTCCGACAAAAAGATCTTTTGTTCGCCAATTCTGGACTTTGATCTTGTCCCAGAACTTGAGTTTTGCCTGCACGTTCATTGTTCGTATCTGGCTTGTTTGAATGTCGACGTTTATACTGTTGGCTAAAAACAGATGCACTCCGACTTCGAAGAAACACGTCTAATTCGTCGCCCTGTATGATATGCTTTTGTTTTCTCGGGAAACTCCAGGGACCCCCCGAGGGAAGAAGGGGTTTTCTATCCAATGTTATATTTTGTATTCAGTGTTATGATTTGGATCCAAGCGTTTTGTTTTGGTATCAGATCACAACAGGTCACATAGCTTTTCCAACAGGTGACTTGAGGTTCCTGCATCCAGAACAACTAGACCCTTGGCCGGGTGTGTTGGACGCCACCAAGAAACCCAACTGCTGCATACAGCTACCGGACACTGTGTTTGGAAACTTCAGTGGATCCAGTGTCTGGAACCCCAACACAAAGGTCAGGTCAAGTCTATGCCATAGTGCTCGTTGCTACGTGTATAGTCTGTATGTCTCAAGCACTTGCTACTACAATAGTTGTCATCCTACAGTGTGTGTAACTGGTGTCAGCACTGTAGTATTAATGATCTTACAATTAGCTATGAGACAGTAGCATACACAATAACATTCAAGATAGAACTGATTAATGTTACATACATAAGAGTAGAAAAGAATGCATTTTTCTTCTTCGTGTACCTCTTTGCCTTTCCCGGCTGTAACCTGTTCATCTATTTTTTTACTTTGGTCTTGATCCAGAATTTGAGTTCTGCGTACACATCTGGCTTATTTATGTTGTAATGGGGGATATTTTCACCCAGATTAGGAAGCTAACCCAAACACCGAGATATTCCAGATACTCGGATTATACGAGGTTTTCAAGATAGGTGATGACCACGAGTTATAACGTGAAACACGTTGACCCGACCACAGGTCGCCACGTTGAAGTAAAGGACCACCACGTGTTGCCACGTGAAACTAACCCGTGGTATAGAATCAGACTCCATTCTGATCAAGTAGTATGTGTTGAACTTTGGAGCGAAAGGACGGGGGACTGAGCGTAAGAATGTCAACGTGAGATTGCTTGTGGTGAAAGGAGAACCAGACGACGACGTTGAAGCCAAGACCAGCCAGGCCAGTCTGTGTAATGTCTAGAAGATCAACCAGATACATCGGTGCGGACTCTGGTCAGTGACTGCGTGAGGAAACTGATTGTTGAAGTCTGTGTGTTGTGGTGTGCGAAAGCTGTTTCGTAGGACAACGACTGGACGCTGTTGTAAGTTGCAATATGTCAATAAACTGATGTTTCGTACGGCCAAGTCGGTGTCGGCTTGTAGCAGTTATGTCAACGTAGAATGTGTGATAAGAACATTCACGACACACAAATAACATCCTCTAAACGAGTCAGCTCGTTGCATATGTGGATAATGTGGGTACCTTGCCTTTCAGACAGATGAACTACAATTTTTAAGGATACATCTCGAATTAGTCGCCTCCTACGACGTGCTTGTTAATTGAATGGGTGATTAAGAAACATATAATGTTATTTGATTCTGAAAAAATGAATTATAAGTTAACAGCTCATTATCCCAGGTCTGAGTATTTGCCAATTGGCGACTAATTCTCTTGTCTAATGTTATCCTTTTCAAGACCTATCACACCCAAGTTCTGAGCATTTGCGAGTGAGGCGACTAATTCTCAGGTATGATCTGTTTTCGATTTTAAGACTTATTATCCCAGGTCTGAGCATTTGCGAGTGTGGCGACTAATTCTCTGATGTGATCTGTTATCGATTTTAAGACTTATTATCCCAGGTCTGAGCATTTGCCAGTGTGGCGACTAATTCTCTGTGATCTGTTATCGATTTTAAGACTTATTTTCCCTGGTCTAAGCATTTGCTTAGATATCTGTTTAAGATATATTTGTGTCTCCTTTCTAAAGATCTTTCCATTCATCTGTTTTTTCCCTTTTTCTTTATATCCAGTTTGTATTCAAAGTCAAAGTCAGGAGGATGGACTTAATTAAATTAACTTAATTAAATTGGTTTGAATCCTATTAGACTCGACCTGCCGCCTGTCGAGAGCGTTCTATAAAGCACGTGCTCAGTGGCTCTGACGACGTTCTTTAATCAGAACTGCACTCCACGGCCACACCCCCTCCGCCTCCCATAGCACCCAAAAAATGTAAACAATCACTGCTAATATTATAGCACATTCCCCCCCCCCCCCCCTGTCTACCTGCCTAATAGTGTTACATGCGCCAATAATGATTTTATTGTTAGCTTTGGTAGTATCTTTCATTTGCCGTTACATGAATAAAACACTTCGTAGCCCCAGTGATGATCCCCGGAGAACTATCTATTGATTGCACATAACAGAACCATTTCAGAACGGCTTGAGGCCAAAACCTTCCTTTTTCATCTCTCCATTGACCCTATGAATTTCAGTAGTAAGTCCTAGTTGTTCGTGAATTTTAGGACTTTTTGACTTGTTCCAAGCCTGGAGTGTTGCATGTACAGATTTAGCTTATTTGTGTCCAGACTTTTGGTTTCTTACTTCTTAGTCAGCTTGTCGGATGACAGCGGAGAGATGTAGATTGTCTGGATCAGCACCAGCCCTGGTCACACCACCAGGTGTTATTTACCCCTTTTGCACCCCAAGCCCAAAGTTATTAGTATTTTCGTCGTGGAATGTCCATCTTGAACTGTTGCAGGTTAGCGAAGATTGCTTGTACCTCAGCGTGTGGACGCCCAGGACGCACCCGCCCTACACCAACAAGGCTGTCATCGTCTGGGTCTACGGCGGCGCTTTCATGACCGGCTCATCAGTGCTGGACATCTACGACGGAAAGTACCTTGCTACAGAGAATGACATTGTTGTTGTCTCTATGCAATTCAGGTACGTATGAACATTGCCATTTTAGAACAGATATGCAGACTTTGTCATTTTAAAACTGATTTAATACTGTCATATTACTTTATTGAATATTCACTTGAGAATCACCTTCGCCAAACTAACAAAGGTCGTTCCCATCTGGGACGTAATTTTTTGAAGCCCCACTCTAGCTTTTGCCAGGGGCCGCAATATAGCCTGAAGGCTGAACTCGGTTTCTCGGACCTCTCTACGTGTGATCCTCATCCGCATGGTGGCACCTTGTGTCACCGGATGTTTATCACTCTGTGTGATGTTCTGGTGAGGTAAAATTTACTGACTTACTTACCTTCACTGCTAACGGGTATACCAGTGAGTGATCCGATCTTTTTCTTCAACACGTGTCATAGTGTGTATTTGTGTCGAAGGCTCCTGTTGTGTACCTGGCGTTGCGAAGGTTTTCACGCCGCTTGCTCCAGTTGATACATCAAGACTTCGCTTTGGCATCAGAGAGAGATTTTTGTCCTTGTCTTAGTGGTTTTCAACACGTGTTGTCTCTTGTATAGCAGTTTGTATTGTATATGATCATTATCATCATCATCACCTTTCGTGTGCCGTTTGACGTCACATAGGACTCGAATTCGATTCCTCGTCTGTGCTGTATTTTGTGTAGTTCTCTCGAGTTCTGACATGGAGTTCAGCCCAACATTTTTAGCTTCTAGTAATAATCTTCTTCTTAATGTTGTCCTTGGACATCGTCGTCTCTATATTATGCAAGGCACACACAAGTATTAGCTCTTACAGTAAATTAGCTCCCAAAAAATGTAAAGTAAAGATCCCTTTTCACGCCTTTAGGCGCATAGGGCACATGGGAAGAGCACCCACATTTTTTCAGACCAATCGGCACTAGGTGGGTAATCTGGTCAGCATTACGCTGGCCGTCTTTACTTCCCTATGACATACCACTCTGATACCCGCTTTAGACTGGGTCGACCGCGGTACGTTGGAATTACGAGTTGGACTCGCAACGCCTAAGCCACTGACGCCGCTAAATTAGCTCAAGATGGAGAATAACTGGAGACGGAGACTTTGAGACGGAACAGGACAAGAGTGACAATCTGTGATAGAAGTTTAGCGTGCATGTTTTACTACTCTATGATACAGAGTAGTTGAATATATCTCTGATGTAGTGTTTCTGTTTCCCTCTGGTTTTAGATTTGGCGCGCTCGGCTACTTTGTGCTAGGATCTCCTCATTCGCCTGGTAACGCTGGCATGATGGATTTGCGGATGGCTCTGGAATGGATACAGAGAAACATTCACTACTTTGGAGGAAATCCACACAACATCACTTTGGTGGGCGAGAGTTCGGGAGCCGTCAGCATTGGCCTGTTCATGCTGTCATCCTTGGGTAAAACGAGTATAAGCGAGGGTGACAATTAGCGAGAGAGAGAGAGAGAGAGAGAGAGAGAGAGAGAAAGAGAGAGAGAGAGAGAGAGAGAGAGAGAGAAGGGAGATGGAGAGAGATTGGGATAAGGAAATATATATATATATAATTGAGAATGAGACCGTATATGGAGAGAGAATGAAAGATAAGGTGAATAAAGAGAAGCATCGGAAGAAAGAAAGAATTAGTTGTCACGAGTACACAATTTTTTGAAAAATATTATTATGAATGCTTTGAGAAATTTCAAGAGAGGTAAAGGCTGTCGATGTTATATTAACAGCATCACCAACCTACCTCCGATTGGTTAAAAAAAAAAAAAAAAAATATATATATATATATATATATATATATATATATATATATATATATATATGTGTGTGTGTGTGTGAGGTAATTCTACAGCCCCATGCGCTTCAAGCAGTGGCAGTACTTTATATAGCTTTTATTATTTTGAATGAGTTGAGTTATATTGAAAAATGCAGTGTCATTCACAGATATGAATGACGTTTGTACTGGAGGCAGGAATATGTAAGTGGGTATTATGTAAATAAAAATATTACGTAGTTTGTAAAGCTATGAGTATGTATCCGAAAACTTTGATTTGCATAACAGAAGCATGGGGTACGCTGCCCATCAGAAGTGTTTCTTGTTACAGTTGCTTCTTAACTCTTAGAACGTCATAGAAAACATAACCAGGTTGTGGCTGGCAGGTATACTGCTCTTCTGTGTTACATATTAATAGTCAATAGACTACAAGTCCAGTAAATACAAGTCTCCGTTTCAAACCACTGGTCATCTTTTTACTCTGGATTGATCAGGCAGCCCACCGTGGCTGCCGGTGTAGATACAGTTATATCTTTACTGAACCTCTTCTTTACTACCTTCTATTCCCAAATGGAGCTTAGGCCCTTAACAAACTCACGGCAAATCATTCCATCTTTCACTGTTGCACGCAGCCCACCCTATCACCCGACCAGCCACCTGTTTTTAACTTCACTCTCTTGCACCCTTCTCCGTGTGTTTTTGGTCTGTCGTTATTTCTTTGCCTCTGTGGGTTCTAGTGTCAAGGCATTATAGTTAAATTGTTCTCGGGTTTTCCCAACGTGTGTCCTATTCAACTTTGTTCTTTTAACTTTTCCCATACAGCTTTACATTAGTGATTCTATCATACCATTTAATTTCCTAAATCCTGCGATGTTAAGTGTTGTGCAAGTTTTAATTTCTTTTGACCTCGCAAATATTCTAGGCTATAGAAGCCTGTATTGCCATTTATATTTATTTTTTACTATCTCTATCTGTTCCTCCATATTTATTATCTATATTACTGCTCAAATAGGCTTATGACTTCATATCTTGGAGTTTGATATCATTTAGATAATCCAAATTACTCTTTGCCTGGTTTATTCTCATCATCGTTGAATTCCCGTATCGCTGTTTAGGCTATTGTAATCTTTAACTGTTACTTTGTACAAATGATGTAGATTTAAATGGGATGATTTAAAAAAAAATAGGAAGAAACACAAAAACTTGAGCAAAGGTGTGTTTGAAAAGTTCAAAAGCTTCAAAAGAAGGCAATAAATTGAGCACACAATGAGGGAAAGGAGACAGAGAATCACTCAACAGGCACTGGTATGGGAAACAAGTAGACTGAGGAAACGGAAGCACCCAAAGAAAACACCAAGAAGAAAGTTGCTGAGAGAGGCCAAAGCTTCTGGACTGGCATCTCTCCGTGAATTCGAAAAGATTGCATAGGACAGACGGAGACGTATAAGGTGATTATAAAGGATGATGTTGTTGTGTAGCTTATTTCGTCTACAATGTGATGCACTTAAAGGGGCACCTACAAATGCTAGCAACGCTACTATCGACTCCTTAAACCACGTTTTGAATTCCATGATGTATTGCAAAGTATAGTGTCCAGTCAAAGCTATTTTTAGACTGACCGAGTTCAACCCCACTAGAATCGAACACCCAGCGATAAACACCTGGTGACACAAAGTACCACTATACGGTTGAGAATCACCAGTGCACAAGTCCCAGAAACCCTGTTCAACCGTTAGGTTATATTAGGACAACGACTACAGCCGAGGTGGGGTTTTTAAGTTGAAAAAAAAAAAAAGAAATTGCGTTCCGTACTGGAGCCAGAAGTTAGCTGTTTTTAATTTTATTTTAGGAGCCACTTCTGTTTATAGGTGATGTTGTATGAGGGTGGTAGTGACGTCTGTCCCCGATTTTCTCATTCGTGAACTTTCAGTCACTTTTGATATTCCGAGCAGAAATGTCTTTTATGAGAAGAATGCAAAGCATATCTTGTAATGATAACAGAGCTAACGAGGCATTTATTCTCGACGCAGACGAAAAATGAGCAATAATTATAACAATTGGACGAGGACGGTCAATATAATTCAGACATTTAATGTGAATGAACAAACTCGACAACCTGGTGGCATCTGGCAAACTACAAAAGACGACAAAGACAGAACCCGAATAGCCTGGCTATTTGGATCGGGCGAACACATAAGTACTGACCTGATCTCTGATTCTGGAGATCGTGTGGAGTGACGTACCATGCTCGCCTACGTTCACCAGCATAGCGGAATAATATAAATAATAATAATAATACTCTGCAATCCTGAGGGGTAATATGATAAATAGATGAAGACATCGCTTGATTACCAAAAAAAAAAAAAAAAAAAAAAAAAAAAATTACATGTTAAATTCAATTATGTCGTAGGAGGCGACTAATTTCAGTGTTTTCTTTGAAGTCGGTGTGCATCTGACAGAGGCACAAAACCAACAGTCTGCATACAAATAAATGAGATCTTGAAAACGGATAGGCATGGAAAACTCAATTTCTGGAAAAAAGAGTTAAGTTCCTAAGTGGTCGGAAACCCACAACTTTTCGCTGGAGTTTATCGCATCTCAATGCTAAGGAAAACAAAAAAACTCAATGTTTTCAGATTCCCGTTATGTTCTGTGCTCTTTTTTTTTCCTACTCAACCTTGCTCAAATTTCCAGGACGTGGCCTCTTCCATCGAGCTATCCTACAGAGCGGAGCACCTCAAGCACCTTGGGGAACCTACACGCTTCAAGAAGGGAGAAGGCGCTCTTTGGTCCTGGCAGAACTCCTTGGCTGCGACCCCAAGGCCAGCGACAGGATTATTCTACAATGTCTTCGTAAAGTTCCTGCTATGAGGTTCCCGGAAGAAGAGATTCGCGTGGTTGAAGGTGTGGCCCAGTTCCCGTTCATTCCAGTCATAGACGGGACGTTTCTGATCAGAACTCCCAGTCAGTACCTGCGGGAGGGGCATTTCAAGAAGATTCCGCTCCTCCTTGGTAGCAATGCTAACGAGGGATCATGGCTGCTGGTATATGCTGAACCTGCATACTTCAACATCAACACTCCGAGCCTCGTTAGCAAGGAGAGCTACAACATCGTTATGGATAAGCTGTTTAGATACTACCCCCAGTATCCAAACGAGTTGAACCACTTAGGCAAGGAGGCTATTAAGTTCCAGTACACAGATTGGCTGGACCCTTATAATCAAAGCCGTTTGAGAACAAACGTTGAACAGGCAGTTGGTGACTATCATTTTACTTGCGGTGTTGCGGATATGGCCAAAACTGTCTCTGAGCATGGTCTGGATGTGTACTTTTATAGGTCAGTAGTACGATGGTGGTGTTTTCTGTGTCTGTTCATTTTTTGATGTTTAAATGTTTCCGACATGTTGGTTCATCTGTTTATCTATTCTTTCACCATTACTTCACTTCTAAAGGCTGTAGTCTTGATTTCGAACTTTGTTTTTCTTTTCCAAGTGTAGGTATTTCAGAGATCCCTGAAAGTCGTGGCAAACACTATTGAGTTTCTTGCTGTGTAATAAGCTAGCTCTTGATTGGTCAACAGTTTCATTATGGAGACAGACGGAACTATAAAGGGTAGAACTCGAGGGAATTTTGTTGGTCCTTTCTTCTCTGAACACGTTTTTTGTTTGTTCTCATTTACATCCATTAAATTTCTCAACGGACTTCCATCCTATATGATGCTTGCTAGGTGACCTGCCTATTGTCAGTTGTTTCACTGCTGTAATGTATATATTGGTTTTATATGAATTTGTAGGTAAAACATAAGAATCGTCACACTGACCAATGGGATGTTTACTACGTCTGTAGGTTAAACATAAGAATAGTTACACTGACAAATGGGATGATTGTTACATTTGTTGGTTAAACATAAGAATATTTACACTGACAAATGGAATATTTATTACATATGTAGGTTACACAAAAGAATAGTTACAATGACAAATGGGATGCTTATTACATTTGTATGTTAAACATAAAAATCGTTACACTAACAAATGGGATGCTTATTAAATTTGTAGGTTAAACATAAGAATCGTTACACTGACAAGTGGGAGCTTAGTACATGTGTAGGTCAAACATAAGAATCGATACATTGATAAATGGGAGTTTACTCTAAAGTACTAATGAAACAAAATTTAGGAAAACTGAGTCCAAAGAGAATACGATGACTTCACTTAGAGGACATCGTTTAGAGATGGATAGGAAAGGCATGTCTCAAGTTAAAAATATCCTAATAATATGAACAACACACGAAAGAACAAATAAAAAGGTATTAATTTTACAAGAATCAGAGATTGACTTTCAAATAACATTGCCAGCTTCAGTGCTGAATTTAACATGTAATTTTTTTTTTTTTTTTTTTGTAATCAACGAGGGGAGGGGAAAAGGAGGGGTGGGGGGGGGGGTAGGTTAGAGATAGAGATAGATAGAAAGAAGACAGTGTCATGGACATGACAGGACATTTCATGCCTTGGTGATACATCTAGAATCAATGTTAGACGAGAAAGGACATTTTGTACTTCGGTAATATGAAAGACTCCAAAGACAGATATGAAAGAAAATTTCATTCTTTAAAAGTATGATACAAATCAGAGATGGACATGAAGAGACATTTCCCTCTTCTGTATTTCTAGAATCATATATGTGCAGAGAGGAACCTTCCATACTTTAGTAATATGATAGAATCATAGAAGGACATCAAAGGACAGTTCGTACTTCAATAATATGAAAGACCGCAACGCGTGACTCTTGCTAAGGTTAATGCGATTTACAGCCCTCGATGTACCAGGGCTCAATTTTCGCGGCAGACAGCTGGGTGAAAGACAGTTCTCCTGACGTTCATAGACTGGTACAAGAGTCCATTCTTGGAAAAGACTGGTGTATCACCCGGCGACAATAAAAAACACTTCAGTGAAACCACTGCAGCCAGCTTACATTGTCTGAGATAGCACACGCAATGACAAGAACTTAACATGAACATGAAAATCCCTCATGAAAATAAAAGCCAGATGTGGTACCACAATTATAACCAAAGCTTTACGAGAAGCGGCTGAATATAAAATGAAATTAGCACTTCAATACTGTAATCCAGAAGATTTTGTTATCCTCTGCCTTATAACCTCCAATGAAGCACAGGCCCTCAACCAACTCACGCCGAGTCGTTCTATCCTCCGCAATCGCATGCAGATCTCTCATGTCCTCCTATGTTTAACTTCGCTGTCTAGCTCTATTCTCCAAGTATGTTTTGCTCTTCATTTATCTTTTCTATGCCCTTTGGGCTGCCGTGCAAAGACAATCTAGTTACATTGTTTCAAGTTTTTCTTAACGTGTGTCCTATCCAACGCGAGAATTTATTTTTTCTTTCAGTTTGAACTTATTAAGTATTCTACCAAGCTCTACATTAGTGATTCTACCATACCATTTGATTCTCCTTGTTCAGCACAGGCACCAGTTAATAAATGTTTGTAGTTTATTGGTAATCGTTTTAGTTGGTCTCAATGTTTCCGCTCCATGCAACAGGGTTGACTTTAGAATTTAAAATATCACAAAGACAGTTTGAAACTTCAGCACTATGACACAAGGATGAGCTAGTTTATGATAAAGAGAACATAGTATAAGCACTTCAGGATCAAGCGCGCAGTGCAACGCAGAAGGTAGTGCACCCAAGCCTTGGAAAAACGGATTCTGTGGTGAGTAATCAGAGGACCTGGACGGTTCTTGGTACGCTGGGCAAAGGGAACGCGGAATTGTAACCAAATTACACCTGACACAAGAGTGGTGGCCCTGGCCTAGTGGCTAGACGCTCGCCTGCGAAATAAAATGTCCCTGGTGGAGCCGGACTATTTTCAAAAATGACCTTGATTCCCAGGTTGACCCAGCCTTGAGTGGGTACCCAGTGCAGTCATAGGAAGTAAAGGCGGTCGGTGTGAACTCATCCATCACCCATCTTGTGCCGATTGGTCTATAAAAATATAGGTCTAGCCCTATATGCCCTATAGTCTAAAGGCGTGGAAAAGGAACCTCTACCTTTACTTACAACTGATACAGCCATACTTAAAACTCTCTGTTTGTTACTGAAAAACGTGATACAGCATGTGTAGGAATGCCTTGAGTGCATAGTTCATTCATTGATTAATTTAGTCTTTGCCGAGGTTTAGATTAGTCTGTCATTTTATAACATATGACTCATTTTATCTGGGATTTTCCCCTGCTTTAATTTGTGCAGGTTCAGCCATCGGATGTCAACTCATTCTTGGCCAGAATGGATGGGCGTCTTGCACGGGGATGAAATTTTCTTTGTATTTGGCCAACCGCTTAACAAGGAAATGAATTTCACAGGAGATGAGAAAAAACTGAGCAAAAAGATCATGAAAATGTGGACAAATTTTGCCAAAACTGGGTAAGTTGCTTGGTCGTACAGAAACTGGCTTTCTGCAGGTTCCTCCACACCCCACCCCCCCCCACTCCCCACCAAACCCCTTATGTGTTTTCTTCTTCTTCGCCTTCACCTACCGTAAATCCGACAGAAAGTTCTGGCTGTTCGTCCACCTTTGGACTTAGGACCTGTTCCAGAACCTGATTGTTGCGTGCACATCCGGTTTATAGATCTCAGTTAATTGTATGTAGACTGTTGCTTCCTTGCCAGTCAGGCAGATGCACCCCGTCTTCGAAGGAAACCCCTAATTAGTTGGCTCTTACGACCTGTTTGTTGGAGAGGCAGTCGGTCTATTCTTGTTCTCTCCACAATGAGATCCCGTAATCCACACGGGGAGCCCTGTTATATTTGATAATAGTAGGCTATATCTGTGACTGCAGAGTTGTTTCTGTACAAGACCAAATATATAATTATTGACCATTTCTCTTAGGACCTCCTCTATTGGAAGATAAGTTCTTACAACCTTACGCTAATCCCTGCTATATTTTGACATAGCATGCAGTCCTGTTTTCCACTTATTATTCATACTTTTTTTTTTTTAATTTCCTGTCTCCATACGCTCAAGGTTACAGCCTGTCTCTTTTTGCCTTGTGCGTTTATTGCAAGGACATTATAATATTTCACCGCTTCCCATCTGAAAGTGTCCTACCCATCGATCGCGTCTTGTTTATGCACACTGACAGAGCTGGATTTGTTTGGTTCGCTCATTAAGCTCGACCCTGGTGATTATAACCTACCAATCATTTCCATCTTCTCTGCACAAACAATAGTTAACGAATGTTTGTAGATTATTAGCAAATACTTGGTCTTTCTTCACGCTTCTGCGCCATGCATCAGAGCTGATCTAACATTACTGTTAAATATTCCATGCTTGGTTTTATGTTTGTTTTCATGTTTATAGTCCCAGTGAAAATCCCTATTACCGTTTGAATTGTTACGTTTGATATATACATTTTTTTCGTACTTGTTAACATTGTTACCTAATTCTGTGTATGATTGCCCATTGTCAACTAAAGTTGTCAAAGGAGACATAGATATTTTTTTTTCTTCAGTTTTTAAAATTTTTTTTTAAAAATACAGAAATGATCTTTGTCTACACACGACGGAAATGCCTCCTATGTCAGAAACGAACCGCTAACAATGTCTGAGAAGCAGTTAAGCTACTACTAAAAACGATGTGACTGATAAACAGTCAAGGGATAAACATGTAGTTCTTCCTCCAAGCATATCTTACACGTACTAGACAACCACACCAGACATAATTATAGAGGAAAGTGTTTTGGTGGAGCTTAAATTTAAGTCGTATTCGAATACGAAAAAGCCTTTGAAAACATTGATTTGAGATTTCTTGGTGAGGGAAACTAACAGATACATTTTAAACGAGAGCAGGTGTGCGAAAGCAATGCTTTTTGTTGCCCCCTATTTTTTTACACTAACAATTGACTGAATTATGAAGACAACAACGGCTAATATCAGTACTGGAATTAATTGACCCCTATAAAACAGTCCAACAATCTGAATAACGCTGATAATATTTCTCTCCTATCGCAGCCACAAAATCAGATGCGGAATAAAATGAGAACACTTGATAAGAGATCATACGGATCAGGCTTAGAACACCACACACGCACGCACGCATGCACGCGCGCTGGCACGCCCGCCCACACACGCACACATACAAAGACAAATAAATAAAATACACGAGGCAAACCGTAATCTAATTACTTTTGGTCATATCCTACTTCAAGATGAGGAGTTATATATACATGTCAGCAGTAATAAAGATAAGGAGAACCGGAAGAGAGTTTAACATACAAATACAAAAGGACATTTCATAGCACTAGGGCATTTGTGAAAGTCAACGAAATTTAAACTAGTAGTAAACCCCTCTAGATGCTACCTGTGAACCATTCACAATGTTAGAACTTAAATCAGCAATAAGAAAACTAAAGAAGAACAAGGCTACTGGCGCAGATGAAATCTCAGCTGAAATGTTAAAGGCAGCAGACGAAAACACCTTACAATATTTGCTACAGCTGTTCAATGATGTTTGGCTAAATGAATCCCCACCGCAACAGTGGAAAGAAGGTGTTATATTCAAACTGCCCAAAAAAGGTGATTTAGCAGACTGCAACAACTGGCGTGGTATCACCCTACTCTCCGTACCAGGAAAACTGTTCTGCAGCATGCTAATGCAGAGACTGAAAAAGCCAATAGATGCAAGACTCCGAGAAGAACAAGCAGGATTCAGACCGAATCGGTCATGCATCGACCATATATTCACACTCAGGACCATCGTAGAAGAGTCAGTAGTTTCAATCCCAACTCATCATCAACTTTGTTGATTTTCAGAAGGCCTTTGACAGCATACACCGCCCTACACTCTGGAAGCTACTCACAATTTATGGTTTCCAAGATAAATATGTCAATATTATAAAGGCCTTCTACACAACGATTCCCGCTGCCTTGTTAGAACGGAATCTGGTAACTCTGATTGGTTCCCAGTAGAAACAGGCGTGAAACAAGGATGTGTCTTGTCACCGATGCTTTTCGGAATAGCACTCGATTGGGTCATGCGCAAATGCACACAGGACACACATCTAGGCATCAAATGGGTCGACAAAGTTCTCGAAGATCTTGACTTTGCTGACGACCTAGCACTCCTGAGCACAACACATCTAGAAGCTCAGGAAAAAAAATGGACCGCCTCCAGAATATTTCAAGCCAAATCGGCCTTCAGGTCAACGCAGCCAAACGAAAATCATCGATCTTACCAACGAGTCGAAAGACATCAAACTAAAGGATATTTTTCTTGAAAAAATCACCAGCTTCACATACTTAGGGAGCAAGATAACCTCTGCGGGAGATACAACATCAGAAATAACGACTCGAATCGCGTTAGCATCAAGTGCCTTTAACAAACTGTCAAACATTTGGAAGTCAAGATCACTCAGCAACAACACGAAACTTAAGGTCTTCAATTCCTGTGTGATCCCAGTGCTAACTTATGGTTGTGAGAGTTGGAAATCATCAGTATCAATCGATAAGAAACTAGTCGCTTTCGAGAATAGATGCCTCCGAAAGCTATTGAATGTTCACTGGTCGGACTTTAGGTCCAATACATCTATAAGACAGGAAACAAAACAAAAATATGTGTCTGATTTTATTAGAATGCGTCGCTGGAATTACATCGGTCACGTACTCAGAATGGACATACAGAGACTTCCCCACCAAGCCTTCATATGGTCACCAGAGGGTAAAAGAAAACAAGGAAGACCAAAAGAAACTCTCCGTAGAACCATCACAAGGGAGAGCTCAACCATAGGTCTCAGTCGCACTCAAGACCTACATCAAGTGGCAACGAACCGACGGACGTGGAAAGCTATGACCTCTGCCCTATGCGCCATCTTTGGCACAAGAGGAATAACTAACTAACTAAACCTAAAATATTTAACTCTGATGTCAAATAGTACGGCTGTAGGAATCTCAAACACCAAGAACAACTAAAATAAGCACTATTAAACTGCAAACATGCATTTACTGGTGTGTGCACAGAATAGAGGAAATACATACTAGGACACAATCTCTAATGTGGAGCATTTTATGGAGAAATAAATATATTTTGTTGAAACAAAGGGTGAAAAAAAGTAGTTTGCTTTAGATAGGAAACACGTTAAGAAAACATGAGAACAACTGAAAGTCTTTAAACTGGAACCGACAAGAGCTTAGAAATAAAGGCAGAAATTAAAACTTGGAGAAGGGAACTAGAGCGTTTTATAAAAAAAAAAAAAAAAAGGATAGGACATGAGGTCAGCTGCATGCGATAGCAAAGCAAAGCGCGACTTGGAATGAGTTGGCTGAGGCACTATGCTCCGTTGTGAGACTCTGTAATTTACCACACAAGGAGCTATTGCAAACTGATCATCTTGCGGAAGAAGTCAACATATTCAATTAGGCTTATTGTACAAATACTATAATTCATTGAACAACTCATATTGGATAATACAGTGTCATGTGAAATTATACAAAACCACAACATCAGATTAGAACTTGTCTGTGGCTTATTTTTATTTGAAAATTTGTTAGGAAGGCTCATCTTCCCTTAACCATGTACAGAAGCGAACACGCTAAATCCCTAGGGCTTAGCCAATTGACCCCCCCCCCCCCACCACCCACCCACTCAGCTGAGCCCTCCCAATGTTTTCTTGATGTCAGCGCCTCGGTAATAACAGAGCTTGAAACAGTATTGCCTGTTCGTATTTCCTGGAACGAGTGTGGCTGCAATTGGGTCACCACTCCGGGCTAATGATACGTACCGTTTTTATTCTGACAGTCCTGTGGTTTTGGTGTGTTCCCGGCGGTCCCCTGAGCACTCTCCAGAAACATTGTAGGAATAAGATGGAGAATTTAATATGCATATATGCATAGACACATGTACAAACTAAAAGGAAATACTAGAGAAGAATATTCTAATAATAATTCATTAGTATAGCTACATAGTTGCTAGACTTATATAATCTGGAGGGGCCATGATTAGGCAGGGATTCTGAGGCTTTTAGCATAAGGTTAATATTCAGTACAGCTTATTTGAAACAACAGTTTAAAAACTTCAGATAGACGGTATATATACGGGCTTCACTAAGCTTTACTTCTCGGTCACGCAGTCGAGTTAGCGTCAGAGATGATAATGAGGGTTTTCTCTGTGACCCCGCCCCTGGATCCAAAGAGGCATGCCAAACCATTGCATTTTTTAACTGCCGCAAAGTACACATACCCACCCCTGGTTAACACCGGCTGGTCAAGTTATCGAGTGCAAATTACTACTGTGTGTCATTTTCCAAGTGCTTAACATTCGGCTGTTGAGTTCAAATGCATGGGATTTTCATTCGCATCAATCCCGAATCCTTCTCTCTCTTCTCTCCCCCCCCCCCCCCCCCCCCCCCCCCCCCCCACAACAGTCTGCAGTAAGCACCTGACTTCGGTGTTCGGGGGATCGGCTACTTGCACACACCAGATCCCTTCCACCATTCCAAACATCCAAAACCGGACCGCAATACGAAACATAACGTCTAGTCTCATTGACAGGCTTCATCAACATCACTAATATGTACTTAACCTGCTATTATCACAGGAAGACATAAGATCGCTTTGATAATACGCGAATTATTTTTTACTCTTTCGGATCTCTCCAAACCCCAAAACTGTTTTCAGCACTTTTGGCAAAGTAAGACACTCATCATTTTAAAATTATAAATTGTGGTCCAAATTGACGTTATCTGAGAAAGACCCATGTTGAGTGTTTCCCGACATAAAGATCCCTGTTGAGTGTTCCCTCACACAGAGACCCCATGTTGTTATTTTCACAACATAAAGACCCCTGGCTGTGTGTTTCATTACATTAAACTCATGCTGTATGCTTCGTGGTATAAAGAACCATGTTTTGTGTTCCATGAAAAAAAGAACTATGTTTTGTGTTTCATGATATTAAGAACCATGTTTTGTGTTACATGAAATAAAGAGCCATGTTTTGTGTTGCTTGGTATAAATGAAAATGTTGTGATCCATGATATAAAGAACCATATTTTGTGTTACATGACATAAAGAACCATGTTTTGTGTTACATGACATAAAGAACTATGTTTTGTGTTACATGATATAAAGAACCATGTTTTGTGTTACATGATATAAAGAACCATATTTTGTGTTACATGACATAAAGAACTATGTTTTGTGTTACATGACATAAAGAACCATGTTTTGTGTTACATGATATAAAGAACCATATTTTGTGTTACATGACATAAAGAACTATGTTTTGTGTTACATGACATAAAGAACTATGTTTTGTGTTACATGACATACAGAACTATGTTTTGTGTTACATGACATAAAGAACCATGTTTTGTGTTACATGACATAAAGAACCATATTTTGTGTTGCTTGGTAAAAATGAGAATGTTGTGTGATCCATGATATAAAGAACTATGTTTTGTGTTACATGACATAAAGAACCATGTTTTGTGTTACATGATATAAAGAACCATGTTTTGTGTTACATGACATAAAGAACTATGTTTTTTTTACATGATATAAAGAACTATGTTTTGTGTTACATGACATAAAGAACCATATTTTGTGTTACATGACATAAAGAACCATGTTTTGTGTTTCATGACATAAAGAACCATATTTTGTGTTACATGACATAAAGAACCATATTTTGTGTTACATGACATAAAGAACCATATTTTGTGTTACATGACATAAAGAACCATATTTTGTGTCCCATGATATAAAGAACCATGTTTTGTGTTACATGACATAAAGAACTATGTTTTGTGTTACATGACATAAAGAACCATATTTTGTGTTGCCTGGTATAAATAAAAATGTTGTGTGATCCATCATATAAAACTAATGTTGTGTAGCCCCAAGACGTAAATACTAACGACATAAAGAAACACTGATGCATCGCATAGAACTGAACAGACTTGCCTTGTGTGCTTCTGCAGGAACCCCAACCGTGGGCCCGGAGAAATGGAGATTCAAGAGTGGCCCAAGTTCCGACACAACGAGCAGCTCTTCCTGGATATCAATCTAGACTTGCTTGGCAACGGCAACAAATGGGGTAAAGGGGTCAGGCCTGAACACTGCGCCTTTTGGGAGCATTACGTATCCAACATTGCTCAGATGAGTAGGTTAAATACTGTTCATTGATCATTTAAAGATCACCTTCATCGCACATTATACATGACCAAATGTGCTCCGATCTCCTCCTGTCTCTAAGTGTATTTAGGCTAACAACCCACATACTGTTCTGGTTGATGTTACACCGTGTAACTTTCACATGGTTTGCCTGTCTCGCAGCTCTTATTGGTACACCCAGTTAGCGAGATGAGTACCTTTTTAAAAAAAAATTAAAAACACCATTCAGGCATTACAAAGTTAAATAGGTTATTCAGTGTTTACACATTAATCATTTTTGTTCTCCTTATTGGGTCCCACTACTCATGCACTAAACGTTGCAGAGAGGATTTAGATGAAGTTTACCGTCTTGTTTGCTGTTTGCGTAGTCTGTGTTTCTATTATATTGCGTTTTTTGAGTGCGTCTGTTATTCCCAACCTTTCTTGGTGAGCCTCTTGCCTTGTAGCCTGCTGTCTTCATGTAGTACTCTCTAGCTGCTGGCTTTGTGACCAGGCCCTTTGATTTTTTTCTTTAAACCGGTACTGTGTCTGGTGACTGTCTTCTCGATTTTCCGCCGCATTTCTAATAAATCGAAAGTCGCCGTGGCGGATCAGAAGGTCGTGGTTTCGCTCCAAGGGAAAGCTGGACCTTTTTTTCTGTAAAAAAAGGCCCTGACTCCCAGATCGACCCAGCCTTGCGTGGGTACCGGGTGCAGTCCTGGGAAATTAGGGCGGCCGGTTGATGCTGACCACATCACCCATCTTGTGCCAATTGGTATGTAAAAATAAAGGTCTAGCACCTCAAAAGTAGCATTACTTTGAATTCTTTGTTGTTGGCTTTGTTTTCTGTTTTCTAGTTCTCTCTCCAGTCCTCCATCCTCAATGATTACACTGCCTAGGCACTTAAATGAAGCCCCACCCTATCTTTTGCCGAGGCCCCTAAATATAGCCGGGCCATAAATATGGCCTAACGGCTGAACGCTGTTTCCGGGACCTCTCCACGGGTGATCCCAATCCGCATGGTGGCCCTTTGTGTCACCTGATGTTTTATCGCTTGTGTGATATGCGGGTACAACCTAGCTACCAACTTAAAACTTGTTAGCTTTTCTTAATGCCTATTTTTCAACAGTGATGAAATGTTAAACTTGTCGATTCCTTATGATTGTTTAAAAAGACCACATCGCAACACTCGGGACACTCAGCAGCGAGCGAAGAGTTCAAATTCTAATGGTACTGGTAACTGATTGTACATCCGTCAAGCCGTTCCCTTGAGCGTTAAGGCTCGTCCAGATCACCAAGTAATTCCCCATAGCACCATTCTCCTCAGACCGTAATGATCTGTTTGTGCCACCGCATTTTTCAATCGCTCCGAAAGGGTCCTCATAACATCCAGTTTGTCATAAATCAGTTTACCACCAAGTGATGCAGAACCAGCTAGTCTGTCTGCCTGCTCGTTTTCTAAAACACCAGTATGCCCTGGAGAAAATATCCAAATCCAAAAGACGCTAACTAGCCTGTACCTCTGAAGCGATGTTTGCCTGTTTGCACGGAGCATGCATGTCATCAACTTTATCAACACGCTCAGGTGTTGAGGGTGTTTGTGTGGTTTCGGAGGTGAGTTGTAAACCCTTTGGCTCGGTACTATGGATATCGCAACCTTCGGCCTTGAATCCATTATTAGGTTAGGTTAGTTGCGTATTCTTTACAATACGTTGCAGAACCAACCCCAGAAGCCCCTGGCTGTTGTGTGGTTTTTCTAGGCAAATTTACGTCCAGTAGATTACTATTGCCTCTGGACGGTCGGCTTTCTTGATACCACTCTCGAAACCAACGCAAGGCGCATATCCCGCACCTGGGATCGAACCCGGCACCCTGGCATTACGAAGCGTTCGCATCGACTTAGCCACAGAGCCGACGATTTTATTATAGGTACCGTTGATCTGAGAGGAACGAGGCTTTTCTGCCTACGCCCGGAGTGAGCCCGGACCACAAAAAGTCCGTCACCCGGCCGCCGCGAAAGTCAGGTTTAACCAACTACGCTAGAGAGCCGGGCTGGAGGTTATAAAATAAATCATTTATTGCCTGTCAGTAATACAACCCCCCCCCCCCCCACCCACATCCATCCATAAATGAAGCCTATAACATAATCTGTGTCATGTTCTACCTTTCAGCGCCATCTTACGTCAACGTCAACTGTAGCCGAGCGTCTGCGTCCACTTCTGGCACATTCAGTGGATCACGAGTCTGGCCCAAGCACTGCTTACAACTTGTAGTGAACACATACCTGGTGTTGTTGCTTGCGTTCTTTAGACATTGACAATAGCAGTTAGCGATACCAGTGAGTGTAATATAGCAATGTAAAATTTCAAGACAGGATAGTGGTCCTCTTCTTCCTAGTGGTATTGTATTGTTGTAATATACTTCATGAGACATGATGAGTTGTCAGAAGTAATATAAACATGCACAGTCTGCGATGGGATTTTTTGGCTGCTGTGCAAATTTTGTTCAGTATTTGCATAAACATGAAAACAGTTATGAATTTGGTTGTCTTCGAACACTTCGAGCACGTCCAGAGGTTCTGTGTGCTCCACCTCCTGCCCCCAACATACACATCAGCGCCTGGCGGTTAAATGAGATAGGTTGACAGGTCTTTCGGTATGTCCACTGTGCCGTAAATGCCAGTTTTGACTCTCAGTTCTGGCATTCATAACAGCGATGTGGGAGCTCGGCCTCTCAAAAAGTATTCTGGAGGTATGTAATTCAAAGATGGATATGCCATCAGGCGGGCTAATCAGTTGAAGATTTTAAACTGGATACCCCACTGCAGTTAAAGATAATCTTTTTTAAGCAAGAGAAAGAAGAAGAAGAAGAAGAAGAAGAAGAAGAAGAAGAAGAAGAAGAAGAAGAAGAAGAAGAAGAAGAAGAAGAAGAAGAAGAAGAAGAAGAAGAAAATGAATAATAAAAATAATAATAAAAATAAGAAGAAGAATAAGAAGAAAAAAGAAATAAATAATAACAATAATCATCATAATAATAATCATAATTAAAAAAAGAAGAAGAAGAAGAAGAAGAAGAAGAAATAGAAAGAAAGGAAGAAGAAGAAGAAGAAGAAGAAGAAAAAGAAGAAGAAGAAGAAGAAGAAGAGGAAGAGGAAGAGGAAGAAGAAGAAGAAGAAGAAGAAGAAGAAGAAGAAGAAGAAGAAGAAGAAGAAGAAGAAGAAGAAGAAGAAGAAGAAGAAGAAGAAGAAGAAGAAGAAGAAGAAGAAGAAGAAGAAGAAGAAGAAGAAGAAGAAGAAAATGATGATGTTGTAGTAGAAAAAGAAGCAGAAAAGACAAGGACTATTTTACTGTCAACAAAGTGTCGCTGAAGACAAACTTTTTTCACTAAATAAAAACAAATTACATATTCTTACCGAATGACAAGTGTGGCCATACTAAGCTTAAAGAACGGAGAAGACCACACAGAAAAATGGAGCTAGGGCATGAAGAACTAACTATCTTAGAGATACGAAACTCAGCTTATAGCTTTTTAGGGCGAGTGCATTGAAGGTCCTTATAGCTTATTATGAGAAGTGCATTGAAGGTCCTTATAGCTTATTATGAGAAGTGCATTGAAGGTCCTTATAGCTTATTATGAGAAGTGCATTGAAGGTCCTTATAGCTTATTATGAGAAGTGCATTGAAGGTCCTTATAGCTTATTATGAGAAGTGCATTGAAGGTCCTTATAGCATCTGTAGCAGCAGAAGGCGTTCTGGAAGTAGCATTACTATTCCAGAGTAGTATATAATTGTAACGTAATTTTAGGTTACTACTAACGTTTTTCTCTGAATTAGTAACACGTGTGTTTGCCTTGTTATAATTACTTGTTATAATCTTATGATAGGTAAACCATTTTTAAAATGTTAATAGTTTACTAATGAGAAACAAAATTATTACAAACTGTAAACTCGAAAAAAAAAAAAAAAAAAGTTGATCTCACATTTTCTGCAGTTGACGTATCAATAACTGCCACTGATGTACGAAGATCTAGATTGGACAAATAAAACAACACTGCTGCAAACTACTGAACGTGAAGCCCGTCTCTCTAGCGTAGTTGGCTAAACCAGATTGCGTGGTGAGCGGATGACGAACTCCTTGTGGTCCGGGTTCACTCCCGGGGGTGGGCAGGAAAGCCATATTTCTCTCAGATTTACGGTATTTAAAATGGAATCAAGGCCGAAAGGTTGCGATATCCATAATACCGAGCCTAAGGGTTAACAACTCATGGCTTCTGGATACTAAAACAAACAAACTGAACGTAAAACACAAGTGGCTAACAATTGCTGGATTAGATTTGTCACGCCCTGTAATGGATATGCTGCAATATGTTTTTTATTGAGCTGTCGGGTCAGTTGAGAGCAAAGAGCACGACAGTCCGCAGGCAGTGAAGTGCGACTCTCCTGGCTGTTTTACCTAAGATGTTCTTCCCTTGTTCTTTTAGCCAATTAAAACAAATAACAACTTATTCTGTCAATCAATTCAACGCTGATAACATTGTGAAAATCAAGGCAGAGCGTCTGCCATAACATCGGTGCAACTGGCTTCGAAACATCTAGGAGATCAAAATTAAATATGTTGCAGGGGACTGTGATTGTTGTACTTTTGAACTACTGATCCACGTGATATTTGTGTCTGTTCCGATTACAGATGTGATACTTTTACTATTGTGCATTTATTTGTTCTGTCAACATATTATGAAGAAAAAAAAATGTATTTGCAAAATGTAGAATGAATGAGATAGTTAATAATTGTTTCATACCTAAATTATTGTCTACTTACTAGATTTCAACCACTGGATTGATGTGTATGTATTATATAGATAATAATTTTCTCTCCTGATTTTCACTCAGCCAGCACATGCAGTTTTAAGCAGGCTGTCGTTGCTGTTATTGGTGATATCACTTTTTCGTGAGCATTGACCGTGGCACCCAGGATTTCTACTGTTGGTCTGCCGTCCAGACAGAGATGTTATCATCTCTGGGCGGTCAAAGCTTCAAGTGGCAGCCGAAAGTTCGACACAGTAGGAATAAGTGTCATTTTTGCGTCTTACTTCCGCTATCAGGGTTGTAACTTTACTTTCTTACTGTTTACGTTATTTACAGTACCATGTATTACTGTGTGCATGTGAAAGATCTTCACTGACACTTCAGCCCAATTGCTTCTTCCGGAATAGACTGTCGCGGTATATCATTGTCAGAAATAAAGGATTTCTGGTTAACTTTCAAGACCAGTTATAAAATGATAGATCGGGAAAGTAGATTTTTAAATCCGCTACCAGACAATTTAAATGTGACCGAATTTTACCAGCGAATCTATTCTTGGCACACTTTAATACTTTCGGAATTATTACAAGTACAAATAGTCTGTTTCATAATTAACTGACGGCCCCCCCCCCCCCTTTTTTTTCTTAACATTTCTTTCGTTAGCGCTGCATGAAAGGGTGAAGGTTTGGGGTGGGGTTGGGGGCAGGTTAAAATCTACCTAGGTAGGTAGGTAGGTAGTTGCACCCCACTAGGATATCACACAAGCGATAAACACTGGTGACACAAAGTGCCACTATGCTGATGAGGATCACTCGTGGAGAGGTCACAGAAACCCCGTAAGCCAGATCTATTGCCCGGCTATATTGGGGGCCCCCAGCAAAACTAAGGGTGGGGCTTCGAAATAACAATATATTGCATGCCACGAGGTGACAAATTCATTCACTACTGGTTTACATTGTACTTATGGTACAGAAGTGAGATGAAGGTGACCAATTCTTCTTTCAGATATTAGTGGGGTTATTTCCTCTCCTGTAATCCTACACAAAATTGTACAGTGTCATTAGTCTTTGACACAAGAAAATAATATCTATTGTTAACAGGTGGCTGAAAATTATTACTGCTTTTCGTTGTGGGATTTAACAGTTTATTTTCAAATGCTTGTAGTGCATGTATAGATATATAAAGTTTCTGTTGTTTTCTATCTTGTAGGTCATTTCTTTTTAGTTGCAAAGGTGCTAATGATGTTTAGCATGATTGTACATACCTCGTCTCATTGTTTACCATAATATATGCATACCTCTTGCTGTAATTGATTAGTTATTTGAGGTTTTGTTAGGATATACACTTTCTCAATAGAAACTCATGTCTGCAGACACATTCACTGTACAATAAAGGCTCCATCACAGTTCCACTACTACTTCTACTGTTACTTCTATTATTATTTTTAATATTACTACTACTATTACTACTACTACTACTACTACTACTACTACTACTACTACTACTACTACTACTACTACTACTACTACTACTACTACTACTACTTCTACTACTACTTCTACTACTACTTCTACTACTACTTCTACTACTACTGCTACTACTACTACTACTACTACTACTACTACTACTACTACTACTACTACTACTACTACTACTACTACTACTACTACTACTACTAATAATAATAATAATACTACTAATACTACTACTACTACTACTACTACTAATACTACTACTGCTACTACTACTACTACTACTACTACTACTACTACTACTACTACTACTACTACTACTACTACTACTACTACTACTACTACTACTACTACTACTACTACAACTAATACTACTACTACTGCTACTACTGCTACTACTACTACTACTACTACTACTGCTACTACTACTACTACTAATAGTATTACTACTACTATTAAATGAATTTTTCTTTTAATGCTGCTGCTAGAGTTGTCACTTTTCTTGATAATACTCATGCAGCAGCAGTAGCACTGTTACTTGTTTCCCTCAAAAGCCTAATGTATATGCTGGGTATAATAATTGTAAACTGACCCGAAGTCTTGGGTTCGGAGATATTTAGCTTGTGCTTTTGTCTTTATTCCATGTCACTGGTGGCTTGAGTGATGAATTTTGCTCCAACTTTTGCAGGTTTTAGCTATACCATTTATCCAACTCTTTCTTGTTCGCCCCCTCGCCTTCTTTCCAGGTGTTCTGCTGTAAAAAGTCTCCACGAGAGCCTGGTCTATAATAATTCAATGCTTCTTGTGTTCTGAAGGGCTGTGTTTCGTCATTTACAGTGAGTCATATATTTTTTTAGCGGCTAGATGTTCGCCTGCGGATCGGAAGGTCGTGGGTTTGCTCCCTGGCCGAGCCAAGCTTTTTTCAAAAATGAACTTGGCTCCCAGATAGACACAGCATTGAGTGGGTACCAGATGCAGTCCTGGGCAGTAAAGGTGGCCGGCGTGATGCTGACCACATCACTTATCTTGTGTGGATGGCTTTATCAAAATACCGGTCAAGCCCTATACGCATAAAGGCGCGTGAAGGGGTCCTTTACTGTTACTATTTCATATATTCTAAAATTATATTATTTGTTGGAGGTCATATTTCTTACCATATAATTTTCAGTAATAATAATGTTTCTGGCATTCTGCAATGTAGTCCTCTTGTATCAGAGGTTCTCAACCTGTGGGTCACAGGGGTCGCCTAAGATCATAAAAAATACAATCACTGAACTTATGCAGTAGCAACGTAAACAATGTTATTATTGGGGGGTCACCAACACAGGAGGGACTGTAGTGAAGGTCCGCGGTACTAAAAAGGTTGAGCTACTGATTTGAATAGCCAAAAAAAAGCCACTTCATGTTTTATGATTATGCTCCTGATTTCTGCTTCACGTGCACAATGGATGTTGTTCTGTGAATAAATTAGTTTTTTACTTGTTAAAGTTTTTTTGATGAGATAATGTTTCTACCTCATGCCATTTACTACATTTGGAACTATCGGTATGTTAAGACACTATCAATGTTCATGTGTAAATTTTCCTTGCAGAGTTTGTTTATTTAAATGCAAGCAGAGTGTAACATCTGCATATGTGACATTAGGATTGGAATTCAACTAGTGTTTAATCTCTAGTTGTTAATTTAATTAGTCAACTCTTTGAGTACAAGGCAGGTGATTCGTCTACCCCATAATGTTGCTACATTACAATGGGAATTGTTCAGTCTAAACAGGTTTAAATATTTCAAATGTTTTGGAATAAACTGCAATTTAAAAATTGGGATACAGCAAATTTTTGTAACAGAAATAAAAAAAAAAATAAAAAAAAAAAAAAAGACAGCTTACATGATATTCGGGAGTCGCTGTGTTGTAGCGGTTAGATGCTCGCCTGCGGATTGGAAGGTTGTGGGTTCGTGTCCTTGTGGAAGAGGGCTTTCTTGAGTGGGTACCAGCTGCAGTCCTGGGAAGTAAATTCGACTGTTGTGGTGTTGACCGTATCGCTCACCCAGTGCCAGACTAGTCTATAAAATAGAGATCTAGCCCTATATGCCCAACACTCTTGAAGGCGTGGAAAAGGGTCCCTAAACTTTTATTTGATATGATATTTAATCATAACGTTCCAAAAAGCTATTCCAGTGATTAGTTTTGAGCCAGGCAGTGTCCGTGTCTAGCCACTGAAAACCACAGAGCAGCGTTTACACGTAATAGTCACACATGCACTATATGCACCCCACCACACCTGCCTGGATCATTTGTTTTGAGTATGGAATTTTTTCCTCCTAGTGTATGTGTGTAGCAAATAGAAATTGAAAAAAAAATGTACAGCCCAAGGGAGCTGGCTCCAGGCCCAATCCTCCTCATTTCTAACCCGGGCGTGGGTGGAGAACCCTCGAGCCAATGTTGACCAGAGAAGTCGAAGCGATTGGACTGGATCGCACCCCTGAACTCGGCTTAGATCGCACTGGAAGAAAAGATTGCAAGCCCCCACATACATATGCATAATAATACAATGAATGAATGAATGAATGAATGACTGAATGAATGAATGAATGAATGAATGAATGAATGAATGAATGAATGAATGAATGAATGAATGAATGAATGAATGAATGAATGAATGAATGAATGAATAAATGAATGAATGAATACAGTGTTTGAAGAAACAAGTACACGTATTGTAGGCTTCGTGTTGCCTAAAGAGTTAAACATAATTATCTGGGAAATATTAGTTGTATTTCTCCTTTGATAATGTCCACAATGTCGTAATTTTCGATGCTGATCTAACGGTTTGTCTATCGTTATTTTCTTCCTCTTTCTAACTTCTTCCTCATGTTCATTCTCTTTCTTTCATCTTATACTTCTTCTTCTTCTTCTTCTTCTTCTTCTTCTTCTTCTTCTTCTTCTTCTTCTTCTTCTTCTTCTTCTTCTTCTTCTTCTTCTTCTTCTTCTTCTTCTTCTTCTTTTTCTTCTTCTTTCTCCTCCTGCTCTTCCACCTCTTCTTCTTCTTTTTCTGTTCTTCTTTATCTTCTTCTTCATTTTCCTATTTTATACTTCCTCTTATACTGTTTCATATCTTGAGGAAAAAAAAAAACATGATTCTGGTTCTATGTCTTCCGGCTGCCTTGACCACAGGCACATGGTACTTCTTGTGTGAAGCTTCTTGTTGTTATCTGTCTATGTGTGTTATGCTCTACCTCAGCCTCTACGCCCCTCGTCGTCTTATGTGTAAGCTTCCTATCTGTTTTGTCTATACCATATTGTAATTTCGTTTCTATAAGGTGAACAATAAAGGGTGTTTCAATGTTTACCTGATAGCGGCATAGCTATAGAAAACTGGTGTTATACTATTGTTTGTGTCTTGACAACGTTAGTCCAATAAATATGCTCAGAGCATGTGTCAGTGTATTTATTTGTATGTGTGTGTGTGTGCATATTTCTTTTTTTTTTTTTAACGGTATGGATGGACAGAGGTAGTAATGGGAGGGTAAAAACATTAAAACTACACAAATAATTATACGCTAATTAACATTTATTTCTGTTTTTTGTAATATATTGTGTACATTAGGTAATAATACCACGACTGTATCAGTGTACAGATATTAATTAATATGTATATATATATATATATATATATATATATACATATTAATTATATTAATTAATATATATATATATATATATATATATATATATATATATATATATATATATATATATATATGTGTTCTCTGAAGTTTATTCCAATGAAAAGTATAGCTTTCGTGTATATTAGCATACGTTGTTGGATGATAACAGGATGAAAGTGCCTTGCGCAAGAACTTAGGTTGAATTTTAAGTGAGGAAGAGTTGCGCAATTCGTCAACCTCGCTGTCTCGCCTGTGTCCATCTTGACCAATGGCAAGACAATGTCGAAACAGAGATGGACCTAGGTGCAGTGGATGACCAAGGCGCTCTAAGTGCCCTGCCATCCTCAAAGCTCTCCACAGAGCCTGCTGGTATATCACCTTTTTGTCCGTTGAACCAAAAGAGGTTGCATGTGTACAATCCGCCGAATCCAGCCTGTGCATGCAGGGTAGGCATATCCCAATCACCGAGTGGTTTAGAACCAGGTCGGTTACCCTCTCCTGGTTACCCTCTCCGGGGGATGGCCGCACTAGCACATTTGTCTGAATGAAAGAATAGACTTCATGAAAGTTGGCATTATTTGGCACAATTTAAATTACATTCAATGTTATTATTGTCATCTTTTCCCCACATTTTGTGTAGATCTCTTGAATGTTAACATCACTTCAGATGAATGAAACTATAGATATAGCGTTTGTTAGCATTAATTTATTCAAATAAATTACAGACTTTATGTTAGCATATTGTTACAAGAATGTTAGTATAATTTATTGCTACTGAGATTATAGAATTGGTGTATTTTTATATCCTTTTTGTATTTATTTATATCAAGTAGCAATACACTGTAGAGAAAAATTTCGGTGTTGATGTGTTTTTGGTATGGTTTCTACGTTAAATGGTATCGTTCTTCTTCTTCTTCTTCTTCTTCTTCTTCTTCTTCTTCTTCTTCTTCTTCTTCTTCTTCTTCTTCTTCTTCTTCTTCTTCTTCTTCTTCTTCTTCTTCTTCTTCTTCTTCTTCTTCTTCTTCTTCTTCTTCTTCTTCTTCTTCTTCTTCTTCTTCTTCTTCTTCTTCTTCTTCTTCTTCTTCTTCTTTTTCTTCTTCTTTTTGTTCTTCTTCATCTTCCCTCATTATAATCATAACATCTTGTCTCTTCTTCATCATCATCACTATCTTCTTTATTTGTATTCTCATTATCTTGCTCATCATCTGCTGTACCATGACTACAGTTACTACTAATTCCGATAATGCGACCACAATTACCAATATACTACTACTACTACTACTACTTCTTCTTCTCCTTCTGCCTTTCTATACCCCAATGGAGCATAGGCCCTCAACCAACTCACGCCAAGCCGTTCTATTCTTCGCCATTGCATGGAGGTCTCCCCGTGTCCTCCCCATCTTTCTAACTTCATTCTCCAGCTCTCTTCTCCATGTGATTTTTGGCCTTCCTTTTTTCCTATACCCTGTGGGTCCCAATGCAAAGACATTCTAGCTATGCTGTTATCCTGTTTTCTCAGTGTGTGTCCTATCCAACGCCAGCGTCTTTTCCTCACCTCTTGGTCCACTGGAGCCTGTTTAGTTCTCTCCCAAAGTTCTATATTAGTTATTATTTCATTCCATTTAATTCCCTCTATTCTGCGCAGGCACCGGTTAATGAATGTCTGCAATTTATTAGTAATTGTCATAGTTGTTCTCCTTGTTTCCGCCCCATACAAGAGTACTGATTTGACATTAGAATTAAAAATGTTTAGTTTAGTATTTCTTTTAATTTCTTTTGACCTCCTCTAATTCCCTAGTGCTATGAAAGCCCCTCTTGCCTTTTGTATTCATATTTTAATATCTCTATCAGTTCCTCCATCTGTATCTACATTACTGCCTAAATAAAGTGTACGACTCCACGTCTTCGAGTGGGGTGCTATTAAGAGAAACCACATTACTATTTGCCTGTCTTTCCTTTATGGACTTTCAGACCAAACTGCTGTGATCTCGTATCAAGTATATTTAATTTATCTTGCATCTGATTTAATGAATGGGACAAAAGAGCAATATCATCAGCGCTACTACTACTTATAGCTTTTAAAATATTCATCATTTTGTAAAATGCTGCCTTTGCTTGAGCTATTCTAAGTTTAACTTCTTTAATACATCTCCCATCTGATATTATCAGTGTGGCCAAGCACTTAGACATATCAGCTTGTATGAGGTTTGTACCATTTACTTTGATGTTGCATTTTGGAGTGTCAGTTTTCTGTTTAATTACCCTTACCTCTGTTTTTCTGCTGTTCAAACTAAGCACCTTGTTTTGACTTTCCGTTACAATTATATCCATGATTTCTTGCACTTGTGTTTAATTTTCAGCGATCAATACTTTATCGTCATCATATCGCAGGTTGTTAGCAATATGCCCACCAACCGATATTCCTGGCATACCATGTGTGCATCTAATAATTAGTTCACTTAACGAATTGAATAAAATGGGCGATAGTACTATCCCTAACGCCTTGTTTAATGTCTTGTAAAGTTCCAACTTGGTTGTCAATCTTTATGGCTGCTTTTATTTTTTTTTTTGACATTGTTATTTTCAGATCTTCACAATCAATGTTTAAGGTTTCCCAAATTTTAATAATTTTTTTATGTTTCACTTCATCTAATGATTTGGTGTAATCAAAAGAGCACAAATACAGATCTCGATTCATCTCAATCATTTTTTTTTTTTCAACTGAAAGTGTTATCAAGAAAAATTCAAACATGGCGTTTTTGTGCCCATACCTTCAACAAAACCATTCTGCTCCTCTCCAATTTCTGGTTCAATTTTACACCTTATTCTTCTCATGATAATTCTCATTATTTTTTAGTTACTTGACTCATTAAACAAACTGTTCGATATTCTCCACATTCCACTGCGCCAGGCGTTTTTGTAAACGTATGATACGAGATGTCCACTGTTATCAATATTATTGAACTATTTGTCAAAACTTCTAAATCCGGTTCACCAGCAGGTTTTAACAATTCAATGGTGATGTTATCTGACCCTTGAGATTTAGATTTCTCCCGCTGCTTTATTTTTATGGACACTCTCTGTGTGTATTCTTTTACATTCATCTTGGCTGTTTTTTGTATTCTTCCAACTTTCATCAGATGTAAAATTTCTTCTGTCATCCATCTTTTCCTCTCTGTCATCTTACTTCTGGAAAAAATTTTTTTGATGTCTGTTGTAATGACTTTTCGCATTTGTGATTGTTGATCTATGCTTATCTTTTCAACAGCATTGAATCTTTTATGAACAGTAATGGTGTATCTCTTACTTATTTCTTGATATGATTCAAGCATTGGCAAATATAGCTTGGTTTTTTCGTGAAGCCCTTTTTTTTTTTTTTTTTTTCTCCAGCTTTGTCCTTAGTTTTCCAATGACTGGCTTAGTTTTCCAATGACTGGCTTAGTTTTCCAATGACTGGCTTAGTTTTCCAATGACTGGCTTAGTTTTCCAATGACTGGCTTAGTTTTCCAATGACTGGCTTAGTTTTCCAATGACTGGCTTAGTTTTCCAATGACTGGCTTAGTTTTCCAATGACTGGCTTAGTTTTCCAATGACTGGCTTAGATTTCCAATGACTGGCTTCGTTTTCCAATGACTGGCTTAGTTTTCCGATGACTAGCACATGTTCACTGTAGACCATGTGACCACACATGTATTTAAAAAAAAAAAAAAAAACTAGTCATTGACTCCTGGCTCTGACAACGTATGGACAGATAACAAACAAATGTTTAATTTTTGGGTGACAGTTTTCTTCATGTATTTTTTATTAAAATTTACAAAAACTGTGTTCGTAAAAACGATATAAAATGTCTACAAGCTAACATAGCTAGAGATACACTTGAACTATATACATATATGATGCTAGGGATTACTCTCATCTACCGATAAGGGGCAGCCTCTCTGGTTGACCAATGGGACTGGGTGAAGATGAACGGGGTGCGGCAACTTCAGTCAGAAGCGTGAGCGAGAGTCAAGTTCCTTGTGAGGTGCATAAGGAAATAAATACCATGTACCTTACTAATGGGCGGCGTCCGTAGCTAAGGCGTTGCGAGTCTGACTCGTAATCCAACGTACCGCGATCGAAACCCACTGCTGGCTGCGTGGATTTTTATCGTGGTATGGGACGTCGCAGGTCGACCCAGCCACATATGGGTGCCAGGATGGCTGTCCTGGGGAAATAAAGACGGCCAGCGTAATGCTGACATCATTACCCACCGAGTACCGACTGGTCTGTAAAAATATGGGTGCTCTTCCCATATGCTCGATGCGCCTAAGGGCGTGTAAAGGGATTTTTACTTCACTTTTACCTTACTTATGGAGAGTCGCTGTGGTGTAGCGGCTAGACGCTCGCCTCCGGATCGGAAGTTCGTGGGTTCGGTTCCTGACGGAGCTTGACCTTGGCTCCCAAGTCGACCCAGCTTTGAGTGTGTACTAGCCCTTTGAAGTAAAGCCGCTGGTGTGGTATTCTCCTGATTACCAGTTTATTGCCGAATAATCTACAAAATATGTGACTAGCCACATATGTCCAATGCGCATAGAGGCGTGAAAAGGGTACTTTACTTTACTTACTTCATGCTTAGAGACAGCAAACTCTATGTCGGTTTATGGACCATCATGGAAGACTATTAGGATAATGACATGCATAGGATAAACAGAGATGGCAGACGATCTCGGAGTTGGTGGTCTTCTGAAAGGTAGTGTCCAGACAAACTCCGGAACTCATCAGCCCAATTCCTTTGCATTAGTGACAAAGTCTAAAGGGAACCAACTGTACAATGAGCAAGGCTCCCAGTCCGAGTCTTCTACTAAATAATGAAAATGTCTTTTGACTGAGAGCCCTACCAAATGTCATTAAGACGTTCAGAATGGCTAAAGCAATCCTAGAGATAGAGTGTATCCCGTAAAGTATGCAGATGTCTCTTTGTTTAGCATTTTTGCATGTCAAATGTTATTAGTAGAGATAGAAGACTATGATGACCTGGGAGAATTAGATATCTGGGTGTAACCAGAGAGTCTGGCCGGTTCACTACACCCAGAGGAAAGGCAAGACGGACATATAACCAGATTGTGACGGGTACCATCAGTTTTAGAACTCTGCGCTGGCTGCTGAAGATGAGGACGGAGCACGCATGGGAATGCTTCCGGTGCTGTGATGTCTATTCTAAACTCATTCTAATTTTTTTTTTTTTGGGGGGGGGGGGGGGGGGGGGGGGGATTTCCCTAGCTCCCTAACAAACAAACAAACAAACACAAATGTACACTGAGTCATTAAATAACTGCGGCAAAGTACACAAACTCACTGCTGGTTTAGACCGGCTGGTCCACTACTATGGTAAACTACTATTTTGTGTCATGTTCCAAGTGCTCAACATACAACTTACAGACGCCGTCAGCATTTAGAGATGGTCTTCTATTTAAAATATATGTTCCACCATTCCCGCCTCTTTCCCCCTGCTCTCTGCGGATTGTTTTTAGGACTGTGGAACGAGTTCATTTCTTTATAGCCAAACTAAATATTAGCGTTTGGTCTGAATTGCGTGCATACGTAAATTGAAAGCAAAGAGCAGTTACTTTCTGAATCATTTATGTTGGCGCTGCTATTGTGCCTTCTGTCTCCTCTTTTAGCTATCAGTATAATTCTTTTAAACGTTATTCGTTATTATTATCATCATTATCATCATCATCACCACCACCTTCATCTTCATATCAGTCTGTCCGAAGACTGATGTCTGATCATGTTATTTTATATTCGCTATGATTCCTTTAATTTACCAGAATCTGAACATCTTCTGCCCTTTATCTACCAACAGGGCAGATATGTTCCATCAAAACAGCAGACAGTAATTTAGCAGGCGTCAATCATGACAAGAACACATAGGTATTCACGGCCGCTGTTGGTTACTTACATAGACCCAGATTTCAGACGCCTTCACATTTACTGTACCCAGCTCTTCTTTCCTATACCAAACACGGAATAAAATTCGTTCTTTCAACCCGCTACTCATGTTTTCAATTCGAACGCATATTTCAACACAGTTCAGTCGATCACGCTTCACACCAACTGTATTTCCGTGCCTGTTATTTCTAAGCCGCGTCTCGTTCCACGCAAGTGATGTTTATCACCTTATGGTCAAACATCTATCAGTAAGATACGATTTGGATCGTTGCAATATCAATATCTCTGACACAACTCAGTCTTTAGCATTAAGTTCCATCTATCAAAGATTTCAGAACCAGTATAACAGGGTGGCTTTGTGAAAACTGCAGTGCGAAATTAAACAATCAGGGGATTAAACAATGTTATCGTGTTCTTTAGTTTGTTAGTTTATTCAAAACTTTTCTCCGGTCGCTGGTGCCCTTTGCTCATGTTCCGGAAAACAGACCTCTGCAAGTCTGTAAAAGATAGGGTTCTTTGTTGCCTTTCCGTCGCTTCCTAAGAATGGTATCTAATGGCCATGGGCTAATTTCCACACTTGTTCAGTCCTTAATGGCAGCAGCTGTCCAAAGTACTGCTTCAGTAAGACGTTGGTATAATGATTCCGTTGCTGACCTCCAAGACGCTAAATACGTTCTTGCCCAAAGACGCCATATATGTTCTTGACGTGGTTTTCTTATCGTTATCTTCCTATCTATTCATCGTGGCAATGTATATACCTTATGTGTTAATGATTCTTTCCGCCTGCATTTAGTGACACTTGTCAGTTGGCCCTTGCCACACAAAAATGTTTAGTATGACCTTCTTTTTAATGACATCTATGTCGTAAGGTTACTAGTAAAGTACTGAGTAATCGGTTGTTGTTTACTGATGAGGTCGGCATCACACCGCCGCCTTTAATTTCCAGGAATTTACCTAGTACCCACTAATGTCTGCGTTGACCTGAAAGCCGTAAGGGTTAGTCAATAAATTGTCTTTTAAATCAATTCAACAATTTTTTTTTTTTAAATATTCATGCAGGATATTATCAAATGTAATTTTGTTTTTCCATTCCACTATAGCAAACAATCTGGAATGTCCTAAGCTGTCTCTCTTTATGTATGTTGATGATCCATGTTTCAGGGCTTCAAAACGCTCAAGTTTCTAAAAAGAGCTCTGCCTTTTGTAATTCGAATTCTTTTTTAATGGCATCATTTTTAACTTCTTTCTAAAAGCTCTATCTGCAATATCAATACAAATGCTAATGCCATTGTCGCAACAAATTTCGTTATCATATGGTCGAAAAACTGAAGTTTTGTTGGATATTGTGTCCACGTTGTTCTATTGAGAATGCTTCTCTTATGCTGGCCATTCCAATGGAACAGACAGTAAATTCTCCAAAATTCATCAAGACTTTATGTTTGGGAAGTGGCGAAAATTGCAAAAGTGCAACTGTCGTTCAAGCCGTCAATGGGGTTTCTTTGCAACAAAATCGTTTGCCTAAAAACTAAACAGCATATTTCTGTGTGATATTCGTTGGCACTTTACCAAATGCCTTTGAGTTCTAAATCCTTGTTTCAGGAAATTGTAGTTTGAACATTTCGCTCTGGTATAGTTGGATAAAAAGTAATATCTCATTTTGACCTGCTGAGTTAGTTGCATGTCATTTACTGGACTTTGCAGAACCAATCCCAGCACACTTTAAAAAAATTAATTTTTCGGTTTTTCTAGAAGTATTTTACGTCCAGTAGTTTTCCAATCAATCATTCAATCAATCAGGTGCCGTCTCCACAATGAAGGTTGGCTGCAATGGATCTCCAACAAGCCCTGTCTCTTGCCCTTGATGTACACTCACTCATACTGTTGTTCGTCAATCTCTTGATGTTATCCTCCCACTTGTAACGCTGTCTGCCTCCTGCTCGCCTACCTAGTAGTTTTCCATTGAATTCTAAATAGTTGGCACTCAATACCACTGTTAAAACTTACGCAAGACGGGCTGCTGTCAAATCGCATGCAGCTGAGATCTAACCCAGTACCTCTGCATTAGGAAGCATGTTCCCAACTCTCAGTCACAGACGCATATCAAGTATGAATTCACTTCTTCTTCTTGAGCATTCCGAGCACTTCAGGTTCATTACTGCAGATATCCCCCACGTTCATATACTCTCTGGTCTTTTGTGTTCAGTTGGTGACCCCAAGTGTTTGCAGATCTGCCTGGACATGATCTCTCCACCCTCGTTTTGAATTTACATGTTGCGACACATTGTAAAGTGACAAATAACAGGCCTGAAAATGCACTTAGGTGAAAAACGCCTAAAGTGAACATAAAAGACATTGTAGATAGTGACACTGGCTAACCAGCACTCGATGATGATTGGATCAACATTATACGCCGTCTGCTTTATTTCCCAGGACACTTCACTGTATTTACTTTGAGCTAGGATGATATCAAAACCAAGAGCAAAGGTTTGAATCCTTCTCTGTGTGGACCCTAACACAAGATCTGTTAAAAACTGAATGATTTTATTAGAACACTGACTTGAATATTAGATATCCACTTTAGACAGATACTCTATATGTGCGTGTTCTAACTTGACCATTCTTCACACATGATTATTTTACGTCTTACATGTTACGAAAACGTAAAGGAATTAACATAACTACAAATACACACACACACACACACTCACACCATAAGCAAACAAACACACATATACAAACACACCACAAACAAACAACACACAAATCACAAACAAGCACACACACATACATAGACACCCACACACACTTTAGACATAAACTCTATATGTACGTGTTTTAACTTGACCATTCTTCACACATGATTATTTTACATGTCTTAAATGTTATGAAAACGTAAAGGAATTAACGTTACCACAAACACACACACACCCCACAAACAAACACACTCACATACATAGAAACCCAAACACACTTTAGACATGAACTCTATATGTGCGTGTTCTAACATGACCATTTTTCAAACATGATTATTTTGCATGTCTTATATGTTCTGAACAAGTAAAGGAAGTAACGTAAATACACACATACACAAGCCCGCGTGCGCGCACACACACACACAAATCGTTCCATGCCTTGAAGCGTACTGAGTAGGTAATGCTAGTGCCATCACCTAATGATAAATCAAGTTCTCACTGGGTGACGTGGTAAACAACGCCCCAACAGCCCTATCTTCTCACAGGATAATAATATTTAGGGTGTGCCAGCATGGCAGGCCAGGTCATATTGATCAAGCAAACAACTCTTTCATTGTTTCAAACTAATGACATAATGTGATATCCGCTCTAACGGCAACTGTATATATGATTTTACAAATACACAGTTACTATGAAACACAATTATTATAAATTATCCTTACATGCTTAAATGTCTGAGGACAACTTTCGTTAAATATATGCATGATTTTACAAATACACAGCTACCATGAAACAAAATTATTATAAATGAACCTTAAATGCTTAGATGTCTGAGGACCACTGTTGTCACCTGTATGCATGACTATACAAAATAACAGTTACCTTTTACAAGAACATTATAAAGGAACCTTATAGGGTAAAATCTTTAAGAGCCACTGTTGTAACATCATGCAAGACTTAGTTATCCGGGTGAATCGCGGAAGCATGTAAACAGTTAAAAAAAAAAAATATATATATACACATACATACTCACACACACACCAGCAAATATACATAAAATATCTGCTTAGCAGACAGTTATATAAAAATAATAATATAATAATAATAATAATATAATAATAATAATAAAAAAATAAGCATGTGAGAAACTGACAAAATGTTCATCAAATAGAATCTTCTTCTCAGTCTTCACCGGCTGTAAACTCCAGCTGAAATTTCTGGCTGTTCGTCCACTTACGTTTCGCGTGCACGTCCGATTTAAGATTTGTTTTTTTCGTTTGTCTTCTTCTGGTTCCTGGCCTCTCAGGCAGATGCACTTCGACTACAAAAGGAAACAATGTCAGTTAGTCAACTGTTCAGACACTCGTGTTGGGGGTCAGCAGGTCTACCCACCCATCCCTCAACGAGGCTCAGGAAATCACTTGGCGGGTAAAATGGAATTTACGGTGATCTAATTTTAAAATGTCAAACGAGTACTGAAATGTTACATCTGGTCTGTTCTGTTGTGAGACAGTTAATATTGGAATGTGGGGAAACAAATTAAGAAGGCTTTGGAGGCAAATAAGATGTGATTCTTGAGAAGAATGTTGCGAATACATTTGACTGCCAGAATAACTAAAAATGACTGCATGGAAATGACTAATGAAAGTAGAACGTTATGTACAACAAAAAGGAGACAAAGTTCTTTGGTCGTGTGATGAGAAAATGAGCACTGAAACGTACCGCTACCACTGAAAAGATCGCTGGCAGAAGAGGCAAAGGCAGATCAAGAGAATATTATGATAAATAGATGAAGACAATAGCAAAGAGCAATATCATCAGTGGAATTGATTCAGAACACTAAAAACAGAACACCATCATTTCTTGTCCACAACCCACTGGTTTGATTACTTTCATTCAAATCTCATTCAGATGGTCTTCCACGTCATGGTGAGAAATTGATGTACCTCTCTTCTCGTGCAACTTTCTAGATGTCATGAATTATTCCAGTGTTCTCTGCTAGCGACAACACCTCCCCTCCCCTGCCCCTTGAAAGGAAATAAAGAATCTTTAAAAGCTGATTTCTTTCAGGACACTTTCGTCAAGTGTGTATCTCTACACTTTTGTTTGTTTGTTGTTAAACCGGTCTATACAATCTGGTTTGTGCATCTTTAACATTTACAATGTATTAATTTTCATTTAGTTTCGTATCCTTTACAAGACAGTGCAGAAGTGTTGGTGACTTCCCTGGGCAATTTTGTGCCCAAATCTTCACGGTCGGCTGTCGACACAATTGTCCACACCAACGCAAGGTAGTCTGCCACGATATCACCACCAGCTGCGAGAAAACTGTGCACCTAAGAGTTACTCATGACGTTCGCAACGTCTGATTCACAGGTGTCGACCAAAATGTAATCAAACAAATGGTCATTTTTATATGAGAGGTACATCAGGCAGATAATACTAAGCCCATATGACGCTAACCACCTTTACTTACCAAGACATTGACAAATTAGAATGTAATATACAATCCGGAAGTGGCCGTGGTGAAGAGGCTAAAGACTCGCCTACCGATCGGAAGGCAATGGGTTCGGGTGCTGACGAAGTTAGACTTTTTTGTTTTCAAAAATGAACTTTGCTCTCTGGTCGACCCAGCCTTGAGTGGGTACCAGGTACAGTTCTGTGAAGTCAAGGCAGCCTGCATGATGCTGACCAAATCACCCACCTAGTGCCGATAACATATAGACGAAGCCTTATATGCTTAATACACCTGAAGAAGTGGAAAAGGGACCTTTACTGATTGTTTTTAAATCCTGTAACATACAACCCGTATGTAGAACCAAACAGAATAATTCTGAAATGATTGCACTTTCTTCCAAAGAAGACATAAATCACCCCTAGTTCGTATACAGCCGTACAAAGAGCTGAGTTAAATGTACAGTCACACATCGAGCTTGGCAGTAATACACAATCAGAATTAATGAGTAAGATTAATGTAGACACATAAACCAGGACTGACATAAGTAGAGTCCCAGCTAGCAAGTAAGACATACATATAGACATACATTGTAATTGACATAAATACTTGATAGTAAATACTAATAATTATTGAATGTTGAATTATAAAGTATACCGAGAATAAATGTTATTTAAATAATAACGGCTATGATAAATGTAGAGAAATAAATCATACTTTTCTTAAACTCATTGAAGTAAACGGTAAAATCAATTTCGTAAATGAAGATTAGTATAAACATACAGTAATAGCAATCAATCAGGAGCCGTCTTCACAGTGAAGGTTGGCTGCAATGAATCTTTAATATACTCTGTCTCTTGTCTTAGTAGTACACTCTCTCAAACTGAAGGTTGTGTATCTCTCAATTATATCACTCCACTTATATCGTTGTCTACCTCTTGCTGTCTTACATGGGAATTCTCCCAGTTACTAGTTCTAATATCTCTCAGCTTAATGTGATGTTAATTTTGGACGCTTCTTCCCAAAGCTAGCTTTCATAGTTTTTATTTTTATTGGTTTAGGTTTAGACGACGGTCAACATCACGGCACACGGGTGAAACCCATAAGTGTTCTGTTCTACTCAAACCCGAGTCAGAAGAATCACTTCACATTGCACGAACTCCGTAGCACCTGAGAGGATCCTGAAATGCTTTGGGTAGATTTTTAACTGCAGAGTTATGCCCAGGGCAGCGCCGTTAGGCTACTTTTTTCGACTTCCAAATGCCAAGGGATTCCTTTACGTGCACACACATGGGCGTCCGAATTTATTTGTAATACCAATATATCAACCATACCCTACATCCGTTTGTCTGCTTACACGACTAGGTTCCTAAAGCTCCTGCTCAGCATCTGCTGTGTCATCAGCATGTCTCAGATTTGAACAAAAAAGACACAAACAATCGACTGCTCAAATTATTGCCTGGCATATTTCGGTGTATTCCGTCAGGTGCATACCGCGGTAACAGTTACATAAATGAAGCTATTGAAGGAATCCTCAATAACGGCGTCTGTTATTTTGCCGTCCCTTTTTCTTTATTTGAAGCCCCACACTGGCTCTTGCCAGGGGCCGCAATATAACCAGGCCATAAATATGGTCTAATGGTTGAACGCGGTTTCTGGGACCTCTTCAGGTTGATCCTCATCCACATGGTGGCACTTTGTGTAATCGGGTCGTTTATCGCTTATGTGATGTCCTTTTGGGGTAGAAAGTCAGTCAGTCAGACGGCGTCTGTGGCTTGTTCGTTACAAACGCGCTTCGTAATGCCGGAATGCCTTGTTCGATCCCAACTGTGGGCTCTGCGCCTTGCATTGGTTTCGACAGTGGTATTCAGAAGCCGACCATCATGAGAGCAATGGTAAACTACTGAACGCAAATTTGCCTAGAGAAACCACAACAATCAACAACAACAACAACAACAAAAAATGCTGGGATTGGCTCTGCAACGTCATGTAATGGATAAGCAACTAACTTTTTTTTTTTTTTTTAAAACCGAAGTACAAAGTGAACGACAATCAAACGCAACTGTCTGTTTTACGAGGGCAGCCACAGTGGCAGAATGATGTCTTTTTCTCTACAGATTTAAGGACGCAAGTAACGAATCGCGGCGGCTTCAATAATTTTAGCCTATACAGTGAGCAGATACAGCGCAATAAACTGTGCAATCTATTGTTTTTGTCTTCTTCGTTCACTTTTACAACCAGAAAACATTGCTTTGATATCTCATATTGTTGATAATTCTTCCATTGAAATTTATAGTCATTTATATTGACATTTTTCCGTCTTTCTAGACGCAAGTGTTTTGTTGTGCTAAGAGAATGCATGGGACTTACAGCCCATGGCGATGGCGAGTGTGACTAGCAAGATCCGCCCTCATTAAGAGAAGTCTTCCATAATAAGAGAATGAGATTCCACGACCGGTGTTGTCAACTTTTGTGTTTAGTCTGTTTCTTCTCAAACGCTTAGCTCTTTTCCTTTCTGCAATCATTTCTTCTTTCATTCGCATACACTTCCTGATGTGACCCCTCCACACCACACGGTCATACGTGATTAAGAGTTATACATCATGCCTGATCAGTGGATCTTTACAATTATCAGTCAAGAAACTCATTTAAGAAAGCGTGATATATATATAAATATATATATATGTATGTGTGTGTGTGTGTGTGTGTGTGTGTGTTTGTGTGTGTGTGTTTGTGTATAAATAATTAAAAGAGAACATATCTCACTTCTAATTATTATAGCATTTGTTCCATGACAAATTTTAAAAAAGACTCTTTAGATGACTATATGATATGGTCATAGAGTGAACATTATGCTTCATGTTACAGTAGGGCCATGAATCAAATTTCACTTAGCTCTTGCACCGTTGGTAACCGTTTCCATTTCCACCGGGTCCCTTTGTCACGAATCCCATGCGTGTCAAAACTCACAGTACAGACTCACAAATTATGTGTCACATGTATATAAACTCCCTTAAATCACTTGTTACATAAATCACAAATAACATGTATATAAAGTTCCTAAGTCACGTATCACATGCACGTAAAGTCCCATAAGTCACCTATCACATGTATGTACAGTCCTATAAGTCACGTATCACATGTACATAGAGTCCTATAAGTCACGTATCACATGTACATAGAGTCTCATACGTCACGTATCACATGTACGTAGAGTCCCATAAATCACGTATCACATGTACGTAGATCCCCATTAGGTTACGTATCACATGCACGTAGACTCCCGTAAGTCACGTACCACATGCACATAGAGCCCCATAAGTCACGTATCACATGCACATATAGTTCCATAAGTCACGGATTGTAATGAAATATAGGCAGAAAGGGGTTAAACGAACAAGCATATATTTCAGACCACCACACGGCGTACTAATCCATCACTGTGTGAAATGACAGAAATAGGTGATTAGAAAGCCATGGCCTAGCCAGCTATGCAGAACACACCGCCATGACATCTGACAGTGAGGGGATGAAACATTCGACGAGTGCCCGTGAACTGTGACCAGCGGATGGGATACGTTCATCCAGACGTGACCACCAAAGACAGGTGACAGAGAAGTGATGGAGAAGGTACGCCAAAAAGAGCGGGAAGGCTTGAGAATAAAGTGAGTCCCGGAACCGCTGGAGAGGACAGTTAGCCACGGAACCGCTTGATAGGACAGGTTAGGAGAAAACTAGTGATTTACTTCGTTTAGAAGGTATATGTTAAACTTGGAGTTTAGCTAGAACAGTGGTTAAGGAACTCGTAGAGAGTCATACGAATAGCCTGTATCCAGATAATCACAGTGTTCATATACTATTGAATTTATGAAGCCTCTATGACTAGAATATTGTAAATAAACAGCTCTTGTGTAATTGTTACATCACTGGCCTTGTTCTTGAGTACGATTTGAAGAGAGATACGAAACTATATTCATTCACTTGGCCGACTTAGGCACATCTATTTCTTGGGGGATGTATAGGCACGACTGTGCCACAAGTGATGAGGATATTTGGAGCCGTGACCAACGATCAGTCTTGTGTACTCGACATCTTTAAAAAAAACAAGACTGCTGTTACAACATAACAAATAAGCAACTGCTATAAAAAGGTGAACTAAAAGCAAGTTTATGATTGTACCTGCTGAGTAAAACAAAAAAGTCGATAAACCCGTCATATGTACGTAGAGTCCCATAAATCACGTATCACATATACGTAGATGCCCATGGGTCACGTATCACATGCACGTAGAGTCCTTCAAGTCATGTATGATATGCACGTAGAGTCCCATAAATCACGTATCACATATACGTAGATGCCCATAGGTCACGTATCACATGCACGTAGAGTCCTTTAACTCACGTATGATATACACGTAGAGTCCCATAAGTCACCTATCACCTGTATGTACAGTCCCATAAGTCATGTAACACAACCATTTTCACAGTCATAAATCACATATAGGATATATTAAAAATGACCCTTTTCCAGCAATGTGCGTATGGGTAATAAGTGCTGTATCTATAGATTATAGACCGATGGGCACTTGATGCATGATGTGGTCAACATACCGCCGGCGGATCACAGATATTCACCTTGGGTATCAATTATTTATCACACGTAAGTGTCATTATCACATTGTTTAGCTGGCATAAACTCATGTTGCACATGCAAATAGCCAGACATAATTCATATACCATTTGCACGCTTATTTATAATCTTGGCATAAAATGTATATCGAGATTTATAATCCATGCATCATTTATAAAAGAAACATAATCGATGCATTAAATGTATGCAGACTTATAATCCATGTATTATATATATTCACTCATAATCATTGTATTATATGTATTCAGACTCATAATCATTGTATTATATATATTCACACTCATAATCCATGTATCATTTTTATTGAGACTCATACTCTATGTATCATTTGTATCCAGACTCATAAACCATTATCATATGTATTCAGAATCATAATCCATGTATCATATGTATTCAGACTCATAATCCATGTATCACATATACATAGAGACCCATATTCCAAGCGTCATTTCTAAAAAGAATCAGAATAAATTCATCACTTGTATAAAGTCTCATAACTTCGTGTGTCATGTGAATTTAGAGACACATACATTATATACAATATGTACACATAGTCTCTTAGGCCATTTATCACACTGCCGTTGAGTGACACAGTCTCTCCCTTTTGTTGTTGCTGCATAAAATTGCTGCATTATAAATCATGCCCGCCTCAAATAAAGATTTAAAAACACACACACACACAGACACGCGCGCACGCGCGCGAACGCATTCACACCTGGCTCGC
>CAJHNH020000048.1:217500-330000 GCA_905116865.2 Candidula unifasciata | reverse complement strand
CGATGATGAATGATGTTGTGTGATGATTATGATGTTGAAGATGATGATTATGATTTGAAGATGATGATTATGATGTTGAAGATGATGATTATGATGTTGACGAATGATTATGATGTTGAAGATGATGATTATGATTTGACGATGATGATTATGATGTTGACGATGATGATTATGATGTTGAAGATGAAGATTATGATGTTGAAGATGATGAATGATGTTGGATGATGTTGTGATAAGGTCGATGAATGTGATCAAAAAGATGGGAGAATTATGTTGAAGATGATGTTATGATGTTGAAGATGATGATTATGGATGTTGAAAATGATGATATGATGTTGACGATGATGATTATGTGTTTTAAAAGGATGATGAAAATGATGTTGAAGATGATGATTATGATGTTGAAGATGATGATTATGATGTTGACGATGATGATTATGATTTTGACGATGATGATATGATGTTGACGATGATGATTATGAACAAAAGATATGATAATGATGTAAAGATGATTAATGTCCAAGATGAGAAAACACTACAGCCTAATTACATGATAATTATTATGATGTTGAAGATGATGATTATGATGTTGAAGATGATGATTATGATGTTGACGATGATGATTATGATGTTGACGATGATGATTATGATGTTGAAGATGATGATTATGATGTTGAAGATGATGATTATGATGTTGACGATGATGATTATGATGTTGAAGATGATGATTATGATGTTGATGATGATGATTATGATGTTGACGATGATGATTATGATGTTGACGATGATGATTATGATGTTAAAGAGGATGATTATGATTGTGACGATGATGATTATGATGTTGACGGTGATGATGATGCAGATGATAGTATAACGACGATGATGATGCCATTGATGATGATGATGATGCCGATGATGATGATAATGATGACGATGATGATGTCGATAATGATGATGACGGTGATGGTGATGCCGATGATGGCGATGATGATGATGACGATGATGATACCGATGATGGTGATGACGATGATGATGATGACGATGATGACGATGATGATGACGATGATGATAATGAAGATGAAGACGATTGTTCGTGATCACTAGCATTCCAAGTTTACTGGCACTGTTCTGTTTCTCCCTACAGGTGTCCACTCTGCACGACCAACTGCGGAGACTGCGGAAACGGCTGTCCAAGGAAATCACTAGACAAGAGTTCCTGCACGGCCATGACCTGACCTCCAAGTCCGCAGGTAAGCTCTCCTGCTTGACCACACCAGATGTCGGGGTGCTGTTATCATTTCTTTCTTTCTTTCATTCATTCTTTCTTTCTTTCTTTCTTTCTTTCTTTCTTTCTTTCTTTCTTTCTTTCTTTCTTTCTTTCTTTCTTTCTTTCTTTCTTTCTTTATCTTTCTTTCTTCTTTCTTTCTTTCTTTCTTTTTTCTTTCTTTCTTTCTTTCTTTCTTTCTTTCTTTTCTTTCTTTCTTTCTTTCTTTCTTTCTTTCTTTCTTCTTCTTTCTTCTTTCTTTCTTTTCTTTTTCTTTCTTTCTTTCTTTCTTTCTTTCTTTCTTTCTTTCTTTTCTTTTCTTTCTTTCTTTCTTTCTTTCTTTCTTTCTTTCTTTCTTTCTTTCTTTCTTTCTTTCTTTCTTTCTTTCCTTCCCTTCAATAAATATTTCTTTTATCTGTGAATGCTCTTTCTTTTTTCTGACTGTTTGTCTTTTATGTATATGATTGGAAGTAAATAAATAAGCCACACATTTTATTGGCTTGGTGGGAAAACATAGTCGGTGGTTCCTAAAGGTGTCATTAGGTGACAGCAACATTGAACTTTTTGTCTCCGTTCGTTAAGTGGTGCTTAGGTATTTCACGCACATTCGCAACACTAAAACAACAGGGCGACTGTATTTATATGGTGTACCCCCAAAGAACAACAAAAGGACTGCCTACAAAGGACATTCATAAGGAAAGGCTTCGTTTTATGCTAACAAATGTTTATACCATAAAGCGGTGCATACCTGTGCACCATTTTTTCCCTCAAGGATGCTCTAAAATTGTTGATTAATTCCGATCTTTTCGTCCTGTTGAGATTGCAACAGACGCATCCGTGCAGCGGGAGAACGAGTTGATTAGAGTTGACAGGCAAGTAAAAGTTGATTCGGTAGCAGCTGCAATAGGTTGCTCACATAGTTCAACATGAAACGTATTTCATGATCGACTGACATTTAAGAAAGTGTACTCAAGGTGGGTACCTAGGCAACTGACGGACGAACATAAAATTAACCGTTTTGGTCTGTTCTTTAAGCATCTCTGTCTATGAAGGAGAGGACATGCTGAACAGGATTATTACTGGGGACGAATCACGGGTGCATCACTACCAGCTCAAATCAAAGCGTGCTTCAGTGCAATGGAAACATCATTCTTTACATTGTTTTCAAAAATTCAAAGTTACGCCATCAGCACGGAAGGTTTTGCTGACAATGTTCTGGCATCGATGCTTCATGATGCAGTTTGAAGAAAACGTTCATACTTGCTGACTAGAGGAGTGCTGCTCCTTCGTGACAATATCAGAACACATAGGCTCAGTTTACTCAAGAGAAAATTAACCATCTAGGGTGGGAACTTCTGGAACATCCACCTTACAGCCCCAAATTAGCCCCTAGCCATTTCCACCTTTTTTGGTCGACTAAAAACCTACTTTGGCGGGAGACATTTCGCGAATGAAGCAGAAGTTGAATGTGAAGTGAAAATGTGGTTTAGAAAAACAGAGCACGCAGGTTTGGGATGACTGATAAAAAATTGAGACAAGTGCATGAAATGTTGGCGAAAATTATGTTAAAGTAAAAGTACAGTGAATATGTAAAGATAAACGGTTTTAAAATTGTTATTGTCTTTAGTTTTTTAGCAACCATTTGTGACTTACTTATTGACTTCCCCTCGTACACTTGCAGCGATGCTAGTAGCATTTTGATTATACGTCCGTCATGCCTTTCCTCTGAGTGTCGATCATCGGCCAAATCAAGTCGTTACTCCCCGCTGCATCACTCTCAACAGACTGTAGTGATCCATTTGCTGTTCCAAATAGTTCACCTTCTCTCAAAAGGCCTTAACCACGTCTGCTGAATCATGTATCAATATCTCACCAAGATGTGCAGAGCCAGCCAATCAGCCCGCCTGTTCTTTCCCAACATACATTGATAAATATACTCAGTATCGGCACCGTTTTTAAACATCGTTGTTTTCCCCACAGCGCTTCTGTAATAGGCGATTTATGATTGGTGCCGTCACTTTTGTTGCTAGAAAACAAGGCACTGTTACATGTTACTACACCTTTAACTCCGAAAGTCCCAAAACACGTGTCATAAGTAACTATTTCTTCCTCGGGAATCCAACTAATCATGTAAGAATCACCGGAACTTGTTTTATTTAGTCACAGCATACTAAAAAATCTGGCTGTCTAGTGTGGTTATTTTTACTGTGTATTTATTTTCTTAGAAAGTCATAGAGCAGTTTTTTTTCTTCGAAGTGTGTGTGTGTGTGTGTGTGTGTGTGTGTGTGTGTGTGTGTGTGTGGTTCTTTATTAAAATCCTACCCCAGATGACGTCACTGTCCAAATTTTAGATTGTGCTAAGACTGGGTCTCCCGGCTTTCTGATGCTTTCAACGACCCCAAAACATTAGAACTCGCCCTAACCCCCAACCCACCAACGTAACACGAGAGAGTGCAGCCTAGGTCCCACGACTGCATGCAGCCTAGGTCCCAAGACTGCATACAGCCTATCTAGCGCTCCCTCAAATATTAGACTTTCCCGTGACCTGTTGATTTCCGCTGTCTGGGAAAGGATATTAATAAAGCACTGTGTTTTTGTTTTTTGTTGGGGGTGGGGTGGGGGGTGGAGGGGGTGTTTCTACTGTGTAAAACACGTGGTACTGAAAATGTTAACTGCTGTATATTCATCTACCCAGGAAAATGCCCCAAGCAGATCTCTGCCATCGGCAGGGGCACCGCCAAGGACATGCAGTGGGCGACGGGCGCCTACATGGTTCAGTCTGTCAACGCCAAAGAGCACCGGTCAATCTTTATCATGGCCGACAGTGGACCTAGTTCGGAGCTGCGCGAGTACTACTCGTCTGCAGAGATCGATTACAATTTGGTGGGCAAGTACTTCACACTTCCCTTCTCTTGCTCGGGGACGGGCCATGCTGTGTACAGGTTTGTAGCATTCATCGTTTTATTTCGAGATCGTCGTCATCGCACATCGGGCATAACCATTTAAGTGCTCCGATCTGCTCCTGAATATGTCTCCAAGTGTTTTAGGCTAACAACTCCCATTCTGTTCTGGCTGATGTAAAGACATGTGGCTCCCACATAGATTTTCCCATCTCACAGCTCCAACTGGAACACCCAGGGTATGCAGTATATACAGTGAAAAATCATTTCCCACGAAACTGAAAGCCTCACACCATTAAGTCTGTCGTAGGGTATTGATGATGTCTCTACTGCCCATAGATGACCCATTCTTGATAGTTGTACTGCCAGCCAGAGCGTCTGCTCTCTCATTGTCTTTCATATCCTACACTAGAATCCGGGGAGACGAGCCCGTTCTAGCCTGGATCCATTAAATATACATTCACAAAATGTTTTTACACACTCGGAAGACTGGATGAAAGGCAAAAACATTCATCAACAGATTGTGAAATAAGTCCGACTCTAGGAATATAAGAACTGTGAGCTAAGTCCGACTCTTGGGATATAAGAACTGTGAGCTAAGTCCGACTCTAGGGACATAAGAACTGTGAGCTAAGTCCGACTCTAGGAATATAAGAACTGTGAGCTAAGTCCGACTCTTGGAATATAAGAACTGTGAGATAAGTCCGACTCTAGGAATATAAGAACTGTGAGCTAAGTCCGAATTGACATTTTGCGAAACACTGCGAGCTGTATCAGATGGAGCCATTGTTTCTGTATGTACCCCGTTTTGATCTTCTGTAGCATGTTCATTGAGTCGCTGAGCACACTTGCATTTTGTAACGTATGCTGATGAAGACTATCTTGCCGCAACGTTCATTTTGTCGTACATGATTGTATTACTAGTGAAGCTGACTGGTTGTACTTCTCGCTTTGCACTTACATTATAAATGTGTATGTGATACGGGTCAAAGAGGTGCCGTAGTCAACAAACTTGATGTCAACAATTAGAATCAAATGGTATGGTCATATGGTCAGAACGGGACAGAACCAGTCAGCAGCTAGAGCGTACTGAGAACAGCAGGCTACAAGACAAGAGGCCGACCAAGAAAGAGATGGGTGGATGAGGTAAAATACAGTATGAAATTTACACAAGCTAATCTAGCAAAATACATGAAACTACACCTAACTCCTCTCTGAGACATTTCACGGCATAAGCAGAAGTAAGAAGAAGAAGAAGAAGAAGAAGAAGAAGAAGAAGAAGAAGAAGAAGAAGAAGAAGAAGAAGAAGAAGAAGAAGAAGAAGAAGAAGAAGAAGAAGAAGAAGAAGAAGAAGAAGAAGAAGAAGAAGAAGAAGAAGAAGAAGAAGAAGAAGAAGAAGAAAAAGCAGAAGAAAAAGAAGAAGAAAAAGAAGAAGAAGAAGAAGAAGAGGAGGATGTTGACCACATCATCCATCGAGTGTCGATCGGCCTATAATATATAGGTCTAGCCCTATTTGCCCAATATTCCAAAGGCGTGGTAAAAGGTGTGTGTATACCGGCCGATCGACACTCGATGGATGATGTCGTCAACATCCGCCTTCTTCTTTTTCTTCTTCTTCTTCTTCTTCTTCTTCTTCTTCTTCTTCTTCTTCTTCTTCTTCTTCTTCTTCTTCTGCTTCTTCTTCTTCTTCTTCTTCTTCTTCTTCTTCTTCTTCTTCTTCTTCTTCTTCTTCTTCTTCTTCTTCTTCTTCTTCTTCTTCTTCTTCTTCTTCTTCTTCTTCTTCTTCTTACTTCTGCTTCTGCCGTGAAATGTCTCAGAGAAGAGTTAGGCGTTGTTTCATGTATTTTGCTAGTTTAGCTTGTGTTAATTTCATACAGTATTTTACTTCATCCACCCAAATCTTTCTTAGTCAACATTTTGTCTTGTAGCCTGCTGTTCTCAGTACGCTCTAGCTGCTGACTGGTTTTGTCCCGTTCTGACCATATGACCATACCATTTTATTCTAATTGTTGACATCAAGTTTGTTGACTAAGCGACCTCTTTGACACGTATCCCCGTCACTGTCTGGTTGTCAAATATCACATGTCACTATATGTTTCCAGGCGCCACTTCTACTGCCACAAAACCGACACGAACCTGATCGTCAAGTACAACCTGAAGCGGAAGGAGATCGTCTCGGAGTTGGCTCTTCCTGGAGCCAAGTTTGGCAACTCCCAACCCTACACTTCCGGAGCAAACACGGACATAGACTTGGCAGTCGATGAACTCGGTCAGTTGTTTATTTAATTGTAGCATATGAGTTATGAGTTGGATTATCTCCACAGCACTCCGGACACGTCCATAGGTGCTCAGATTCCCTCGTCAACTTATTCATCCGCGTCACGCAGCATGCTTCTCGTGTGCATGCTTCTCATGCTTGGCTGTGCCGATCTTCACTCCCAATTCTCTTATTCCCTGTAGTGATGCGGACACGTTGCTTTCACAGTCCTCCGAACGTCCTATATCTCTAAGGGAGCTGGCAATGCCTGCGTGATCCATGGGCCAGTCATCTGCAATTAATGTGGAACCTGCCAGTCTATCAGCTTTTTCTTTGCCTTGCATACCAAAGGAACAAATACTTTTAGCATATGAGCAATGGCGGTATTGGCGCCTGGCGAACAACTTTCGTTGATCCTTTTCGAGAGGATCTACTTATGTGCACCGGGTTTAATTTCAAATTTCTCAATCTCTCCCCCCCCCCCCCCAAAAAAAAAAAACACACACGCCTAGCCACCTGCCTAGAGTGTAGCACAAAGATAAAACACTGTAACCCCGGCGACGATCCCTGGAAATTTCCGTAAAAAAATGCACCCGTGTACAAACTGAAGCAGCCGTGACACGAACCCGCCATCTTCAGAGCGTGAGACAAACCGCTTAAACACATCGCCAAGGAGGATGTCTGACTGACTTTCTACCCCACCAGGACATCACACAAGCGATAAACACCCGATGATACAAAGTGCTACCATGTGGATGAGGATCACTGTGGAGAGGTCCCAGAAACCGCGTTCAGCCATTAGGCCCTATTATTGGCCGGGCTATATTGCGGCCCCTGGCAAGAACCAGAGTAGGGCTTCAAATAATGACAATTTTTATCCTAAAATGGACAGGAAGTGGTTACCAAGGAGGATCCTGAATGATTGACCTAAATAAGCGAAGAGGCAATGGGCCGAGGTTATCTCCCTTGGGCCAGTATCCTTTTTTTTTTGTCTGTGTATGTTTGACTTTAACATTATGGATACGTGTGTTTGAATCTTATGTTTTATGTGCATATTTGAATTCGCTGTTATTATTTTCGTGATATTCTACCCTCTATGACGTCACAGGACTCCAACATTTTAGAGGGTCGTAAGACTGGGTTTCTCGGCTTTCTGTTGCTTTTAACTACATTAAAACATTTAGAACTGGCCCAAACTCTAACCCACCTACGTTCCACAAAAGAACACACTAGACAACATAAAAATTGGAAGCTATAGTGACCCTGCTGGGAATCGAACCTGTCACCATCATCAGCCGTTATCTAGCTATGTGTGGCTGGAGTTCTTATCCTCGCTTTTTCTTGTGTTTTACCATATGTTATATTGCGATCATCAATCGCCTTGTCGACTGGCGTGGACAATCACGCCTCTTCGCAATCACCAATCTTCACCAGCATGTATCAGTTCGTGTGTTGACACCCCTCCTTGTCATGACAAAATGCTGATAAGAATAGTCTCGCATTATGACCCCTTTCTTTTTGTCCCACTGATCTTTTCAGTGGCCCCAACATGTTCCAGTTTCCTTCTTCTCATATATTATATACATACCAGATTTATTTTCAAAAAGAAATATCGACCATAATTTAAGTGTACAATATTTGCAGGCCTGTGGGCAATCTACGCCACCGACGCCAATTTAGGCAACATGGTCATCGCTAAGATCGACCACAAGAAAATGGAGATCGAGAGAACGTGGTCCACCACTTACCTGAAACGACAAGTCGGCAACGCTTTCATGATCTGCGGAACGTTGTACGCCACAAACTCTCACAGCCACTCCCCCACGTTTATCCGCTACATGTACAATACTGAAACTAACAAAGACCAGATACTGGAGGATGGAGTGGTGCCTCTGGCGAACTCTGCTTCCCTGGGACTGGTTGGGGCTACGGGAGCACCGATCGGTAACAAAGCTTCCAACAGTGTCATGCTCAGTTATGATTTCAGAACTTCTTCACTGTACTCGTGGAATAATGGCCGCGTGGAGTTATTTCCTGTGTACTTCAGGGAAAATGCCTAGTTCACTTGGGATGTCACTTTACGACATGGGGAGATATTCACGACATACTAAGAAACTATTACCATAGCAAGAATTTCGCAACCTAGAGAGAAAGAACGTGATAATTTTACAATATAGAGAGAAATTCCCAAAGCAGAGAGAAGTTCACAACATAGAGAGAAATTCACAACATATATGGAAATCCACAACATAGAGAGAATTTCACAACAGAAGGAGAAATTCACAACATAGCGGGAAATTCACAACACAGTGAGAATTTCACAACACGAGACAAATTCACAAAACAGAGATAAATTAATAACATAGAGAGAAATTCACAACACAGAGAGAAAAATCACTTTTTAGTGATGGTTCTATAACTTGTCCAGAACGTTTCTACTCCGTGTAGTGTCGAATTTGCAACAATGCGGAAGTTCCATTCTACACAGAGGATTATTAAACGTAAACTTTACAACAGTAAGAGAGAGAGAGAGAGAGAGAGAGAGAGAGAGAGAGAGAGAGAGAGAGAGAGAGAGAGAGAGAGAAGAGTGAGTGAGAGAGACAGAGTGAGTGAGGAAGAGAGTTAAAAAGACAATGGAGCGAGACAGAATGTTTCACAGCACAGCGAGAACTTAACACAGTGATATCGTCACGCTACAAAAAGAACTTTATTAAAACACATACAGGTGATATCTATGAATATATGAACACACACACAACATACCCAGCGCGCGCACACACATACACACAGACATACACACACAGAAAGGGGGAGAGCGGGGGAGAGGGTAAACAAATACCTCAATCTATTTTTTTCTTATGTGGCTGTTGACTTCACTCACAACTGTTCTCCACTGATGCCACGCCAGTCTTATGCTTTTCAGCCCATGGTACCTCCTGTCATTTTATATTCTTTCCCTCATTTTCCTTTCCACTGTCGTTCTTGAGGTTTTACTTAGGTCGTCCACGCTTCCTCCTGCCTCTGTCAGTTGCCCGCCGGAGAGCAGTCTTTACCAAGTGTCACCAGGCCTTCAGCGAACATGACCAAGCCATCTCCATCTTCTTCTTTTGAAAACGATTTCGCTTTTCTCCTAAGCTGTTTATCTGTGATCATCTCAACAAGAACATCATCGAATCACCAACATAAAAATATGCAGTTTTCTAACATAGAAACATAAATACACGCCAGAGTGTTGGATGAACAGTAGATTTCTTTGTTGAATCCGTAAACTGCAGATGTAAGTACATCTAATGTCAGTGTTTCATGTAGGTTATCATGCAAGCGTTACATGTCAGTTGTTCTGTCAGTATTATATCTATTCTGTCATGTCAGTTGTTCTGTCATATTATATATATATATATATATATATATATATATATATATATATATATATATATATATATATATATATATATATATATACTGTCATGTCAGCTGTTTTGTCAGTATTATGTCTATAATGTCATGCCAGTTGTTCTCTCAGAATTATGTCTATATTGTCATGTCGGTTGTTCTGTCAGTATTATATCTATACTGTCATATCAGTGGTTCTGTCAGTATTATATCTATACTGTCATGTCAGTTGTTCTGTCAGTATTATGTCTATACTGTCATGTCAGTTGTTCAGTCAGTGTTATATCTATACTGTCATATCAGTTGTTCTGTCAGTCTTATATTTATACTGTCATGTCAGTTGTTCTGTCAGTATTATGTATATACTGTCATGTCAGTTGTTCTGTCAGTGTTATATCTATACTGTCATGTCAGTTGTTCTGTCAGTATTATGTCTATAATGTCATGTCAGTTGTTTTGTCAGTATTATATCTATACTGTAATGTCAGTTGTTCTGTCAAAATTATATCTAGACAGTCATGTCAGTTGTTCTGTCAGTATTATGTCATGTCAGTTGTTTTGTCAGTATTGTTTCTATACTGTCATGTCAGTTGTTCTGTCAGTATTATATCTATACTGTCATGTCAGTTGTTCTGTCTGTATATATTTATACTTTAATCGCAGTGGTTCATGCAGGTAACATGCTATCATGTCAGCCATTATGTAAGTATTATATACCGGATACATATATATACACACACACACAAACACACACACACACACACACACAATGTCCGACAATTAAGTAATGAGACTGATTTTATTATGGCCAAGACAAAAATGCCATCTATGAATCAAAGCATGGAATCCAAAGAGGCAACCTTCGTCTATGATCTGGTAACTTTTCATCGCCGCCAGATAAGCAGACAACAAACAAGCCACCATTTTGTTAACCTAGTCAGAGGTGCATTGTTACGTAATCAGCATAGAGCAAAAAAAAAAAAAAAGCTAACATCAAATTCTGTTTAAAACTCAGAAAAAGCGCCATTGCGACAGTTGCATTTATGCGACAAGTTTATGGGACTAATTGTTTGTCTCGTGCACAGATTTTCAGCTGGTATTCACGATTCAAAAGTGGTGTGGAAATGATTACTAATGCAACCAGACCTGGACGCCCGATTTCTGTTCGAAATAAGGAACTCATGGCAAAATTAGGAGAACAGATTAAAGAAGATCGTTGTTTGACTGTGAGGATGATGGTAGATGAGTTTGGTGTTAATACAGAGACTTTTCGTAACATTTTAGTGAAAGATTTGGGCAAGAAAAAAGTTGCTTGTCGTTTTGTATTCAACATTTGGCAATTGTTTTTCTTCGTGGCAATGCATCAGCTCAAAGGTCGGTAGTTGTACAGGAATTTTAGCCCAAAAAAAAGAGGCGTGTTCTCAACCATCCAACCTATTACCCAGATTTGTCTCTCTGTCACTATTTTCTATTCCTAAAATTAAAGTCGCCATTGAAAAGAGATTTCTTTGACAATATTGATGGCATCCAAAGGGCCGTAACGTCGACTTTAGGAACCACAACAATAGAAGAACTACAGAGGTCGTTCCAGTGTTTTTTAGATCGTGCCACTCGCTGCATCAATACGCAAGAGACCTAATTTTGAAAAAAAATATTGGTTATATCTTCAACTTGATTATTTTAATTTTTATGGGATAAGTCTCATTAATTGTCGGACCTTGGGCGTGTATGTGTGTGTATGTATATATTTATATATATGTGTGTGTGTGTGGGGGGGGGGATGTGACATAAAGATTTGTTAATGTGACAGCAGCAGTGCGTACATGGGTAACACAGGGTAACGTTACATCAAACAGTGGGTAATATGACAGAAACAGAAGGTAAAGTGTCACGGGTAAAGTTGCAGCAACAGCACGTAATGAATCAGTAACAGTGAATAATGTAACATAGACATTGGATAATGTGATATCAACAGTGGTAGGATGACACCAACAGCACCCAATGTGGCGGTAACAGTCGTTATTGTGACGGCAACAGTGGGTAAAGTGACATTAACAGTGGGTAATGTGACATCAACAGTGGGTAATGTGACATCAACAGTGGGTAATGTGACATCAACAGTGGGTAATGAGACATCAACAGTGGGTAATGTGACATCCACAGTGGGTAATGTGACATCAACAGTGGGTAATGTGACATCAACAGTGGGTAATGTGTTAGAAACAGCGGGTAATGTGACAGCATTAGTGGTTATTGTGACAGAAACAGTAGGTAATGTGCTAGTAGTAGGGTCACAGCAGTAGTAAACAGAGAGATGTGAACAAAGATACTTACATATAGCACAGGACTGACAAGCTAGCTGATGTAATGACATGTTAGTACTGACAAGCTAGCTGATGTAATGACATGTTAGTACTGACAAGCTAACTGATGTAATGACATGTTAGTACTGACAAGCTAGCTGACATAATGACATGTTAGTACTGACAAGCTAGCTGATGTAATGACATGTTAGTACTGACAAGCTGATGTAATGACATGTTAGTACTGACAAGCTAGCTGACGTCATGACATGCCAGTACTGACAAGCTAGCTGATGTAATGACATGTTAGTACTGACAAGCTAGCTGATGTAATGACATGTTAGTACTGACAAGCTAGCTGATGTAATGACATGTTAGTACTGACAAGCTAGCTGATGTAATGACATGTTAGTACTGACAAGCTAGCTGATGTAATGACATGTTAGTACTGACAAGCTAGCTGATGTAATGACATGCCAGTACTGACAAGCTAAGCTAGCTGATGTAATGACAATGTAATAGTTACTACTGACAAGCTAACTGACATAATGACATGCCAGTACTGACAAGCTAGCTGATGTAATGGTGATGGAGGCTCAGGAAGGTTTCCGTGAAGTATGTGAACTCGGTGCCGTACTGGACGCAGTCTGAAATAGAAACAGTATGGTAATTACTGGTTACTACATATTTGTGTATTTGTGTTGTATTGTTTGATTTATGTATGTGCTGATGGAGGCTCCATAGCCGCCGTGTTCACGTTTTATTTGTGTTTGTTATATTGTGATATACTTTCCGTTCGATTTTATATCTTTTGTTGGTAATTACTAAAGTAGTGTCGACAACTGGTAGTCTTCGGCTAGAGGTTCAACTCATGGACTGAGACCCTACGGGACACCAGGAAACATTTCTTTGTTAGTGTGTGGTGGTGGGGGGGTGGGGATGGGTGGTTCTCAAACGCTGACCCACACTGCCAGTAAGGTGAAATATGACACTTTTACAAGCGGGAGAAAAATGCGTATTAATACATACGTAACACTAAAAGGACGCATTACACACACACACACACACAACACACACACACACACACACACATATATATATATATATATATATATATATATATATATATATATTATATATATAATATATATATATTTATATATATATATATTTAAATATTGAAACCCCATCCCACCCCGGTTCGACTTCAGGCTACCTGGTTGGTAGCTGCCATCGGGGGCCCTAAATATAACCTAATGGTTGAAGGAGTTTTTTGGGAATTTGCGCGTGGGGAAGTTCTCATCCGAATGGTAGCACTTTGTGTCACCAGGTGTTAATCGCCCATTGTGCAGTCTTTTGGGGGGGGGGGTGAAAAACGTCACTGACTCACTCACTCACTCACATGATGCATTAGCAATAATGTAACTGCAGGGCCGGATTTACACCAGATGAGGTCCTAAGATGTAGGAAGCTCTGAGGACCTACCGCTTTAAATTATTCCAGCTGACATGGAGAAGAAAGCTGGATTGTGAGTTTGAAAAGAGGGGGAGGATTGTGAGAGCTGCATGTGATAGCCAATGATAGAGCGACTTGGCGTGAGTTGGTTGAGGGCCAATGCTCCATTGGGGGTTAGAAAGGCAAAAGAAGACGGAGCAGAAGAAAAACTAAAATATATACGTCTTTTAAATATATGAATATTGGAAAAATATCGTCATTTCATTTTCATTGAAACAAATAATATAAAGAATGTGTTTGCGAAATCGTGGAATTTATTTAATCTTGTAAGGGGCTTTGAGTTAGAACTTCTAACAGTTTTCTCCCCTTGGTTTTCCAAATGCAAAATCACTGATTATATGATCAGAAGATGAGTTTTAGGAGGCCCCCTGTAGCCCCCTAATATGTGAGTTCGTTGTTTCTGTGGACACGAGAAGTTCCAAGATCAACCATCTAAGTCTGACACAAACTGTATTATTGGGCAAGAAATTATATTATCAACCTCTCACCTTTGACACAAGCCAGATCAGTGGGCGAGAAGTTCTTGAATCAACCTCTTACCTTTGACACAAGCTAGATCATTGGAGGCGAAGTTCTTGAATCAACCTCTTACCTTTGACACAAGCTAGATCGTTGAATGAGTCGTTCTTGAATCAACCTCTTACCTTTGACACAAGCTATTTCATTGGACGCGACATTATTGAATCAACCTTTTACCTTTCACACAAGCTAGATCATTGGACGAAATGTTCTTGAATAAACCTCTTACCTTTTATATAAGCTAGATCATTAGACAAGACGTTCTTGAATCAACCTTTTACCTTTCACACAAGCTAGATCGTTGGACGAGATGTTCTTGAATAAACCTCTTACCTTTTACACAAGCTAGATCATTAGACGCGACGTTCTTGAATCAACCTCTTACCTTTGACACAAGCTAGATCATTGGACGAGACGTTCTTGAATAAACCTCTTACCTTTTACATAAGCTAGACCATTAGACAAGACGTTCTTGAATCAACCTTTTACCTTTCACACAAGCTAGATCGTTGGACGAGATGTTCTTGAATAAACCTCTTACCTTTTACACAAGCTAGATCATTGGACGCGACGTTCTTGAATCAACCTCTTACCTTTGACACAAGCTAGATCATTGGACGAGACGTTATTGAATCAACCTCTTACATTTGACACAAGCTAGATCATTGGACGAGAAGTTCTTGAATCAACCTTTTACCTTTGACACAAGCTAGATCATTGGGCGAGTAGCTCCACCCGTAGTCGCACTGACATGTGTCGCCAGCACAGACCGAAAACAGCATGGCACAATCGTCGTCTGTACTGCACACCTCGCCCAGGACGCCTCCTGTTGTATACCAGCAAACACAGTCAGGTATATAGTCAATACAGAATCAGGCATACAGACATTAGAGAATCGGGTATTTAGACATGAGATAATCGGGTATACAAACGTTAGATAATCAGGGATACAGACATTAGATAATCTGGTATACATATTTTAGATAATCAGGTTATGGAATCATTATAAAGTCAGGTAAACAGACATCAGATAATCCGGTATACATACATTAGATAATCCGGTATATAAGTATATAACATTAGATTATATAAAACATTATATATTCAGGCATAAGACATGAGATTATCAGGTAACAGACATTAGACAATCCGGTATACATACATTAAATAATCCGGTATATAAGTATATAACATTAGATAATCAGGTATACAATAACACATTATATATTCAGGCATAAGACATGAGATTATCAGGTAACAGACATTAGATAATCAGGTATACATACATTAGATAATCACGCACGGAGTCGTTAAATAATCCAGTAACCAGACCAGATAATCAGGTATACATGATTAGATAATCAGGCACGGAGTTATTAAAGAATCCGGAATACAGACTAGACAATCATGTATACATACGTTAGATAATCAGGCAAGGAGTCATTAAATAATCCGGTTTACAGACTAGATAATCAGGTATACAAACATTAGATAATGAGACATTCAGACATTAGTGCAAAATTGCGCATGAGATGCGTGCGAAACGCGGCGGAACAACAAGAAGAAGAGACAAGTCACCAATAAAAAACTAAAAATAATGACAGGGACGTGTCCTGTAAGCGATTCCACAGAACATTTAAGAATCAGATAATTTATAGTCAGCAGGGTACAAATCAAGAGGTTGATAAAAAAAGAGACGGGTGGGAGGCGTAAAAAAAGACACTACAGAAACGCAACATGACATAACACAAGCTATGCAACTAGCAAGACAGTAAGCTACATCTGTCTTTGACGCTTTAGTTTCAGCCTAGTATCAACATGACACTGAAGAGTTATCAGCTGCGTTGGGCTGGTCGCCTAGCCCACATGTCAGACTATCGCCTCCTAAAGAGAGAATTTTATGGCGAGCTGATGCAAGGGAAGAGGTTCCAGGGAGGACAGAAAAAAGTGCTATAAGGACACTTTCAAAACTGTCCTCAACTCTTTTAGCATCAATACAGCAACATAGGAGGCTGCTGCACAGAAACGTTCTGGATGGCGTACATCACTCAGGCATGGTGCATCAGCCTGCCAGACAGCGGAGGTTGCACAGGCAGAAGAAACGGAGGCAGACTAGAAAGAACCGGATTGCTAATCCCAAATTTACTGCGGCTTCCACCGGTTGTCCGCACTGCTTAAGAACTTTCCAGGCTTATACTGGACTAATCAGCCATCTTCGTACTCATAAGCACTGATCATTATTACTTTGGATAAAAACTGCTCTTCTTGGACGAGCAATAACAACAACGGTTTAGTGGCGCGGTGATTTATGTCACAGGCGTGAGGGAAAGTTAAGTCCATTATGATGTGAATAAGGAGATACTCCGTACGTCACTCGGGCGCCAGTCCTTCACTGTTCTCGTTGTACGGAACCTCACGCAAGACCCCTGCAGCACGTCCTCGTCGTGCGCCACGGATAATGTCTCAAATTAGCATTAACAGAGCTGTCAGGGGATCTCGGAGTTTGGCGGCCCCCAGAGGTGATGTGTCCTTGTGGCTGTCATCAGCCCGCCCCCAAACGCATAAGTGAAAAAGGTTATCAAAACTCATTAGGAACACGGGTAAAGTGCTTGCCGATTGTACAACTAAAATTACAACCCTCGGTTAAAAGATGATGGAGTGAAGAGAACATTGTTCTGCTGAGACTCAACCCGCAGCACAGACGAGTAACATCTCCTGTGGGTGGCGTCTCGTAGCAAGATTCAACCCATGTACATCCTCTGTTAACCCTCAGTGTCGTCGTCGCCGCGCTGAGGTACACCAAGACAGCAACCATCCATCGGCTGGCTAAGCCTAAATGTCCAACAAAACTAGAACCTACGTCACACGAGTAAGCTCAAAATCTGACCATCCCAAATCGTATTGAACGGAAAAAGTCTAAATGTCCACACCAAAAGACCACACTCGCCCGAGTGCTGGGACCAAACAGATAACGATATGCCTGACGCAGGATGTTGAATTTTGTCGGGCTAACGGCTCGTTAAAGATACCTAACGTGCGAAGAAAAAGAAAGTACCTATTTGGGTGGCCACAAAAGTCCATAATTCGCGGGCTGCTCCCCGTTGACTTCCGGAGGGCGCAGCCCTTGTCGAGCGGGAGGCCTAATACGGTTGTGAGGTCAAGCAGGCATGTGCAGGACGTGACGATTCCTTGGGTGTGCCCAGAACCAGAGCGCCATGTGCCGGCTCTGCAAAAATGGAAGCCTCCTTGGATGGCGGGGAATGCCCATGATCTGCCCCTGCCTTCCCTTGAGGGCCAACCGTTCCACAGGGGGCTGCCCCAAAGGGGTACTCCGGGGGCAATACCTGCGGAGAAGGAGACAAAGTAGACACCACACAAATCAGGCAACGTCTCGACCCACACAAAACAATGACCACAGTCATCCTAGAAATAGGCCTGGCGTCTTCCCTCGAAGTCTGAGTACAGCTGCCCATGAGGCAGGGAACAGCAAAACGGTTGTACACGCAAAAATCAGGTCCAGGTAAAAGCCAAAAGTCCAAGCGGACGATTAACCGGGACCTTCCGCCGGAATTCACAGCCGGTGAACGAAGAAGAAGAAGAACAACGGTTTAGCCCGCAGGATAAAAGAAAGAAAAAGAAGAGAACAAAGAGCGAGAGACTTACCTCGACAAGTGTCGTAAGAACGGAAGCCAACAGCATCCACAAGAGTATTGTAGCGAGTAATTCTAGCAGCGTACAGGCGGCATCTCTTCCGGGTCCTGTCAACCATGAAGGTCACACATGATTTCTCCTGAAGGCAGCGGCTTGCACACTCAAGCTTGGCGGAGGAATTTCTCAACATAAAGTCCTCCATCAGCCACGACTGGGTGATATGGTCGTTGAGGTCAGGGTTCAGTCGGATTCTGCACGTCTGGATGGCTGCCAAGATCAGGGACTGAGCGAGGCAGCCAAAAAGGATGAGAAGAATGTTCTCGATAACTGAAGTAGCTTTCATGTTAGTGTCGCCACACGAGGGTTGTGATGAGTTCAAATGTGGACCAGATTCAAGTCAATGGACTTACGGAGAATACGTTCCATCAAACGGCAAGACAAGACCACAAACACTGAAGTACTGGAAAGAGCAGGTATCTCAACACATTTTCCAGTGCTTAATCCTTGAAGCTCCAGATGGCTTGGTCACACGTGGAGGATTCTGGAGTCGCTAAGGATGGGTAGAAGATGTCGAGGTTGGTCTGTACTGTGAGGATGTGTGCAAGCGGTACATGAATAATACAGTTTTGAGTTTGATCCGTTTGAGAGTCAGTACGAGTACATACGAGCACTTTGGGTAGTTGAGTTAAATGGTTTCGTGACTAGAATGTGGCCCACAAACTGGTGACATCTGGTTGTAACAGGGACTTCTGTCAAAAATTTGAAACTGGTGAATTATGAGGCTTACGTTGTCACAGGTAACTCCAAACTGTTGAATTATTGTTACAGAGCCGGCTTCCGTTAGTCAAAGGTCACCTCAAAAACTAGTGAATTGTTGTTATAAATCCGGTTTTCGTTAATCATGAGTCACCGCCAAAAAGTGTTGAATTATTTTTATAGATCCAATTTTGGTTAATCACAAGTCACAGCCAAAAAGTGATGAATTATTATTATAGAGCCAGTTTCCGATAGTTACAAGTCATCGTCAAAAACTGGTGAATTATTGTTATAGAACCGGTTTCAGTTTGTTACAGGGCACCCGAAAAAGTGGTGAAGTATTGTTACAGAGCCCTTTTTGCTTAATCGCAGATCTGATAATGACGATAATTTCGTCAAGTTACGTTATCAGTCAAGCAAATAAGAGGCAAAATTTGGGTGTACAGTTACAGGTCAAGCAGAAACTGCTCAATCTAGATGTACTGGAGAGTTTCTCATTACACAGTGGTTCTCAACCTGCCGGTCGCTACCCCTGTCTGGGTAGAACGATCCTTTCACAGGGGTCGACTAAGACCATCGTAAAACACGTACTCATTGAAGTTTTAAAGAAAAATAAATGGCTGAGGGTGGCCACAACATGAAGGAACTGTATTAAAGGGTCGTGGCATTAGGAAAGTTGAGCACCATTGCATTACAGCCTTACGCAGAACTTGGGGAAATAAACATCTATTGATGACTTTCGCTCGTTACAGTTGAGACAAAAAAAAAAAAAAAAAAAGCATTTTTTGAAGACTTTAAGAGAACTGGATGAAGACCTAATATATGAAATCTTATCAAGGAAAATGTCAAAGTAACTTCAACCCAATGTATGTGAAACAACAGAACAACGGGACAATGAAGGAATAGACTACGAGCCCTATGTAACATAAAACGGTACAACGGGACAATGGAGGAATAGACTACGAGCCCTATGTGACATAAAACGGTACAACGGGACAATGAAGGAATAGACTACGAGCCCTATGCGACATAAAACGGTACAACGGGACAATGGAGGAATAGACTACGAGCCCTATGTGACATAAAACGGTACAACGGGACAATGGGGGAATAGACTAAGAGCCCTATATGACACATAACGGTACAACGGGACAATGGAGGAATAGACTAAGAGCCCTATGTGACACATAACGGTACAACGGGACAATGGAGGAATAGACTAAGAGCCCTATGTGACACATAACGGTACAACGGGACAATGGAGGAATAGACCAAGAGCCCTATGTGACACATAACGGTACAACGGGACAATGGAGGAATAGACTAAGAGCCCTATGTGACACATAACGGTACAAAAGGGGAAATGGAGGAATAGACTAAGAGCCCTATGTGACACATAACGGTACAACGGGACAATGGAGGAATAGACTAAGAGCCCTATGTGACATAAAACGGTACAACGGGACAATGGAGGAATAGACTAAGAGCCCTATGTGACACATAACGGTACAACGGGACAATGGAGGAATAGACTAAGAGCCCTATGTGACACATAACGGTACAACGGGACAATGGAGGAATAGACTAAGAGCCCTATGTGACACATAACGGTACAACGGGACAATGGAGGAATAGACTAAGAGCCCTATGTGACACATAACGGTACAACGGGCCAATGGAGGAATAGACTAAGAGCCCTATGTGACACATAACGGTACAACGGGACAATGGAGGAATAGACTAAGAGCCCTATGTGACACATAACGGTACAACGGGACAATGGAGGAATAGACTAAGAGCCCTATGTGACACATAACGGTACAACGGGACAATGGAGGAATAGACTAAGAGCCCTATGTGACACATAACGGTACAACGGGACAATGGAGGAATAGACTACGAGCCCTATGTGACATAAAACGGTACAACGGGACAATGGAGGAATAGACTAAGAGCCCTATGTGACACATAACGGTACAACGGAACAATGGAGGAATAGACTACGAGCCCTATGTGACATAAAACGGTACAACGGGACAATGGAGGAATAGACTACGAGCCCTATGTGACATAAAACGGTACAACGGGACAATGGAGGAATAGACTACGAGCCCTATGTGACATAAAACGGTACAACGGGACAATGGGGGAATAGACTAAGATGTGACACATAACGGTACAAGGGACTATGGAGGAATAGACTAAGACCCTATGTGACACAAACGGTACAACGGGACTATGGAGGAATAGACTAAGAGCCCTATGTGACACATAAACAACGGGACAATGGAGGAATAGACTAAGAGCCCTATGCGACACATAACGGTACAACGGGACAATGGAGGAATAGACTAAGAGCCCTATGTGACACATAACGGTACAACTGGACAATGGAGGAAAAGATTACGAGTCCTATGTGACATATAACGGGACAATAGATAAGTAGACATACCATACCTCGACTTACAGGACTAAGCAGCTGCTGTCCTAGTATTTGGATACAGTCACGCCCTTAAGGCGATCTCGGATGTGGAGAATTTCTGTAATGAAGTACCATGTGTTTATCCCCTACATTTTTTCTTGATTAATTCTTATCTGAATGAGAAACATTTCTAATTTAAAAAAAAAAAAAAATTCTTGAGTTCCCGGTGAGTTCTTCTTATCAGGTCTGCACTGTATCATAGAATTGAAAAACTCGCTTTGTCCTAGCCTCATGCAACGGCAAGTATCGGAACTTGTTCTTGTTTTGGTGTTATTTTGTGAATCGTGAATCTTATAACAGATACTTTTTAGTGAGTACCGTACCGGCACCTTTATTAGATACCTAACGACTAGTACTGGCACCTATTTTTGTATGGGAAAAAAAACTCCCAGGTAAAACTCATTCACTAACCATGAAATCACAAAACCGCGCCTGGCAGAGAAAAAAAGTACATCGCTAAAGAACTCACTTCGTCTGATGAAATCATTGGGCGAGCTTCTCGGCTGCGGCTCTGTTGTTCTACCAGGAGATCTATTGTTCTATGGCCGGCTGCTGTTTTGGCCCGCCACAGTCGGATGTGAGACAGTGTGTTTTCGGGGAACTTCTCTGAGAACAACCTGGCATGTTTTTCCTGTTACAAACATGGTTTGATGGTTTGAACAACGGATCAACATCATGGCACACGAGTAGTAACCTATAAGTACTTCGTTCTTTTTCTAACTCAAGCCTGAGTCTGAAGAGTCTCAGCGCAGCTCACGAACTCCGTAGCACCGGCGATGATCCTTAAATACTTTGGGTAGATTTTTAACTCTAAATTTGCCCGGGCAGCGCCGATAGACTACTCTTTTTGATTTTTAACTGCCAGGGTATTTTTGTTTCGCGTGACTAGTAATACAAACGGGCGTCCGATCTTACGACCCAGGGATCCGGGAAAATTACTAGAAGTCCATGTGAAAAAATCCCAGCCTTATGCATAAACATGGTGATTTACAATCCTAACATTTCCCCCCCCCCCCCCCCCCCCCCGGGCTTCAGGCATCTTTTACACAATTCACAATGAAGCTAGAATGCAATGGCTCTTCAACAGGCTCTGTCTTTCGTCCTGGATGTACACTCCCTGAGACTGCTGCTATTCTTCCATCTCTTGATGCTATTCGCCCACTTGTATCGTTGTCCACCTCTTGCTTTCTACTCGTCCTTCCCCTCCCCCATCACGGTACGTTTAAAACAAGTGTTGTCTTTTAATTTGCCCAAAATATTTAACTTGTCTTCATCTATTTCCCTCACCAACTCTCTTTTTATTTCTACTCTTCCCAGGACCTCTCTCTCTGCTCCTCCCCCTCCCCTCTCCTTGAGGAAATAAGACCTATTCTTCTGTATGCCTGCATGTAGAGAGACTCAATTCTATTTTCTAGTTGCCTCCAAAAGCATGAACGCGTTCTTATTTACCCAGTTACTGTTTCCATGTAAGCTGCTCCCACTTCTATTAGCCAGTCTCTGCTCTCCTGTAAGCAAGCCACCCACTCTTCTTTTAGCCATTTACTACTCTCCTTAAGCCACTCCCTCATCTATTAGCCATTTACTACTCTCCTTAGGCCACTCCCTCATCTATTAGCCATTTACTACTCTCCCTAAGCCACTCCCTCTTCTATTAGCCATTTACTACTCTCTTTAAGCCACTCCTTCTTCTGTTAGTCTGTTACTACTCTCCTGTGAGCGATTCCCTCTTCTATTGGCTAGTTACTTCTCTCATGTCAGCTACAGCATGTGGTTTTTTTTTAATTGGGTGGGGGGGGGGGGAGGGGGCAAGCAGCCCTATGAGTAAGCGTATTAAGCGACCCTGTTAACTTTCAGTCCCAATAGGTATTGCAGGAGATATCTATAAGGAGAACCCAAGACTACGAAATGTCTTAACTATAGAACTTTTTAATCAACTAAATAAACAGTAGAAGTGGCCACTGGAGGAAGCCAGGTTTCTTTGGCGTACTTGACCAAATGTAAAATATTTAAGAACGCACTGCACTATGGTTGGGGTTTTATGGTGAAGAGTCGGTCATAGATCATCTGTTGCCTGCATACATATTCTCTTTAAGAGTACTTGTTTACACATTTCACATTATTTCGAATATAGTAAACCGTCCTAAGATTCAATTACGAAGACAACCCAGTCAAAAAAAAAAAAAAAACACACACACGGTTGGTCTCAGCAAAGATATACACGTATTACTGTTAGTCCTCAGCCGACACGATTTTTGTAAACACGAACTAGATTTGCGGTCTCTAGGATTTCATGTTAACCAGGTTTTACTGAACATTATTATATTTATTTGCCATTTAACAAAGTATCATGCTGTTAGACTAGGATTGTGCTCATTGAGCCTCCGCCTAGAGCATCCGGGGGGCCAGTCAGTTTTTCCTAGTGTCGGCACCGCTTTCCTCTACCATTTACGCCCACCGCCCGTGTCATTATCCAGTGACCGCTCCCCGTCTGCTGAAAGCATTCGCCAGAACTGAAAGCCGCTAATCAACAACCCAATCAGCATCGATCTGCGCAGTTATCGGACCGTGACATCAATGTACCCGTGTAAAGATGGAGCAATTAGATTCCATCGCTGGCTCCAGCCTGAGTTCTCAAGCCTCCCTTGGGGTTTGTCCCTGGCTGCGCTAGAGAATAAGCGACGGTTTCCTTTGAATCTTGGCATGTTTTTGTGTAATCACGGAACGACAGGAAAAGAAACAATTTACGGCTGTGTTGTTATAGACAAAAACTAGTCTTGGTTCTTTTCTGTTTAGCCACCACATCACGCGAGATTTAGGGAAATCCCATAATATGGGGCGGGGGGGGGGGGGGGGGGGGGGAGTTGGTAGAAGTCTCTTTTTATTTAACATTAGCAATAACCCTAACACCCCTTATCATCATCATCAAGTGCCTTGCCAGCTGGCGTAGGCCTTCATACGTCGGCATAGATCTCAGTCTTTGGTGTTCTGGATCAATTATACTGATGATTTTCCTCCATGCCACAGTATTAAGCCATCCACCATCATTTCTCTTGGTCTACCTCTTTTACCAGTGATCTTTCCAGTCGTCATGATATTTTCCAGTTTTCCTTCTCTCATCACATGACTAAAGAACGTTGTTTGTCTCCTTCTCATTGTTGTATATAATGTCGTTAGCCATTTCAGGCATTCAATGCGGGTTATTCTGACAGTCCAAGGTAAAGGTAAAGTCGGGAGTCGTGAACCGGCATCCTTGCACAACGGTTATAAACCGTAAGTGCTCTGCCACCAGTACGGACAGCTGATAAGAAAAAACTGTCCGCCTGTGTCGCCGTCCGCACGTAACTCTAGAGCTTCAAAGACATTAATCCATTTACCCCAGAGTGTCACGCTCGTACCCATTTCCTAGAGGCTGGGTAAACTCCGGGAACCACCCGGTTTCGAACACCGACCGTGTCTGCAGCGAGTCTCAGCTGGATTTGAAAGCAAGCATCGCATCGACTGCGCTATCGCGGTCTGGGACTTCCTCAAATCTGGCGTGACGTGGCGACTTAACAGACAAGAACCCTAGTCTTTCTGGAGACGGGGAAGTTGGGAGAGGAAGGGTGGAGGGAGAAATCGTAAATTCTCCTCATCTTCCAGACGTAAATAGCTGAATTCTTTCTGTCCCAAACACCACACGGTGTGTGAGTGACACTATTACATGGTTTTCCTTCCCAGCATAGGCTGATGCAGGGCCGGAATTATACTTGAAGCGGCTTTAAGCCCACGACTACTCATATGGCGGCCTGCAGGCCAAGTCTGGCCCGCGAAGGACTTGCAAGTGGCCAGCGGGTCGTTGCCAGTTTTACTGTGTGAACAACCTCTTAAGGCTGGCGCTCGGACGATCCACATTTTCCAAATGTTGGTTCCAGCGTAAACAGTTGAATAGCGCTAGGCTATAAAAACCTACAAGGTCCCTTCGTTTCAAATGAGGTTTGAAGAACTGATCAACATCATGGTAACCAATAAGTGTCCGTTCTTCTTCTAACTCAAGTCTGAGTCCTATGAAGCTCAGCCCAATGCACAGGCTCTGCAACTCCGGCGAGGATCCTGAAATACTTTGGGTAGATTTTTAACTAAAAATTTTGTCCGGGCAGCGCAGTTAGGCTACTTTTTTCGATTTCCAACTGCCAAGGGATTTTTCACGTTCTCAACAATGCACACGGGCGTCCGATCTCACTACCCAGAGACCAGGGGGAATTAGAAGTCTAAGTCCACGTGAAAAAATCCCAGCCCTTACCAGGAATTGAGCCCGGAAGCTCTAGCACTCGAGCCGGACACCATGTCTTGAGGCCACGCAGCCCCCTATTAAAACTACACCAGCTAATCTTAACATGTGTCTGTGGCTTAGGAGTTACGAACGCTTTTTGTAATACCGGGGTGCCGGGTTCGATCCCAGCTGAGGGCCTTGCGTTGGTTTCGACAGTGGTATAGACAAACCGACCGTCCAGTAAGTAATGGCAAACTACTGGACGTAAACTTGCCTAGGAAAACCACAACAGCCTCCTCCCCCCCCCCCCCAAAAAAAAAAATGCTGGGGTTGGTTCTGCAACGTCCTGTAAAGGATACGCAACTAACTTAATCTTAACATAGTTGATATGTACCGCGATCGAAACCCACTGCTGGCTGCGTGGATTGTTATCGTGATATGGGGCGTCGCTGGGCGACCCAGCCTAAAATGCTTACCAGGATGTTTGTCCCGGGGAAGTAAAGACGACCGGCGTAATGCTGACCACATTACCCACCTAGTCCCGATTGGTCTGTAAAAATATGGGTGTTAAGTACTTGGGTACCCCGATAACATCAGATGGAAGATGTATTAACGAAGTTAAATGTCGAACAGTTCAAGCAAAGACAGCATTTTACAAAATGAAGAAAATTTTATGCAATTTTTCTTTGTCAATTGAGACGAGGAAGGGAATCCTTAAATTTTATTAACCCTATACTGATATACGGATGTGAATCACGGACGGTTAGTAAATTAGTGAAAACATATTTGGAAGCTGCGTAGATGTGATTTTATAGACGAATGATGAGAATACCCTGGACAGATAAAAAGTCTTGAAAGAAAGTGACTCACAAAGAGAACTGATTGCCCACATCTGAAAGAAACAATCTACATTCTTAGGTCATCGTGACTGTAGGAAAGCTGGAGGGGAGGAGAGGCAGAGGGAGACCGAGAGAACAGATGCTGGATGGTCTAACAGCACGGCACAGAAGATCATCTGTGTCAGAGTTGACTGAAAGTACATGAGATAGAAGATTGAGGATAGACATGTCTACCAACGCCACCGGGTAAAGACTTTAAAAAAGAATCTCAACACATTATAATTAAAATATATGTCCCATTAAATATATTCATTCATTCAGTAGTATGTCCCTCGCGGAACCTCGCTGCCATAACAACCCTCCGGAAAACCTTCCTATCCTGAGCAAGATGTCTTGCGTCTGATACACCCATCTGGAGATCATCTGCCACATCCTGCCCCCATCTTCTCCTTGGCCTTCCTCTTCCTCTCTTCCCAGGCATATACCCCTCCATTATTGTTCTCTCAAGACTTCCATGACGTTTCAAGTGACCAAAATAATTAAATATATGGATAATGGAAATATAGGTCAGTTGCGTATCCTTCACAGGACGTTGCAGAACTAACCCCAACAGCCACTGACCGCTGTGTGGTTTTCTAGGAAAATGTACGTCCAGTAGTTTGCCATTGCTTTCTGGACAGTCCGCTTTCTTGATACCACTGTCAAAACCAACGCAAGGCGCATGGCCCGCAGCTGGGATCGAACCCGGCATCCCGGCATTACGAAGCGTTCGCATCGACTTAGCCACAGAGCCGACAAGGTTAGTTGCGTATCCTTTACAGGACGTTGCAGAACCAACCCCAGCAGTCCCTGGCTGTTGGGTGGTTTCTCTAGGCAAATTTACGTCCAGTAGTTTGCCATTGCTTTCTGGCAGTCGGCCCCCTGACACCACTGTCGAAACCAACGCAAGGCGCATGGCCCGCAGCTGGGATCGAACCCAGCAATGGATATATATTGTCTGTTAATTGTTATTAAAAGAAATAATAACATGTTTGCAAAATCACATATATATATATATATAAAAATCAATGTTTGTGTGTTTGTTTGGTCTCTATAGACTCGGAAACTACTGAACTGATTTAGCTGAAATTTTCAGGATATGTTTGTTGTGATACCGGATTTTGAACCGTCGTGGTTTGAAATTCAACCTGTCACTGTTAGAGATAGGTGACCACAATTTATGCCAAAATATACGCAACTAATATTTATAACTTTAGTGATTTCTAATTATAGCCACGTTAGTAATTGCGCATGCGCCGTATTTACCATTCGCCGGCGAGTTACGTGCAGCCAACGCCTTCTCTAATACTAATACATAGAGTAGGTCGTGGTACAGCAAACAAGACTATCTCTATATTTGCCACAATAACCATATTAAACACGATTTCTATTTTCTGTTTTTTTTTCAAACACCTTCGATGGGGGGGGGGGGGGGGGGGGGGGGGGGGGGGGGGGGTGGGGGGGGGGGGGGGGGGGCAATCGAGGACTATCTCGACGTCGGCGCAGACAGTGACTGCGACATTAACTTCATTAACCGTGTTAGACACGTGCGATTTCTATTTCATTAATATATCTGGAGTATCTGTCTACGAGAAAACAATTGCCTGCGGTTTTGAATTGTGTTTTAATCGCGACACAGTGGTAGGGACACATATGTCTAATAGTTGTGTTCTCTTTTCGTTGTTCCGATTAAGTGGCTGCTTGGTCGAATGGTTAGAACACTGGGTTCAAGTGCGGTAGACCTGGGCTCGGATCCGCAGTAGTTAAATTTTTTTTTTACCCCGGACTAAAATAATATCCTCATTTGCTCTGTCGTGGTGACAGCACTAGCCATGTTGCCTTAATATTAAAAAAAAAAAAAAAGTAAATGGTAAACCATTTGATAATTAAATTTGACCATTTCGCATACTTATGATTGCATTGTTAAACTTTCCGATTGCATGGTTACGCTGAAATTTTATAGATTTTCATTTAGGTTTAGTTATTTCATCTGTGTTGGAATTTTAAGCTGTGCTGTTTACAATGGCGTTCATTTCCTAATTATGGTGTTTTTTTCCTGTGTTCATTTGCTTTTCAAGTGTTTTTTTTTTTTAGCCCTATTCACTACCTTTTACAATTCCTGCTCCTTATTTTAGTCCAGATGGACAGGGATGTCAATGTCAGTTACAGCAACAACAAAATATCGCCAGTTAGTGATTTTCAAATCCTTCGAAGAGGGAGAGAGCAGTAGTCGGTGGAAGAGGGGAGGGGAGGGGGGTAATGACTTAAATTTAAGAGAACTTAAAGAGCTTTACACGTGATTTTCAAGCTCTCATTACCTAATTTGTTTATATTTCACTAACGCTACCTCCGCTTTTCTATTTTTTACGACTTACTTTGTTATTCACAAGTACAGTTGTAGCTTTACTCCCGTCTCCTATAAAAATACAAACAGCTTTAGCATGTGATAACCAAATAACCACTTTTGTTACCGTGCTAATAGCACCCTTTAAACGACCACTAATATAAAGACACAATTATATGGTGCGTGTTCTAAAGTTGGAAAACCAGACTATTTATATATATAAAAATATCATGTGTTTGTGTGTTTGTTTGCCCCTATAGACTCGGAAACTACTGAACCGATTTAGCTGAAATTTTCAGGATATGTTTGTTTTGATACCGGATTTTGAACCATCGTGGTTTGAAATCCAACCTGTCACTGTTAGAGATAGGTGACCACAATTTATGCCATAATATTCGCAACTAATATTTATAACTTTAGTGATTTCTAATTATAGCCACGTTAGTAATTGCGCATGCGCCGCCGTAGTCAGAACGCAAGGTTTCTGCCATTCGCCGGCGAGTTACGTGCAGCCAACGCCTTAATACATAGAGTAGGTCGAGGTACCGCAAACAAGACTATCTCTATATTTGCCACAATAACCATATTAAACACGATTTCTATTTTCTGTGGGTTTTTTTTTCAAACAACCTTCGATGGGGGTGGGGGGGGGGGGGCCAATCAAGGACTATCTCGACGTCGGCGCAGACATTGACTGCGTCATTAACTTCATTAGACAGGTGCGATTTCCATTGTCTTTCTTTTCTAAAAACCTTTGATGAGGAGAGGGTAGTAGGTGGATTTAGTTGTGGGGGGGGGGGGGTGGGGGTAGGGATCAAAGAGTATCTCAAATTACGCCACAGCAACGCGTGGCCGGGTACAGCTAGTAAATTATATAAGCCTATAATAGGTTCTTTCTTAAAACTTTAAAACTTTGTTTCACTTGATTTCCCAAGTGCAAAATAATTGATTATGTTATCGAAACACAAACACATATGGGAGATTTCTTAATATCCTACCCCAAACAGGGGAAATCTACAGGTCATGGGACAGTCTAATATTTCAGGAGGTGGTAGATAGGCTGTATGCAGTCGTGGGACCTAGGCTGCACTCTCTCGTGGGACGTAGGTGAGTTGGGGTTAGGGCCAGTTCTAGATGTTTTGGGGTCGTTAAAAAAGTTATTACCACCCTCTAAAATGTTGGAGTGTCCTGTGACGTAATCTGGAGGGTAGGATATTAAGAAAGAACCCAAATATGAAATTAAACGAAAACTGCTTGAAATAAACTAAAAAGAACTTGCATTTGTGAAAACAAGTTTGAATCAGTTTAGGCCCTGCACTTGGTAGGGCCCTGAGCTGAAGCAAATATCTAAATCCAGCCCTGCAAACATAAACACCCTAACCTGCACAGTCGGTGGCGACAACACCAGCTCTGCATCAGGGAAAACATAAACACCCTTACCTGCACAGTCCGTGGCGACAACACCAGCTCTGCATCAGGGAAAACATAAACACCCTTACCTGCACAGTCCGTGGCGACAACACCAGCTCTGCATCAGGGAAAACATAAACACCCTTACCTGCATAGTCCGTGGCGACAACACCAGCCCTGCATCAGGGCAAACATAAACACCCTAACCAGAACAGTCAGTGGCGACAACACCAGCCCTGCATCAAGGCAAACATAAACACCCTAACCAGCACAGTCCGTGGCGACAACACTAGCCCTGCGGCCCGAAATCCTCAGGCGCCCCCGCCCTTTTTTTATACACCATTCTAAAAAGGTGTAAAATAATGTGATCTCTGATGTTTAGCATTCAGCCAGGGCATACTCAAAAACCTGGCTCCTCCGTTGTAATTACTACTGTGTGTGCGTGTTGTCACTTGGGAAGTCATGCATTCATTTTTCATTACGGTTATTTTTTTTTCTCACTTTGACATCTCCCGTGAAACCTGCTGGTACTACACGTTAAGGGATGCCAATGTTTACTTGATCAGTCACATTTGACCCGTTTACCGTTTGGTACGTACAGATCTCTTTCTCACTCTCTCTCTCTCTCTCTCTCTATATATATATATATATATATATATATATATATATATATATAGATACACACACACACAGAGAGAGAGAGAGAGAGAGAGAGAGAGAGAGAGAGAGAGAGAGAGAGAGAGAGAGAGAGAGAGAGAGAGAGAGAGAGAGAGATCTGGGGGATCAGCTAAGAGTGAAAAATATGGAACAGCAAAACAAAGACACAGAATGTGAATTCAAGCAATTGGGTGGTTGGGGGGGGGGGGGTAGTAGCGATTGTGCGGGAGACACTTTAATGTACTAAATAAGAGAGGCAGACACAACACACACGAGTCTGTCTCAATGCATACAGAAAGACGGACATAGTGAGAAACAAATAATGAAAGAAATGACTGTCTCAAACCACAGGTAGATAGATAGATAGATAGATAGATAGATAGATAGATAGATAGATAGATAGATAGATAGATAGATAGATAGATAGATAGATAGATAGATAGATAGATAGATAGACAGGCAGACAGACAGACGTATAGACAGACAGATATGTAGACAGATGGATAGAAAGACAGACAGACAAACAGAGAACACAAGTCTGTCTGCCAGACTCCAGACACACAGAGACCTTTGTTGGACTAATGCCCCCATACGTGACAACAAACAAAAGCTGCCTTATTCTACCAGAAGTTCCCCAGGGACAACCACATCACAAGACGGCGATAGTTCTCCAGCTAGACCAGTCAGAAAGTGCACACTTGCCATCTCACAAAACCTGCCACCAGATGCCAATCCCCAGAAATCAATTCTCTCCAATGTGGGCCAGGGGAGCCACAATCTGCATGGGCCAGGGGAGCCACAATATGTATGGGCCAGGGGAGCCACAATATGTATGGGCCAGGGGAGCAACAATATGTATGGGCCAGGGGAGCAACAATCTGTATGTGCCGGGGGAGGGGGGGGGGGGCAACAATCTGTTTTGGCCAGGGGAGCCACAATCTGTATGGGCCGGGAGGGGGGGGGGGGGGGTCAACAATCTGTGTGGGCCAGGGGAGCCATAATCTGTATGAGCCAGGGGAGCAACAATCTGTATGAGCCAGGGGGGCAACAATCTGTTTTGGCCAGGGGAGCCACAATCTGTATGGGCCGGGAGGGGGGGGGGGGTCAACACAATCTGTGTGGGCCAGGGGAGCCATAATCTGTATGAGCCAGGAGAGCAACAATCTGTATGAGCCAGGAGGGGGGGGGGGGGGACCATCTGAATGGGCCAGGTGAGCAACAATCTGTATGGGCCAGGGGAGCAACAATCTTTGTGGACTAGGAAAGCAACAATCTGTATGGGCCAGGGGAGCAACAATCTGTATGGGCCAGGGGAGCAACAATCTGTATGGGCCAGGGGAGCAACAATCTGTATGGGCCAGGGGAGCAACAATCTGTATGGGCCAGGGGAGCAACCATCTGTATGGGCCAGGGGAGCAACAATCTGTATGGGCCAGGGGAGCAACCATCTTTGTGAACCAGGGGAGCAACAATCTGTATGGGCCAGGGGAGCAACCATCTGTATGGGCCAGGGGAGCAACAATCTGTATGGGCCAGGGGAGCAACCATCTTTGTGAACCAGGGGAGCAACAATCTGAATGGGCCAGTAGAGAACATGCTGCTGAATCAGAGCCTTTAAAGAAGAGGCCTTGTGGCTTTCTCATGAGAAAACTGCTCGCAGGCAGAACACAGGCCCCTGGGGGAATCATGCATTTTAAGCCAGCCCCATCCCCAATAAATTTTCGAGGTAGGACCATCCGTTCCCGCCAGTCACCCCCATAGACACTCCCACACATATAAATAAATATAAACGAAATTAACAAAATTTGTATCTTTTAATTTACAAGGTAGAAACTATTTCTTACTAACAAACTAACTCACTCACTGACTCACACACACATCTGCAACACACACACACAAAACTGAGTGTGAGTGAAAGAAATATGAAACAAAATAATGAAACAACAGGATCTGGACTGGATCACAGGCAAATATGTGCATCTTTCTTCTTGGGGTATATTTATATACATTATATTACACTCATTATACAAAGCACACTTCTGATCAATTTATCTCTCTCTCTCACAAATACACACACGCATAATCAACCTAGTACTCTTAACTACAGACACCCACACACTGCCTCACAACGACCACCTCACACTGTCTGGCCTGCTCCCTACAGGTGAACAGATATCATCTAACAAATAGATCAGTTTTTCATAGACAAGATGCAATTGTTTCACATGCACGCATGCATGCATACACGTACCACATGCTCTACTTCCCTTATCCTTACAAACACACACATACATCACATTAAGCATGTTAGTTGAGTCCAAATGTTTCCTCACATTGAAACCTCCCACTGTCTTGCCATTTCACATTGTTTCCTCACCTTGCCACCTCACACTGTTGCCTTAATTTGAAACCTCACACTGTTTCCTCACCTTGAAACCTCACACTGTTTCCTCACTTTGAAACCTCACACTGTTTCCTCACCTTGAAACTTCACACTGTTTCCTCACCTTGAAACCTCACACTGTTTCCTCACTTTGAAACCTCACACTGTTTCCTCACTTTGAAACCTCACACTGTTTCCTCACATTGAAACCTTACACTGTTTCCTCACTTTGAAACCTCACACGGTTTCCTCACTTTGAAACCTCACACTGTTTCCTCACTTTGAAACTTCACACTGTTTTCTCACTTAGAAACTTTATACTGTGTCCTCACTTTGAAACCTCACACTGTTTCCTCACTTTGAAACTTCACACTGTTTCCTCACTTTGAAACCTCACACTGTTTCCTCATTTTGAAACCTTACACTGTTTCCTCACTTTGAAACCTCAAACTGTTTCCTCACTTTGAAACCTCACACTGTTTTCTCACTTTGAAACCTCACACTGTTTCCTCACCTTGAAACCTCACACTGTTTCCTCACCTTGAAACCTCACACTGTTTCCTCACCTTGAAACCTCACACCGTTTCCTCACTTTGAAACCTCACGCTGTTTCCTCACCTTGAAACCTTACACTGTTTCCCCACCTTGCCACTTCACACTGTTTCCTGACCTTGCTACCTCACACTGTTTCCTCACCTTGAAACCTTACATTGTTACCTCACCTTTAAACCTCACACTGTTTCCTCACCTTAAAACCTCACTCTGTTTCCTCACCTTGCCACCTCATACTGTTTCCTCACATTGAAACCTCACACTGAAACCTCACACTGTTTCCTCACTTTGAAACCTCACACTGTTTCCTCACCTTGAAACCTCACACTGTTTCCTCACTTTGAAACCTCACACTGTTTCCTCACTTTGAAACCTCACACTGTTTCCTCACCTTGCCACCTCACACTGTTTCCACAATTTGAAACCTCACACAGTTTACCCACCTTGAAACCTCACACTGTCTCCTCACCTTGCCACCTCACACTATTTCCTCACCTTGCCACCTCACACTGTTTCCTCACCTTGAAACCTCACACTGTTTCCTCACCTTGCCACCTCACACTGTTTCTTCACCTTAAAACCTCACACTGTTTCCTCACACAGCCACCTCATACATGTTACCTCATTATGCTGTGTCCTCACACTGAAACCTCACACTGTTTCCTCACTTTGAAACCTCACAGTTTCCTCACCTTGAAACCTCACACCATTTCCTCACTTTGAAACCTCACACTGTTTCCTCACCTTGAAACCTCACACTGTTTCCTCACTTTGAAACCTCACACCGTTTCCTTGCTTTGAAACCTCACACTGCTTCCTCACCTTGAAACCTTACACTGTTTTCCCACCTTGCCACTTCACACAGTTTCCTGACATTGCCACCTCACACTGTTTCCTCAATTTGAAACCTTACACAGTTTCCTCAAAGTTGTGTGTGGAAACACCAGACATCCTCACCTTTAAACCTTACACTGTTACTTCACCCAGAAATATTTGTGTGACACTGTTTGAAACACCTTGCCACCTCATACTGTAACTCACTGTGCCACCTTACTGTTATTTCACCCTGCCACATGATACTATTACCTCACCTTGCAACCTCACACAGACACCTCACATACATTCATACATATATCCCTATGCTGTGTCTGATCTTCAACGGAGTGCCACAATCCTCGTGGACGGGGTTTGCTGAAACAAGCAATCATTATAACAGAAAATGTCAAAGGTTGTGACAGAAAAAATAAATTGAAATCTTGAACATAAAGCAGACACTAAGTGTCACTGCCTTTATTTGAATAATTGCAAGGTGAAAACAAAAACCCAACCAAATTCACACACACAGAACAGAGAATAATTAGACAACTAGTACAAATTGTGAACAACCAGACAACTGTGTGTGACGGTTTGTGTGGAAACAACCAGTTATATTTGTGTGAAAGTAAGTGTGTGTCGAAACAACCAGACAATTGTGTGTGAAGGTGTGTGTGGAAACAACCAGCCAATTGTGTGTGAAGGTGTGTGTGTAAACAACCAGACAATTGTGTGTGTGGAAACAATCAGCCAATTGTGTGTGTGGAAACAACCAGACAATTGTGTGTGAAGGTGTGTGTCGAAACAACCAGACAATTGTGTGTGGCGGTGTGTGTGGAAACAACCAGACATACTTGTGCGAAAGTGTGTGTGGAAACAACCAGTCATACTTGTGCGAAAGTGTGTGTGGAAACAACCAGACAACTGTATGTGAAGGTGTGTGTGGAAACAACCAGACAATTGTGTGTGAAGGTGTGTGTGGAAACAACCAGACAATTGTGTGTGAAGGTGTGTGTGGAAACAACCAGACAATTGTGTGTGAAGGTGTGTGTGGAAACAACCAGACAATTGTGTGTGAAGGTGTGTGTGGAAACAACCAGACATATTTGTGTGAAGGTGTGTGTGGAAACAACCAGTCATACTTGTGCGAAAGTGTGTGTGGAAACAACCAGACAACTGTATGTGACGGTGTGTGTGGAAACAACCAGACAATTGTGTGTGAAGCTGTGTGTGGAAACAACCAGACAATTGTGTGTGAAGGTGTGTGTGGAAACAACCAGACAATTGTGTGTGAAGGTGTGTGTGGAAACAACCAGACAATTGTGTGTGATGGTGTGTGTGGAAACAACCAGACATATGTATGTGAAGGTGTGTGTGGAAACAACCAGACATATTTGTGTGAAGGTGTGTGTGGAAACAGCCAGACAACTGTGTGTAAAGGTGTGTGTGAAAACAAATAGACAACAGTATGTGTGGAAACAACTAGACAATTGTGTGTGTGGAAAAAAACCAAAAAAATTGTGTATGAAGGTGTGTGTAGAAACAAGCAGACAACTCTGTGTGAAGGTGTGTGTGTGTGTGTGAGTGGAAACAACCAGACAACTGTATGTGAAGGTGTTTGTGGAAATATTTAGACAATTATGTGTGAAGGTGTGTGTGTGTGGAAACAACCAGACAACTGTATGTGAAGGTGTGTGTGTAAACAACCAGACAATGGTGTGTGAAGGTTTGTGTGTAAACAACCAGACTGATGTGTGTGAAGGCGTGTGTGGAAACAACCAGACAACCGTGTGTGAAGGTGTGTGTAGAAACAAACATATTTGCTGGAGACCACCTTACCTGTCTGTTGCTCTTGATTAAACACACTTCCCTCAAACCCTTCTCTTGTGATACCACTGCTGTTGGAGTTGTAGATGATGATGATGAAGCTGATTCTGCTGGTCGACTGTCCAATCACCAGGCAGGTCTGGGGTACAGGTCACAGTTCTACCAGGCTGTCCCCAGGACAAGGATGGCAAGATCAAGTCACAGTTCTAACTAAGCCCATACTGTTGACCAGCTGGATCAGGGTGAGACAAGGGTGGCAAGATCAGGTCACAGTTCTAACTAAGCCCATACTGTTGACCAGCTGGATCAGGGTGAGACAAGGGTGGCAAGATCAGGTCACAGTTCTAACTAAGCCCATACTGTTGACCAGCTGGATCAGGGTGAGACAAGGGTGGCAAGATCAGGTCACAGTTCTAACTGAGCCCATACTGTTGAAGCCAGGTGAGTGACAGATAGACAGCGATATAAGAGGGATGATAATATCAAGCTACTGCCGAGCAACAGTCTAAAAGACTACATCTTCTCCCCGACTTGCTACCTCTGTGACTTATGCATCATCATCATCATCTGCCCTGCCAACTGACGCAGGCGCTCATGCGTCTCCACAGATCATGATCCCTTGTTGCCCGGAACAGCTCACTTGATGATATCCCTCCATGCCATCGTTTCAGACCATTCAGCATCATCTCTCTTGGTCTGCCTCTACCCCTTTTCCCACTGATCTTTCCAGTTGTCATGATGTTCTCTAATGACTGTCTTCTCATTATGTGACCAAAGAACAGTGTTTGTCTCTTTCTTATTGTTGTATAAAGAGATCTACTGTTACTAGCTTCTTTCAAGCAATCATTGTTAGTTACTCTGTCCGTCCAAAGTATTCGTAACATTTGTCTCCGAAACCACATCTGTTGCTTCCAAATTCTCCTTAGTTTGTTTAGTGACATTCCAAGATTCGCTGCCATACAGCAGAACAGGTTATATGTAACATTTTTGCACCCTCTTTCTGACATTAAATGAGAGCTATTTATTGCATAAGATATTTTTCATTTTTTGAAACGCAGCTTTTGCTCGACCTATTCTGCTTTTAATCTCTGTCACACATTTTCCATCTGATGATATGATAGTGACTTTTTTAACCAAAAAGAAGTTTTCAAAAAATTAATATAACTAGACTGGTTAATGTCAAAAAGTTCTCAGAATCTGTGTCTGGAGCGCAGTATAATTTTATTACAAGTATACAGACTGAATGTTTGTGTTTTATTTCTAATTTGTATAACCCGATTTAATGTAAATAGTGTTGAAATATATAAATTTGACTCAAGTCGTGGAGACCCTGCACTTATTTTTCTGCACTCCCTCTTACAAAGGCTGCTGGCATGTAGTGTTGTGGTTTACAGCTAGGCTGGGATATCGTACAGTCGGCCTAACACATCTGATTTCAGCAAATCCCTAACTCTGTCACTTTAACAACATGACTGTTGGGGGGCTGTTGATCTCGCTGTTGTTTCCACCCAAAATGGGGCACCGGAACCCACTTGACATGACAGTGTTCCACAAGTTTTAGGGTGACATAGGAATCAGACCCTAGCAATGGTGAGTGAGAACTAGTAAAAACATTGTCAAGACCCCATGAACACTCAAGAGAAAACAATATACAACAATTTTCCATCTAAGAACAGGTGACTGCTTTCATAATGTAGTTGTAAATAATTCTCAGTCCTGGAGGAACTGATATTCAACACAGCTTTATTCAATTTAATTTATTAACTTGTTCATTTATTTGACTTATTTCTATTTGTTCTCCTCATTTTACATACCCTTCTTACTTATTTAGTTTTGTGTTATAGCCCTTCATATTAATTAACACCCCCCCCCATGGCATGGACTCCAAGCCTAATTATGTACTTCTTGGTTTTATTTTTACCTTAGTCTTTACGAGGCTCTGTTGTCTTGTTCGCTAAGTTTTCCAGTCATAGTTTGTGCTGTATCTAGTATAGCGCTCTGCTGATAAAGACATTGGTTGAAACGTTTGACTATCTGTGCGTGTCTTTTCCAGTCCCTCTGCATTAACTTTCTAGTCACATTTTATTTTATATTTAGCACTTCTTGAGAATAATTAGCATGAGATAATGTGTAAGTATTCACATAATATAACATGCATGAATGGCCTCACAATCTAATCTGTGTCAATATCTTCATAATCTAACCATGCATATCAACAGTCACACAGTCCCATATCTCACCAAAACTGCCAGGGAAAAATGAATTGCCATCTGTTTCAGCTTGAGCCCAATCTGTGAGAGGAAGCCTTCTCCTGAAAAAAGGATTCAACTGGTATGACCCACTACAGCTTGCTATTAGCTGGATCTCTGATCAACCAGGTTGTATATCAATTAGTAGATACAACTGTTTCACCAGTTATAGAGACACTTATATCACAGGTTAGTAGATACAACTGTTTCACCAATTATAGAGACACTTATATCACAGGTTAGTAGATACAACTGTTTCACCAGTTATAGACACTTGTATCACAGGTTAGTAGATACAACTGTTTCACCAGTTACAGACACATGTATCACAGGTTAGTAGATACAACTGTTTCACCAGTTATAGACACTTGTATCACAGGTTAGTAGATACAACTGTTTCACCAGTTATAGACACTTGTATCACAGGTTAGTAGATACAACTGTTTCACCAGTTTTAGACACTTGTATCACAGGTTAGTAGATACAACTGTTTCACCAGTTATAGACACTTGTATCACAGGTTAGTAGATACAATCTAATCTGTTTCACCAGTTATAGACACTTTTATCACATGTTAGGAGATACAACTGTTTCACCAGTTATAGACACTTGTATCACAGGTTAGCAGATACAAATGTTTCACCAGTTATAGACACTTGTATCACAGGTTAGCAGATACAACTGTTTCACCAGTTATAAACACTTGTATCACAGGTTAGCAGATACAAATGTTTCACCAGTTATAGACACTTGTATCACAGGTTAGAAGATACAACTGTTTCACCAGTTATAGACACTTGTATCACAGGTTAGTAAATAAAAATGTTTCACTAGCTATAGACACTTGTATCACAGGTTAGCAGATAGAACTGTTTCACTAGTTATAGACACTTGTATCACAGGTTAGTAGATACAACTGTTTCACTAGTTATAGACACTTGTATCACAGGTTAGCAGATAGAACTGTTTCACCAGTTATAGACACTTGTATCACAGGTTAGTAGATACAACTGTTTCACTAGTTATAGACACTTGTATCACAGGTTACTAGATACAACTGTTTCACCAATTATAGACACTTGTATCACAGGTTACTAGATACAACGGTTTTATTGGTAGATATATTTGTATCATTATAACCTAGACATTTCTTGTATTCCAATGTCCTGTATAATATTATCAACTTCCCTTCAAGGTTTCCATGACCCCATTTAAGTTGAAAAAAAAGTAGAACCACTGCTTCCTAACAAGCATGTCCTAAGAGGTAACTAGTTAAGGGTGTTTCCTGTATGATTAGAGTGCATCTGCCTGTCAGGCCAGGAACCAACAGTCTGCGTACAAAAAAAAGCCAAGTCTGTACAACAGATGTACATGCAAAGTTTACTTCTGGGACAATGGTCCAAAGTAGAGACAGTGTATCAAAAAACCAGAACTTCTCCACAAGAAGTATTAAACCCTTTGAGGTTTCCATGACCCCATTTTAGGTTTTTTTAAAAAAGGAGAAGAACAAGCATGAAGAAGAGGTAACTAGTTAAGGGTGTTTCCTGTATGATTAGAGTGCATCTGCCTGTCAGGCCAGGAACCAGTCTGCAACAAGAAGAAGAAGAAGGTCCGTAAAAATGAAGAGAAGCAAAGTTTAGGTTCTGGGGTAAGAAGCTAAAGAAGAAGAAGAAGAAGAAGAAGACCAAGAAGAAGAAGAAGAATTTAGAAGAAGAAGAAGAAAAAGAAGAAGAAGAAGAAGAAGAAGAAGAAGAAGAAGAAGAAGAAGAAGAAGAAATCAGCTAGAAACCTCTGTCAACCTAATCCCAATATAATATTATAATGCTGACATGTCTCTAGTAGGATGATCACAATATCATATTACCACCTAGCTACTTCCAATAGCTGGATTCCAAATCCAATATTATCATCTAGACACCTCTGATACCCTGATCCACAGTGTAATAATAATCATCTATATATCTCTAGCAGTCTGATTTGTCTACTAACTAAAGATAAGACTTTTTTCTTTCTAAATGATGAAACGATTGGGTCTACTATTCGATTATACAAATTTATCTAGTAAGTGATGATACAAATTTATTTAGTAACGGATGATACAAATTTATCTACTAAATGATGATAGAAATTCATTTAGTAAGTGATGATACATATTTATCTACTAATTAATACTAATTATACACATGTATCTAGTAAGCAAAGTAAAGAACCCTTTTCATGCCTTTAGGCCCATCAGGCATTTTTTTACAGACCAATCGGTACTAGGTGGGTTATGTGGTCAGCATTACGCCGGCCGTCTTTACTTCCCCAGGACAGCCCATCCTGGTACTCATTTTAGGCTGGGTCGACCTGCGACGCCTCAAACCATGATAAAAATCCAGGCAGCCAGCAGTGGGTTTCGATCGTGGTATGTTGGAATTACGAGTCGGACTCACAACACCTAAGCCACTGACGCCCCTTTATCTAGAAAATGATGATACAAATTTGTCTACTAACTAATGATACAAATTCGTCTAGTAAGTGATGATACAAAATTTATTTACTAACTGATGACACAAATTTATCTCTGACTGATGATACTTTCAACGTCTGAGAGTTCTAACAGCCGGACTTACTGTGGCCAGATCGTCCCCCCATGATTGGCTGTATCACTGAGGCAATATTGTCAATGATGACCAGTTTCACTGTCTGACAACCTGACAGCATCTGCAAGTTAGTGGGTATTTGGCATTAATCTGATAAATTTAGCAATTGTATCTGGCATTTATCTTATAAGTTTAGCAATTGTATCTGGTATTTAGTTTATAATTTCAGCAAAAGTTTCTGAAAGTTACCAGCGAATGTATCTAGAATTTATTTCACAATTCCAGCAAATGTATCTGGAATTTATTTCACAATTCCAACAAATGCATGTGGAATTTATTTCACAATTCCAACAAATGTATCTGGAATTTATTTCACAATTCCAACAAATGCATCTGGAATTTATTTCACAATTCCAACAAATGCATGTGGAATTTATTTCACAATTCCAACAAATGCATCTGGAATTTATTTCACAATTCCAACAAATGCATCTGGAATTTATTTCACAATTCCAGCAAATGCATCTGGAATTTATTTCATAATTCCAATAAATGCATCTGGGATTTATTTCACAATTCCAAAAAATGCATCTGGAATTTATTTCACAATTCCAGCAAATGCATCTGGAATTTATTTCACAATTTCAGCAAATGCATCTGGAATTTATTTCACAATTCCAGCAAATGCATCTGGAATTTATTTCACAATTCCAGCAAATGCATCTGGAATTTATTTCACAATTCCTACAAATTTATCTGGAATTTATTTCACAATTCCTACAAATTTATCTGGAATTTATTTAATAATTCCAGCAGATGTATCTGGAACCTGTTCATGAATTTAAAGAAAACAAAAATAATGTTCACAGATAAAAGTGCCTGGTACCCAAAAATAAGAATCAACGATGAAGAAGTTGAAAATGTCATAACTCTGAATATCCAGGCTCCAAGATAAACAGCAAGTGAGACTGTTCAACAGAAGTCAAAAGGAGGATGGCCACAGCAATGTAAGGATTGAACAGCGTGAAAAGACTATTATTAAGTACTGGCAAGTGAAAATTCTGAGATCATGCATCTCTTCTTTAGCAACACACAGATGTGAGTCGTGGACTATCTTGCAGTCAAAAAGGAAGAAAATACTAGGATGTTTTGAAAAATAACACCTCCAAGAACTTAATTTTGTTAATATACACAATGTACACATGAAATATACGTTTTCTGAAAGCTTGGGATATCCTTCAAGTAAGGTGATGCCCTGAAGTGTCTCAAGTGTGACAACATTTTAGGGCATCATGCATGTAGTCCCGATTTGGCCCCTTGTAACTTGTTCTGTTCCCAAAAGCTCAAGGAACATCACAAGGGGAACAGATATAGAACAGGATGTGGCAGCCAATGTGTGTTCCTGGTTTCATGAAAACTTGTTCAATTTTTTCCTCCCCTCAATGTGATTTGAAAACATGTTCCATGCTGGTGTGTCTGTGTCTGTGTATGTCTGTGAAATGAGGTGCTATGTTGAACATTAAAGGCATCTTGCTTAAAGGACATCCCACACTTTTGGAAAATGTATCTTTCGTGTGTGCATTATGTATTTTAACAAAGTTATGTCTTTCAAGGTATTACTTTCGCAACTACCCTTGTAGCAGTAGTAGTCCTCCTTTTGAGCTGAAATACTACAGAAAGATTCTCAGAACACCATGGACCAAGAAACAAGAAATAATGAAATCCTTTAAGATCTTAACATCAACGAAGATTGGCTAGTAGTCATGATACCAGAGTAGAAGTAGTTATAACATCCCATGGTAGTAGTCAGATACTCCACATCCGAGGATAGAAACATACCAGGATAGTAACATCCCAGGACAGAAACAATTAGGATAGTAACATCCCAGGATAGAAACATCCTAGGAGAGAAGCATCCCAATATAGAAACATCTCAGGATAGTAACATCCCGGGAGAGAAACATCCCAGGATAGAAACATCCTAGGAGAGAAGCATCCCAATATAGAAACATCCCAGGATAGTAACATCCCGGGAGAGAAACATCCCAGGATAGAAATAGTCATAAAATATTATCGCAGGGCTGGAGTAATCAGATACTCAATATCTCATAAGGAGAAGTGGTCATAGGAAAACATTTCAGGGTCAAAGTAGACATGCGATACTTATATTTCCTCGAATATCTGCTTCTTTTTCTTCACGATCACCGGCTGTAAACTCTGGCAGAAGGTTCTGGTTGTTTATCCACTGCTGGACTGCAGCCATGTTCCAGAACCTGAGTGTTGCATGTGCATCTGTTTCACAGATCTGACTCATTTGTATGCAGACTGCTGGTTTCTTGCCTCTCAGACAAATGCACTCTGACTTCGAAGAGGAAGCTACCAATTATTCAACTCTTAGGACATGCTTTTGGGGTAGGCAGTGGGTCTATTCTTGTTTTCCCTATAATAGGGCCCTGGAACCCATACAGGGATCCTCAAATATAAGACACATATTTTCCCAAAAGTAAAGGGCCAAAAACAGTGTGCATCCCACACACAATCATCTTATTCTTGGGGAAATGCAGAAGGAAACATAAAAAGTCCAGCTGAGATGAGCTAAGTTAAGAACCACATCACAGGACTCTGGACTTTCCCATAAGTGCTCAATCCCCACTGTCAGCAGCAAGAAAAAAAAATTATTTTAATGCTGATGGTAGTTGGATTTCGTATCCCACCTTTTCTCCGAGTGTAGAGTGTCAGCCAGATCCCTGGTCACTCCCTCTGTACTTTTATCTCCAGACACAATTTTCTCACAAAGACCAGTCAGACTCAGTAACATTTAATATTCTGAGTTATGGCCCTTGTCTGAAACAGATTTTTCAGAATATTCTTCATTTCCGGTTTTCATACCAGAGATGCAACTGGCCAGACAGACAAGTAAAATGCTTCACTCAAATGATTTTGTGCACTCTTGTTCATATTTGTAGCATTGTCAATCCATATAATGTGCTGATGATAGCTGTGTAAGCCGCAATGTTCAGTCGTCGTTTGTATTTGTGATAATGCCAAGCTGACTTGTTCTATGTTTAAGTTGGTTTTCTTCTCTTCTTCTTCGTGTTCACCAGCTGTAAACTCTGGTGGAAAGTTCTGGTTGTTCGTCCACCTCTGGACTGCAGTCCTGTTCCAGAACTTGTGTGTTGCGTGTGCATCTGTTTGACTGATCTGACTAATGTGTAAGCAGACTGTTGGTTCCTTGCCTTTCAGGCAGATGCACTCCGACTTTGAAGGAAGCTCCCAAATAGTCGACTCTTATGACATGCTTTTGGGGAGGCTGTCTATTTTTGTGTTCCCTATAACAGGGCTCTGGAACCTACAAAGGGGGATAAGTTGGTTTGATATCTTTACATGAGATTCAGTAGCTGTACCACAACATGGGATTCCTGACATTATATGTTCGAGCAAACAAGGTTTCTCAAATTCTCAATGTGACTAACAACAAAAATAACGACAAAACCCAGACCTGTTTCGTTAAGTCTGTCTCCAGCGTGTCCAGTGCAGCAAACAGCTCAAAAACATCAAATGTTTGAACGTAGCTGACATGTTTGAGACGAGACTGTAGCCATGTCTGAGCCCTCTCAGTCTGAAGAACAAAAATACATCCACTTGCTCTTATTTGATAAACACTGACTTATATCTTGTTATTTGGTAAACATTGACTTGTATCTTGTTATTTGGTAAACATTGACTTATATCTTGTTATTTGGTAAACACTGACTTGTATCTTGTTATTTGGTAAACATTGACTTCTATCTTGTGATTTGGTAAACAATGACTTCTATCTTGTGATTTGGTAAACATTGACTTCTATCTTATTATTTGGTAAACACTGACTTCTATCTTGTTATTTGGCAAACACTGACTTCTATCTTGTTTTTTGGTAAACACTGACTTCTATCTTGTTATTTGATAAAGACTGACTTCTATCTTGTTATTTGGTAAACATTGACTTCTAACATATGTTTTGATAAACAATGACTTCTAACACTTGTTTTGATAAACAATGACTTCTAACATGTGTTTTAATAAACAATCACTTCTAACATGTGTTTTAATAAACAATGATTTCCCCTGTGTGGGTTCCGGGGCCCCATTGTGGGGAAAACAAGAATAGACCCACTGCCTCCCCAAAAGCATGTTGTAAGAGTCAACTAATTGGGGAGCTTCCTTTGAAGACGGAGTGCGTCTGCCGGAGAGGCAAGGAACCAACAGTCTGTAATCAAGAGAATGAGATCTGTAAAACTGATGCACACGCAACACTCAGGTTCTGAAGCAGGACTGCAGTTCAGTAGTAGACGAGCAACCAGAACCTTCCGCCAGAGTTTACAGCTGGTGAACGCGAAGAAGAAGAAGAATAAACAATGACTTCTAACATGTGTTATAATAAACAATGACTTCTAACATGTGTTTTGATAAACAATGACTTCTAACATGTGTTATAATAAACACTGACTTTTAACATGTGTTATAATAAACAATGACTTCTAACATGTGTTTTGATAAACAATGACTTCTAACATAGGTTTTGATAAACAATGACTTCTAACATGTGTTATAATAAACACTGACTTCTAACATGTGTTTTAATAAACAATGACTTCTAACATGTGTTTTGATAAACAATGACTTCTAACATGTGTTTTGATAAACACTGACTTCTAACATGTGTTTTAATAAACAATGACTTCTAACATGTGTTTTGATAAACACTGACTTCTAACATATGTTTTGATAAACACTGACTTCTAACATGTGTTTTAATAAACAATGACTTCTAACATGTGTTTTGATAAACACTGACTTCTAACATATGTTTTGATAAACACTGACTTCTAACATGTGTTTTAATAAACACTGACTTCTAACATATGTTTTGATAAACACTGACTTCTAACATGTGTTTTAATAAACACTGACTTCTAACATATGTTTTAATAAACAATCACTTCTAACATGTGTTATAATAAACAATGACTTCTAACATGTGTTATAATAAACAATCACTTCTAACATATGTTTAGATAAACAATGACTTCTAACATGTGTTTTGATAAACAATGACTTCTAACATGTGTTTTGATAAACACTGACTTCTAACATATGTTTTGATAAACACTGACTTCTAACATGTGTTTTAAAAAACAATGACCTCTAACAAGTGTTGAATAACTCATGACACATTTTTATGAGCTGACAGAAAAGACTACACTAAAAATGGTACATTATTTTTAATTCACATTAAACTAGGAAATCTCAGAGTTCCCTGGAAAATCCTATATTCTAAGAATGTTATGGGAGTTGCCATGGTGAAGCGACTAGACGCTCGCCACAGATCGGATGGTTGTGGGTTCGCTCCCTGGTGGGGCTGGAATTTTTTAAAAGATAACCTTGGCTGCCAGGTTGACCCAGCCTTAAGTGGGTACCGGGTGCAGTCCAGGAAAGTAAAGATAGCCGGCATGATGCTGACCACATCACCCATCTTGTGCCGATTGGTCTACAGAATATAGGTCTAGCCCTACTATATGCCCTATACACCTAAAGGCCTGGAAAATGGTACTTAGCTTTTTTTAAAGAAAGTTATGTGTTGGAGTTATGGTTAGGGCTAGTCAGTGTCTCTGAGGCAGTAGGGACTGACAGAGATCCTAAACCTAACCCATAACACCCCTAGAATATTGGACTTTTCTAGAAACTGCAATTTCCCTTGTTTAGGGTGATTTAAAACAAAGTACCCTAAAAAACTGTTAAGGACCCAGATGAAAAACAAATGTCATCTGACTGGTTGAACCCTAAGGTATTCTTGTGTGCAATTTAAACAATTTCACTCGTTAAGTTACACAGATTTGGAATGTCAAAATTATGATATGGTTATGCTCCTTTGAGTAGCTATGTGTTTGTTTTTTTTCAGTAGTAAAGCATCCCTGGGTAGCTAGGCACTTGCTTTTTTAACAGTACAGATAGAAAGAGATCATTCTGACAAACAGAATAATGAAAGCATCACTGAATCTGGTACCATACTTACCGCAGGAAATTGGGTCAAATCTTCTGACAGCAGAGCCACAAAGCACTCAACACTGAAGCCAGAGCTTGTGTCCATGTAGACGACTGACTGTCCATCAGTGCCCACAACTGTGGCAGCACAGCGCATGCATATCTTTTGAAGATATTTGTGTACAATTAATGTCTGAGGTATGGTTTATGTGTAGGACACACAGTTTATGTGTCAGATGTATAGTTTATGTGTCAGATGTATAGTTTATGGGTGTGATGTTCATATTATGTGTTAGATGTATACTTTATGTGTGTGGTGTACAGATTATGTGTGAGATGTATACTTTATATGTGTGGTGTACAGATTATGTGTGAGATGTATACTTTATGTAGGAGATGTACAGTTTATGTGTGCGATGTATAGTTTATGTGTCAGATGTATAGTTTATGTGTGTGATGTACATATTATGTGTGAGATTTACTCTTTATGTGTGTGATGTGCAGATTATGTGTGAGATGTATACTTTATGTGGGAGATGTACAGTTTATGTGTGGGATGCAGCACAGAGCATGCATATCTTTTGAAGATATTTGTGTACAATGTTTGAGATATAGTTTATGTGTAGGACACACAGTTTATGTGCGGGATGCATAGTTTATGTGTTAGATGTACAGTTTATGTGTGGGATGCACAGTTTATGTGTGGGATGCACAGTTTATGTGTGAGATGTATACTTTATGTGTTAGATGTACAGTTTATATGTGGGATGTATAGTTTATGTGAGAGGTGTATAGTTTATGTGTGAGATGTATAGTTTATGTGTGAGATCTATAGGTTATTGTGGAATGTGTAGTTAATGGATAAGAAAAATATGTATACTTTATGTATGAGATGTATAGTTTACATGTAGGATGTAAAGTTTTTGTGTGGGATGTGTAGTTTATTTATAGGATGTAAATTATGTGCATGGGATGTATAGTTTATATATATGATTTGCAAATTATATGAGTGATGTATAGTTAATGCATGGAATGTACAGTTTATGTATAAGATATAAAATATATAAGTGATGTATACTTTATGTGTGGGAGGTACAGTTTATGTGGGAAATACTCTTAACTTGTGCTATCTCCCACGTGTGTTCTTGGAACCTATTATTATGCATGAACAGACCCACTGCTCCAATAGGGTCATAAAAGGTGACTAATTAGGGGGTTTGCTGAAATCAGATATCACAGCTAGCTGTAAACCACAACACAATGTGCCACTCATCCATTAAAGGCAAAAAGGATCGAAGAAAAAAAACTGGAAAAACAACAACAGATTTAATTCAGTAAATTAACAAATACAACTATATGCAGCCCCCATCTAATAACTTCACTGGTACAATTACAACAGATTCAATTAGGTAATTTGGCCAATGAGTTAACCGTATATGTTGATTCCTCCCCACTCCTGTCCCTGAAAAAAAAAAACAGGTTAACAGATTCTGTTTCTGGGGACAGCTTTTATCGAGTCTACTCTCTAAACCAGTGTTTCCCAAACTTGTCTTAGTCGCTGCACATTTTTTCAATTAAAATTTTTCTACGGCGCCCTAACCTCGGTAAAAGTAGGACTATTCGTGTGTAAGAGATTAAAATTTTTCTACGGCGCCCTAACCGAAGTAAAAGTAGGACTATTCGTGTGTAAGAGATTTAAAAAAAGACAAAAAAACTTGTGCATCTTCGAATATTTCGAGGCACTCCTGTGAAAAGGTCACGGCTTCACAGTTTGGGGAATCACTGCACTTGACAGTTTGTGGTTCTCCCGCTCATGAGATTCTGTCTTCCCGGACAGTGGAACGCTGCGATCCAAACAATGGAAGAACAGAGTGTTCAAGGCTGCAAAAACTATTGTCCAGCATCCTGCCTCAACACAGCCACAATACGCACAGCTACAATACGCACAGCCACAATACGCACAGCCACAATACGCACAGCCCCCACGAAAAAAAATAATGTACCCTGCACTGGAAACACGCACAAAATAGCAGCCCATGATGAGAGAGCAAAATAATCCGAGAGAAATTACAGCCACCAAAAAATAACACAGCAGATTATCGCCATACTGAAAACAAAGTCTATTGATTAAGTAAATTTGACAAATACAACAATATTACGCTGCATACAAAATCTTGACTTCTTCACACTTGGCATGAACCTTACTTGTGTTTTTCCTGCGCTGCTGTCTCCAGCAATCTGAGTGAGCTCCCCTGTATACAAGCCACCGTCTAGAAGCTGATCCAGGCTAAAGAAGTTTAGATATAAACTTGTATCATGTGGACACAATAAACATTTTACGCTTGTTTCGTCATCAGCATCATGTGCTATGCCAACAAGCACAGGCTCTCAAATTTCTTCATCTACAACTATCACCAGAATCCAGGATCAGGTCAGTTATTGTTTCGTCCCCATCCATGTGATGTGGCTAAGTCTTCATGGATTTATGTCTCCGCCTTTCCCTTACGCTGTCTTTCATCTTCTTCTTCACGTTCACCGGCTGTAAACTCCGGCAGAAACTTCATGGTTGTTCGTCCACTTCTGACTCAGCTACACCCAGACTGTTGGTTCCTTGCCTCTCAGGCTGATGTACACTGACTTTGAAGGCAGCTCCTAATTAGTTACTTCTTATGACATGCTTTTGGACAGGCAGAGGGTCAATTCTTGTTTTCCCCACAATGGGACCCCTGAACCCACATGGTGACTTTCTTTTATCGATCTTGGCACGTCTACCTCTAATTGCTCGAATGAGTTTACAGTAATCTTAGTCATTAGGGACACTCAGAGATCAGTACACAAACTTAAAAGGACCGACCCATATAAAGATTCTATTGAAAGAACAAGACAAACACCCAACAAGGACATAAATGAGGATGAGATCTTAAGGATTAAAGACAAGACATAAAACCCCTGAAGGAAAAAGAAAACACATGAGATATGAGGAAGACAGCCACAGTGAAGAAAACACATGAGATATGAGGAAGACAGCCACAGTGAAGAAAACACATGAGATATGAGGAAGACAGCCACAGTGAAGAAAACACATGAGATATGAGGAAGACAGCCACAGTGAAGAAAACACATGAGATATGAGGAAGACAGCTGAAGAAAACTGACATATGAGGAAGACAGCCACAGTGAAGAAAACCATGAGATATGAGGCAGACAGCCACAGTGAAGAAACACACATGAGATATGAGGAAGACAGCCACAGTGAAGAAAACACATGAGATATGAGGCAGACAGCCACAGTGAAGAAAACATGAGATATGAGAAAGACAGCCACAGTGAAGAAAACACATGAGATATTGAAGAAAACACATGAGATATGAGGAAGACAGCCACAGTGAAGAACACACATGAGATATGAGGAAGACAGCCACAGTGAAGAACACACATGAGATATGAGGAAGACAGCCACAGTGAAGAAAACACATGAGATATGAGGAAGACAGCCACAGTGAAGAAAACACATGAGATATGAGGAAGACAGCCACAGTGAAGAAAACACATGAGATATGAGAAAGACAGCCACAGTGAAGAAAACACATGAGATATGAGGAAGACAGCCACAGTGAAGAACACACATGAGATATGAGGAAGACAGCCACAGTGAAGAACACACATGAGATATGAGGAAGACAGCCACAGTGAAGAAAACACATGAGATATGAGGAAGACAGCCACAGTGAAGAACACACATGAGATATGAGGAAGACAGCCACAGTGAAGAAAACACATGAGATATGAGGAAGACAGCCACAGTGAGGCACAAAACTATTACACGCAGAAGACAGGAAAATAAGACATGAAAAGTAGAATCCTCATCTGGACTACAATGGAGGAGCCAGACATGTTCAGAGCCACAACATCACACAGCCAGGGATAATAAGCCACCCCTCTTGGTACAACATCACACAGCCAGGGATAATAAGCCACCACTCTTGGTACAACATCACACAGCCAGGGATAATAAGCCACCCCTCTTGGTACAACATCACACAGCCAGGGATAATAAGCCACCCCTCTTGGTACAACATCACACAGCCAGGGATAATAAGCCACCACTCTTGGCACAACATCACACAGCCAGGGATAATAAGCCACCACTCTTGGCACAACATCACACAGCTAGGGATAATAAGCCACCACTCTTGGCACAACATCACACAGCTGGGGATAATAAGCCACCCCTCTTGGTACAACATCACACAGCTGGGGATAATAAGCCACCACTCTTGGCACATCACACAACTAGGGACAATAAGCCACCACTCTTGGCACAACATCACACAGCTAGGGATAATCAGTCACCACTCTTGGCACAACATCACACAGCCAGGGATAATCAGTCACCACTCTTGGCACAACATCACACAGCTAGGGATAATAAGCCACCACTCTTGGCACAACATCACACAGTTAGGGATAATAAGCCACCACTCTTGGCACAACATCACACAGCCAGGGATAATAAGCCACCCCTCTTGGTACAACATCACACAGCCAGGGATAATAAGCCACCACTCTTGGCACATCACACAACTAGGGACAATAAGCCACCACTCTTGGCACAACATTACACAGCTAGGGATAATCAGTCACCGCTCTTGGCACAACATCACACAGCCAGGGATAATCAGTCACCACTCTTGGCACAACATCACACAGCTAGGGACAATAAGCCACCACTCTTGGCACAACATCACACAGTTAGGGATAATCAGTCACCACTCTTGGCACATCACACAACTAGGGATAATAAGCCACCACTCTTCGCACATCACACAACTAGGGATAATCAGTCACCAATCTTGGCACATCACACAACTAGGGATAATCAGTCACCACTCTTGGCACACCATCACACAGCTAGGGACATTCAAGCCATTGAATATGGGGTAAAGAAAAAATATCACAACAATTATAACCAAAGCTGTTCTTAGCAGGGCTGAATGTGGTAAAATCCCCCCCCCCCAACAAAAACAATAGTTTCTAGTTTTCATCTGCTCTAGCCTTCTTGGTTTTTTCCAATCATTTTACACTTCACAATATTCTGTGGTACCATCAGAATTTTAACTTTCACTTGCTGCTGAACATGGAGATGGAGCGCTAATGGGGGTATCCTGAGTGCTGTTATGTCGATTCTTAATTCAACATTCAACAAATTCTCTGCATTCTCAAAACGCTTATCTCAACTATAACTGTCAGCTTGTCTGATTACTGTCAGTGTCTCACTTGCAAACAGCAGCACAGGTTCTATACAGCTGTGTAACACTCTTGTTTTGATCTCATTGAATTCACATTCAGAAGGTTGAATTTTGGATTTAAGCAAAACGTCGCCCTGGGGAGAGGATACCAGCCTTATTCTAGGGGCTGCATGGTCTTGAGGCATGGTGTCCGCCTCGGGTGCTAGAGGTTCTGGGTTCAATCCCCGGTAAGGGCTGGGATTTTTTCATGTATAACATGAACTTGGACTTCTAGTAATTCCCCCTGGCCTCTGGGTAGTGAGATCAGATGCCTGTGTGCATTGTTGCACAAATAAAAAACAAAAATCCGTTGGCAGTTGGAAATTGAAAAGAGTAGCTTAATGACGCTGCCTGGGCAAAATTTTGAGTTTAAAAATCTACCCAAAGTGTTTCAGGATCCTCGCCGGTGCTACAGAGCCCGTGCATTGTGCTGAGCTTCTTCGGACTCAGACTTGAGTTAGAAGAAAAACAGAGCACTTATGGGTTACTACCTGTGTGATATGTTGTTGATACATTGTTCAAACCTCAAACCTAGAAAGAGGAAATGCTACCAGAAAATGTAATGCTATGGTAAGGCAGACCAGGCCCCTAGGCTTGCTTGGCAGCTGGTCTAGGAAGGAAGCTCTGACAGGCAAACAAACATAGATATAATAAAAATAAAAAAAACAGAACATATAACAATTAAATGAACTGTACCACACAATAAGCACGTGTCAGAGTCGATTAATTGGGTGCTTTCTTCAAAGCAGAAGTGGATCTGCCTGAGAGGCAAGGAACCAACAGTTATACAAATAAATCAGATCTGTAAAAGGTATGAGCATGCAATACTCAGACTCTGAAAAAAAAAGACTAAAGTCCAGAAGTGGATGTACAACCAGAACTTTCTGCTGGAGTTTACAGCTGGTGAACATGAAGAAGAAGAACTGTACCATACAACATAAAACATGGCAAGAATATGAAAGTTCACACATTTACCTCTCACTGCCGGTGGACAAGATGGTCAGTGATGACAGAGCCGTCTGATACAAAGTGGCTGCAGACACAGGGTAGGCTGAGTGTTCTGCTAGCAGTACCCGGCGAATAGAGCATGTATCCTTGGAATGAAAGAAGTAAAACAGACGACAGTCTATAAGTGCTCGGTTCCTCTTTTCTCACACTCCAGCCTCACTTCACACTCTTGCTTCATCTCATATGTCACCCTAACCTCAAACCACAGCCTTCCCTCATACCATAACCTCACCTCACACCACAGTCTCACCTCACAACACAGCCTCACTTCACACATAAAGCCTCACCACACATCACAGCCTCACCTGACATGCCTGTCTTACCTTATATGCTATATGTAACTCTTGAGCCAATTTTTCAGGATCCCTCAGTAAAAAGTCGAGCGCAGACACGACCCCAGCGTTGTTTAATTTTCTAACAGTGTCCTGATTTAGAGCAGTGCAGATGCCAACTTTCAACATGGCCGACTTCAAGTGTTTCTAAAGCCTGTATGGTAAAGAGAAACAATAAAGCTGAATGTTCAAAACGGAAAATAACACAGTTGAAAATTCAACCAGGCAAACAATTCAGTTCAAAATTCATATAGTAAACAAAGTAGAAAGTTCAAACAGAGAAACGGCATACCAGAAAGATGAAACAGGTAAAAAACTCAGTTCAACCAGCCAAACAACATGTCTCAACCAGGCAAACACAACAGTACAAACAGACAAACAGAACAGAAGTTCAACCAGGCAAACAACACAGATTAACTAGGCAAACAACACAGCTAAATCAGGTAAACAATGCAGTTCAACCAGGTAAACAACACAGTTCAAACATACAAACAAAACAGAAGTTTGACAAGCCAAACAACACAGCTCAACCAGGCAAACAACAGTTCAGCCAGGCAAACAACACAGTTCAACCAGGCAAATATAATAGTGCAAACAAATCAAACAAATAAGTACTGAACCAGGCAAACAACAGTTTTCATAGGCAAATGTTTAACAGGGTAGACAATAATTTCACCAGGCAAAACAATGAAACAGAAAGTTTGAACAAACAAGCAAAGATGGTTTAACCAGGCAAACAACAAAATAGAAAGTTCAAGGTACACAACACAGTAGGATGACATAAAACGTTCAACCTAGGAAACAGCATAGTTTAAGAGTTCAAGCAGGCAAACAACACTGCAAATTCTTGGCACATCATACAAAGACCACATTACAAACGAGTAGGTTTGCCATATAATTCACTGGCAACTATGGACCATTTTTTACTTCAGTGAAAAGGCGAAAAATGGGCACTCTTTTTCTTTGAATCATTCCCCAAAATGGCGGCATGCCATATTCTGGCCATAAAATATCCGAACGACGGTGTTCGAGTATATCTAAAATACGGACTTTCTGCCAAGGAACAAATCGCGGCAAAACTAGGATTACTTGACAATCAATATCAACATTTGCACACGGTACTAGTAGCAGACGATAAATACTGACCGTTGACAACAATTTCGAGCGTTTGTGCAGACGATATTAGCGACCGTTGACCACTTTCGAGACATTACAGACGATGAAAGCCGATTAGCAATACTGTGGTCTTCCGATTGGAGGATTTAGCAGCAGTAGATGTCAGACTTGTTGGCATGCGCCAAACGCGATTAAACTCATCGCCGAGCGTATCCCCCGCGCGGCGCAGATGGGGGCTAAACTAAATGCCTGAGACTCACGAGTACAGTAATTGGAGGATGTTGCAGGAGATGCGGTATCTGCCGCTCGTGAGTCCCAGCCATCTAGTTTAGCCCCCATCCGCGCTGCGCGTAGCAGCGCAGGGGATACGCTCGGCGGTGAGGCACACTCGCAGAAGCAGTTCGGCAAGCAACATATCGCCGAGACCCTGTCAGAGCATTTGTTTCGTTATCCGGAGCCGCACATATATTTTTAATAGAACTGACCCGCATTAGGATATTTCTGGATATTTTATGGCCAGAAATTGGCCAATTTAGCTCTCTTTCAAACGCCATCACATTAAAGCCGCCATTTTGGGGAACGATTCAAAGGAGAGCCGGAAAATGCAATGGCATGGACATGTAATAAGATATAATGGCCTCTCAAAAACAATACTGCAAGGCTCAGTTGAGAAAAAGAGGAGAAGAGGCAGACCAGGAAAGACCTGGTTACAAACCCTGACTAACTGGACAGGCCTCCGGCACCCATAAAGTCACCGCAAACTGGCCGTCAAAGGTGGAGAGAGTTTTATCAGACAGCCAACAAAAACCGGTGACCAAACTATACGCAGTTTTATGGAATGCTGATGATGATGACATAACACAGATTAAGCAGGCAAACAAAACAGTTCAACAAGTAAACAACACCATTCAAGTAGTTCAAACTTTCGAACAACGCAGTTCAAACAGGTAAACAAGAAAACCGCTGCAGGATTTCAAAATGCCCATTAATTGCCTCTGTGTAGCAGAAGTGGAATATTCAAGTAAACACAGTTTCGCTAATTTGTTGATCCATGTTTTAACATAACTGACACTCCGTGCACAGTTATTGCAAACAAAACGATTTAATTTGAACAAAGAAGACACAAACAATAAATTAAAATGAAGCAAATAGCTGAATCCTAGAAACTGAAACACAAATTCGAATACATTTCAAACTGTTTCACCAAGGTGAGCGTAGGGCAACGACCATTTCTTTGTGCCTACACAGTTCCGGTTTCAATCTGCTAAAGCTTGCGAATTTGTGTTTCAGTTTCTAGGATTCAGCTATTTGCTTCATTTTAATTAATTGTTGCTGTAGTATGCACCTGACGAGATACAGCGAAATATGCCAGGCAATAAATTGTGCAGTCTATTGTTTGTGTCTTCTTTGTTCAAATTCACATCGGGGAAACATTGCTTTGATTATTTAACACGATTTAAGCAAAGTTGTGTTTCACTTATAATGAGAAATGTCAAAAATAACCAGACTTATGACAGTTATGATCCGCTCAAAATTGGTGGCAACCCTATTTCGGAACTCCGCTACGCAGGTGACACAGTCCTCCTTCAAACAGCGTAAAGGGAATATAAAATTCAATATTGTCTGTCCAAAAGCACAGTGAAAATCAAAATCTGTTCTTGAATTTAAAGAAAACGAAAATAATGTCCACAGATAAAACTGGTCGTCACCCAAAAATAACAATAAATGATGAAGAAATTGAAAATGGCACAAACTTTGAATATCTAGGCTCTCTAATAAACAGCAATGGAGACTGTTTGACAGAAATTAAAAGGAGGATGGCCATAGCAATGCAAAGATTGAACAGCCTTAAAAGTCTATGGTTAAGCACCAGCAAGGAGATCAAAATTAGAATTTTGAGAACATGCATCTTCCCTGTGGCTACATACGGATGTGAGTCGTGGACTATCTCTCAGTCCTTAAAAAAGAGAATAGGGGCTTTTTGAGCTGAAATGCTGTAGAAAGATTCTCAGAATAACTTGGACAAAGAAGAGGAGCAATACTGACATCTATAGAGATCTGAACATCAAGGAAGATTGGCTAATAAACAGCATCCTGCCTCGGAAGCTGAAATATTTTGATCATATCAAGCGCCACAACGGATTGGAAAAACTTATAGCAGAAAGCATAGTACTAGGAAGGAGGGGCAGAGGCCGACCTACACGAAGATGGGCACAGGATGTAAGTGACTCCTTGAGTATGAAAGTACATGAGGCGGGAGAGCTGGCGAGAGACAGAGTTTCTTTCAGGCAGAGGGATGAGAACGACGTTCTGCAAAGGACCTGCAACATGCTGATGATGATGTGTTTCACTCGGGTCTATCCCTATATGCCCACTACGCTTGAAGGCATGAAAAAGCGTCCTTTACCTTTATTGTGTTGTACTTACAGATGAGATGTAGTTTTTGTAAAGAATTCAGAGAATATCAGGGAATGGTAAACAACAACAAATAAGGCAATCATCCTCAGGGCAGAATCAATTCTTAAACAGATTTATAACAGTTGCATCGTCGTAGACAGTGAGGGATTTTTGGACATGTTATGAGAAGGAATGGACTCGACAAATTGGTAACAGCTGGCACATACCGCTGCCACTCCATACATGTCAATTTGTTTAACATAGACTAAAAGAACTCAAAGATGGGTCTAAGTTAATGGACTAGTGACTATATTCTATACAGGATATCGAAAATTGTGCATTAGATAGGTTGAAATAGGGGAAAAGATGGACATTTTTACCTCGCATAAAATTATTACCTCATGATTATGATTTTTTTTTTTAATTCTGCGTTCACCCTTAAATCTGTGGTTGGCACATTGAAGTAGTGTATAGCTAGGTTGCGAGGGCAGCTAAGCTTTTCAGCCAAACGCATCGAATTCAGCCAACTCATAATTAGTCGCCATGTGCGACATGCTTGGGGAGGGGGGGAATTCGTCGTTACCCCCTACCCCTGTGAAGACCTTGGAAGCCACGAGGAAGAAGGAGAAACACGCTGGCGTTGGCTGCATTATATATAACCCAGGCTCGTCACACACTGTGACATACCGAATATCGACACACCGGAACTGACGTCACAGATTCTGTTTTTCGCCCGAGAGAGAAGAGAAAATGCCGTCCTTGGCCAATTTGGTTCGACAAGTCCACTACACTATCTTCAGGCGGACTTCCACGTTCGTCCTGACTGCTATCGTTTTGGCGTATCCCTTCGAGCGAGCGTTCAATGTAGCCACAGAGCAGTACTTTCGACAAGTAAATAAGGGGGTAAGTAAAGCATGTCGTGACGATTTTCCCGACACCTTGGGTTGACTTTGATGAGTAAATTACTCTAAATCTCAGTGATGATTCGTAATGTCAGGTTGCCGGATTCGATCCCAGCTGCGGGTCTTGCGTTGGTTTCAACAGTGGTATTGAGAAGCCAACCGTGTATAAAGCAGTGGCAGACTATTGGACGTAAATTTGCCTAGAAAAACCACAACAGCCAAAAAATGCTTGTGTTGGTTCTGCAATGAGGAGCAATGTGATGTCCTGTAAAGAATACGCAACTAACTTTTAACTCAGTGAGGATGATGTCGTCCTGTTGTCCAGTTGTCTGTCCTCATGCCAGTAACAAAACTAGTTATTTTCAGTGTGGGTTATTGTGACCACAATATCACCCACACATATCTACTGCCGTAACTCTCTGGATGAGGTGACAACAACACTGACAATCATCTCTCAACACTGACAATCATCTCTCTATCTCTGTCATCAATCTGCCACGCCACTACTGGAATCACACATATCCTTATTTTAATTATAATATTATTATAGGGCCCTGTATTATTATATTATGATGGATACTAATATGATTTTTAGAGCTGTAGTACTAAAGAGATTCAGTATGACATGTTCTATGATCTGTTAATTTCCATGAGTTGTGATCTTTTTCTTCAATATATCTGAAACATGTGATTACAGTTCCTGGATATAAATGAGACAGTTTTTTTTTTAAATTGAGAAGATATACCAGTATGTATCAGGACAAAAGCCCCCAGTGCTGTATTAATATCCTACCCCAGTTGACGTCACAGGACAGTCCAACATTTTAGAAGGTGGTAAGACTGGGTTTCCTGGCTTTGTGATGTTTTTAACGACCCCAAAACATATAGAACTGGCCCTAACCCCAACCCACCTATGTCCACTAGAGAGTGCAGCCTAGGTCCCACGACTGCATGCAGTCTATCTACCACCCCCTGAAATATTAGACTGTCCCGTGACCTGTGGATTCCCCCTGTTTGGGGTAGGATATTAAAAAAGCACGAAGTCCCCTTCTTGCAAAATAAGACAATTTGATAAACACAAAGAAACATCTAAAACAAAGCATGTTCCTACTCTGTGCTGCCAGTGGTGGTACTTAATTTATAACTTACCCCTGACGTCACAACAACGTCACGGGAGACATTCCCAATAAATTCTAGGGTGTTCAGGTTGTAGTTTCTCGCGATTTATCTACAGCCAAGTTTAGGGTTAGCATTAGAAGACACTAGATTAACACTAAACAAAAAAACCACACAACAGCACACTTCCACCCCTTGAAATAATGGACTGTCAGGTCAGCTGTGGATATCCCACGGGGATTTCGTGTTTGGGGTACGTTATAAATTAAGAACCCCAGTGGTTACTGACAAATCAGAAAATAAAATTAGTAACCATAAAAAAAAAGATGCAGGAATGAACAGAAAAGATAAAATCAGTCATGGGAGAAAACGTCTGCACAGAACCAGTTGTAAATTACATACAGAGACAGCAAATAAAATGGTTAACCCACTTTGACGTTTGAACAGTGGATCATCATCATGGCACACGGGTAGTAACCCATAAGTTTTCTGTTCTTCTTCTTGCTCAAGGCTGAGTCCGAAGAAGCTCAGCACAGTGCACAGGCTCTGTAGCACCGGCGAGGATCCTGAAATACTTTGGTAGATTTTTAACTCTAAATTTTGCTCGGGCAGTGCCGTTAGGCTACTTTTTTTCAATTTCCAACCACCGAGGGATTTTTTTAACGTGCGCAACAATACACACAGGTGTCCGATCTCACCTTTCAGAGACCAGGGGGAATTACTAGAAGTTCAAGTCCACGTGAAAAAATCCCAGCCCTCACCAGGGATTGAACCCGGAACCTCTAGCGCTCGCACCATGTCTCGAGACCACACAGCCTCCTAACCCACTTAGAAAAAAATGCCTAGTGATGCCATACCAAGCTTTACAGGGGGGAGAACATAGAACACTAAAAGAGGGGGAGAACATAAAACATGAGGTAGACCAACAACATGATGAAGGATAAAACCAAAGAAACCTTACAGCATGATGTGTTGATGATTGAGGCAGCCAAAGACACCTTACAGCATGATGTGTTGATGATTGAGGCAGCCAGAAGAAGCAGAAACTTATATCCCCAGGACACTCGAAGCTTTAAAACCTAGAATGAAATTAACGAGACTTAATGATCAGTAAAGTTTAGCGCCTTTACATTGGAGTTGAAAAAAGAAAACGAACTGAAATTCTGTCTATAATGGCATGTGTGTGTATCATCATGTAGTAGCTCCTTTGCAGAACGTGGCTCTCATCACGGTCTGCCTGAAAGAAACTTGGTCTCTCGCCAGCTTTTCCACCTCGTGTAATTTCAAATTTAAGGAGTCACTTATATACTGTGCCCATCTTCGTGTTGATCTGCCCCTCTTTCCTGGTTCTGCTATTATTCTTTTCCAATCTGCTCTGGCATTTGATATCGCCAAAATTTTTCAGCTTCCGAGACAAGACATATATATGTGTGTGTGTGTATACATATATATCAGAATTTTCCCTCTTCATAATTTCTATAATCTTAACAAGAACAATGTTATTAGCAACACACATATATCAGAATTTTATCTCTTCAGAAATTGTACGAAGATATCAAGAACTTGAAGAAGACAGAGGAGGAAGAGGAAGACTGAGCTCCCTGGGACTGCGACTGTTGATGTGGTGGCTGGTTGAACATCGGATATTGTGTGGATGTAGACATGACTTTTGTTGTATATTCAGTTTACAAGATTTTTCTTTTCTTCTGGGTAGATGTTCAGATGTGTTCTTATTTTGGCATTACTTGTGATCCGAAAGAGCCAAGTTGTGTCCTACCAGGCAGACAATAATCAGCTGACATCTTCTTAGCAAGCATTACACAACTTACTGGCCAGCTTGTCATGTAGTTATTGGCTGGTCTAGTTGCACACACAATGAGATCTAGTCTTTATATTGTCCAGTGATAAAACCATTCTCTGATTTGTTCATAGGCATTGAATGAATTCAATGGTCAGATAAATTAATAAGTTAGGCCGATAGAAAAGACCTAGTGATGAGATGTATAAACAGGTTAGGCTGACAGAAGTGGCTGCAGATTCTTGAACCAGGAAGTTAATTTACACCCACCAAGGCTTGTTTGGACATCTACATTCATTAGAAGATTTGGTGCTAGGACAGTAGGCATATGTTGTGTTTACATAAACATAAATGTGTAAATGATGACCACTGATGTCTTGTGTATGTTGTTAGCTATCCAGTCCACTTTCTACTGTGTCTGCTTTCACAAATAAATTATTAGTAATGTCGTTGGTATTTTTTTGTTTTTGTTGAGAAAATCCTTCGTCAATGATTTGAGACTAGAGAAAGGTTTGAGGCATATGTAGTTAGTCAACAGTTTATCGTCAAAAAAAGAATGTTGAATTAAAAATCGACATCACAGAACTCGGGACACTCCCATTAGTGCTCAGTCCCCATCTTCAGCAGCAAGGGAAGAGTTGCTATTCCGTCTCATCCTTTCCCCGAGTGTTGAGCGTCATCCAGATCCCCTAGTAACTCCTCACAGCACCATTCTCTTTAGACCGTAACGATCCGATAATCCTCATTACAGATAGAACCATCCAGTCTATGATTTCTTGATCCCCTCCTCAGTAAATCCCACAGCACATAGCGGCTGATAACATCAGTTCTGTTTTGGTTTCTTATTCTTGTTTGGCTTCCTGCATAGTGCTCTTGTCTGGCTACTCTTATAACAATGCTGTTCTTGCAGTCTGGTCATGGTTGCAGATTCACAGTCATCACTAGGCTCTCGCCAGCGTCTTACTTCTCATAAAGAATTCAGTGTATCGGCCTGGTCTGGGGCTCATCTGCTCTCAGTAGCTGTACCTGCAAGCCTATCAGCTAGCTCATTTCCTGGCATGAATATGAAACTGATATTTTTCAGCTCCAAACACCTCGGAGACTCCAACTGCTGTCTTCAGACCCAGCCTGTCTCTGTCTTCCTGAACACACTCACTTAAAACGCATGCGCAGGTAAAAATCGGTGTTCTTAGCCGTGTTACTGCTCTGGTCTCTGCCATGACCTCCATAATCAGACTTCTTGTAGTCAAAGCAACATGGCCAGAATTAGAGGCATGTGTCCGGTCAATAGTTTGAAGTCTCAAACTGACGTTTCTTCTTTTTTTTTCTTCAGTTTTTGTTCACCCTAAACTTTTAGTGTCAAGTGGATGCTACTGTAACTTCAGCTCGCTGTATTTTAAGAATCTCTGTAGCTCAGCTCGCTAGCACAGTTGGTTAAACCTGACTGCGAGGCGACCGGGTAACGAATTCCTTGTGGTTTGGGTTCATGCCCGGGGGTAGGCAGAAAAGCCACATTACTCCTAGATTTACGGTATCTGTCATGGAATCAAGAGCGAAAGGTTGCGATATCCATAGTGCTGAGCCAAAAGGTTAACAACTCATGATTTCTGGATACTTGGCCAAAAAAAAATCTCTTTGTGGGATCCAGGGGGAGTGTGGTGAAGGGATAGACCCCCTTCACCCTAACAAGTGTGAACTAAAAGGTGACTTGTTTATCATGTTTCCTTTGAAGACAGAGTTGCTTTGCCTAAGAGGCAGGGAACCAAAAGTCTGCACGCAGATAAACCAGTTCAACTTGATGTGCACACAAAACTAAAGTTCTGGAACAGAAACAAGGACAAACAACCAGAACTTTCTGCCGGAGTTTACAACTGGTAAACACGAAGAAGAAGAAGAAGAGGTATTCTAAGAAATTGTTAGGTCAATAAACAAATGTTTGGGTCCCCAAAATGTTAACAGTGCTGTGAGACAAGGTGTTAAAATTACAATCAGAACAGAGCAGTGTAAATGTGTAACTGGATGAAGGACGAAGGGTTCAGCATGCTGTATGTATGATGTAAACAAAGTCCAACAATCACACTGTGAGTTGTTCTGTACTGAATATGTTTAAAGGGAGGTTGGGAAGTTACATTGTGGTTTACAGCTAGGCTGCAGTGTCTGCCTTTTGGCCAAACACATTGGATTTTGCAATCTAACAGTTAACTCGCCTTAAATATGGGGGTGGGGGCAGTGAGTCTCCCCCCCCCCCCCCCCCCCCCCCCCCCAGAATCAACCATAGAACTCACAAGAGTAACTGTGACATGATATTTGAAACCCAGTATGCATGCAATGTTTGGTGTTGCTATTTTTAAAAATGCAACAGTGTGGGATATGACAGCATTTAAGACTTCCTATAAACACTCCATCTTCATCTTTAGCTGCCAGCAAATTCCATTTCCAATGGTACCAGATTTGATGGCTAACTTGCCTTTCCACTGAGCATTGAGTGTCAGTCATTCATTTTCTGCTGCTTTGTTCTCCCTACACTGTGATGATCTGTTTATGCTTCTACTGTCCCAACTGAATACAATGTGGAAGAGCAAAATCAGCATCGCAGTTAAGGTCAATTTATACAGATCACTAGTAATGTCTATTTTCTTATACGGATGTGGGATTTGGACTCTCACTGTGGAAATGGAAAGGAGGATTCAGGCTTTTGAATGTAAATGCTGTAGACACATTTTTGCGAATTAATTATTTAGAATTTAGGCTGGCACCCCCACCTTCGTAAAACTTCATCTCGTCACAAAAAACAGATATCTAAGTCTCAATGTCAGATGACAAGAGAAGTAAAAACTATACACAAGGGAGATGGATGGTCATAGACCATTTAGCAGACTAAGAAGACGATAGAGAGATAACGTCCAGTCAGACCTGCAAACACTTGGTGTCACCAATTGGAAAGAGAAGGTCATCCAGATAGATGAATGGAGGCCAGTGATATCTGCAGCAATAAACCTCAAGTGCTCGGAATGTTGAAGGAGAAATTATTTAGAACACAGAGACTAAATATACAAATTTGCAGGACATCAAGAGCCTCTCTTGGCAGTGGTGAAACATCGTCGGCACGAAGAAACAAACATCTCATACAACGTGTATTCGGACCTGTTCACGTTTCCTGGCCCATCTAGACACTTTCTCAGACTGATCTAGGTCAGAAGGGGGTCACATTGTACTGCTTTCTTCAAAAAGAGTCTCGTGTGACCTAGTCTCAGGCTGTGGGTAGGGGGGTTTGGGTTAGGGCCAGTTCTAGATGTCCTGGGGTGGTTGTTTCCTGTGTCGTCGTGCAGTATAGAGCACTGAACATCGGCGCTGATGTAACTGGAGGCAAGACAACATGACATCAGTCTGACGTAAAAGAGTCTGAGAAAGTATGAATGAAAGGTCAGCCAGTGTGTAGATTGGCCGTGAACTTGACCTATATAAATTCTAACCCTATACTACCAGTGCCAGACACGGTTACTCACTACAAAGCAGAAAAAAAAAAAAACATTAGTAACTAGGGAAAGAAATATACCCGAGAGGGCTGCAGAAGTAATCAGAAGAGATAAAATCAGGAATGAGGTCATAAAGGAAAAAGTCGGCAAATAACCAATTCTAATTTATAAACTTCTGCTTATTCTTTATCCTACCTCTCGCGGTGTCAGGGGAGGAAGAGATCCCTAGAACGGGCCCTTATGTTCGCTTCGTATATAGTACTTTTCTGCGGTCCATGTTCTGTGTTGTCGACCACTGGGTCTGTTAGCACTGTACCTGTATAACATTGCTCTATATGGTGCCCCTGTCTGATGCCAATATTGTTACATGGCCAAACCATTTGATTTGTTGTCTACCTATAAAGTTCAGTATTGGTTCCGTACCGATTCTCCTCCTATCCTCGTTTCTAAGCCGATCTTTCCTTGTTACACCTAGCATAGTACGTAAACATTTTAATTATTTACAGACATGTTAAACCCAATGGTTTGCCCACTTAGGGAGAATAACTGCTGACGCCATACCATATGAGACATACACCAAACGAGGAAAAGGGACGTAGAGCACAAAGGTTCACGCACACACACAAAAACAGAAAGATAACATGAGAGAAACTGCAACAGCTGCCGGAGGATCAAGAAGCAGAAGTAGCTATCTCTCCACACCGGAAGTGGTAAGAGCCGAAATAAAGAAGAAAAGAAATATTTCACATTTATTCTTTGGGTATTTTCAAATCAATGCCATTTCACATTAGTTCTTTCGGTGTTAAAGGTTAATTATATTTCATACTCATTCTATAAGCGTTTTGAAATCAATTTCACATTAGTTCTTTCAATGTGAACATTTTATTATATTTCATACTCATTCTATGAGTTTTTTTTTTAAAAATCAGTGACATTTCACATTAGTTCTTTCGGTGAAAAAGATTAATTTTATTTCCATTTCATTTTTTAAGCAATTTTATTTTCCTGTATTGTACTTGTACGAGTATCGTACTTGTCCCAGTAAGTACTGTACATGTCCCAGCACTGTACTTGTCACAGTAAGTTCTGTACCTGTCGCAGCCTGTACTTAACCCAGCACTGTACTTGTCCCAGTACTTTAGTTACTGTACTTGTCCCAGACTGTACTTATTCCAGAACTGTACTTGCTCATGTACTTTACTTGTTCCAGTAATGTACTTGTCCCAGTATTCTGCTCGTCTCACTGCTGTACTCATCCCAGTACTCTACTTGTCTCACTGCTATACTTGTCCCAGTACTTTACTTGTCTTACTGCTGTGCTGGTCCTAGTACTGTAAGTGCCCCATTGCTGTACTATTCCCAGTCCTGTGTATTTCCCAGTGATATACTTGTCCCAGCGTTGTACTTGGACGCTGTACTTGTCTTATTGCCGTACAGGTCCCAGTACTCTTTTTGTCCCTAGTTGTACCATGTCCCAGTACTTTACTTGTCTCATTGCTGTACTTCTCCCAGTACTCTACTTGTCCCAATGCTGTATTTGTACCAGCACGGTTCTTATACAAGTGCTGTACTTGTCACAGTGATGTACTTATCTCTGTACTCTAGTTGTATCACTGTTGTACTTGTCCCAAAACCCCAATTGTCTCACTGCTGTAATTGTCCCGGTGCTCTACTTGTGCCGGTGTTGTTTTTGTCGCAGCACTGTTTTTATCAGACCGCTGTACTTGTTCCAATGCTTTACTTATCCAAGCACTGTACTCGTATCACTGATGTACTTGCTCCAGTACTCATGTCCAAGTACTCTACTTGTCACAGTTCTGTACTTGTCAAAATACTGAACTTGTCCTAGTATTGTACTGGTCCCAGTGATCTACTTGTCCCAGCAATGTACTTGACCGAGTTCAGTATTTGTCTCACTGCGATAATTGTCCTAGTACCGTACTTGTCTCACTGCGATACTTGTCCCCGTACTGTACTTGTCACATTGCGATACTTGTCCCAGTACTGTACTTTTCACACTGCGATACTTGTCCCAATACTGTACTTGTCTCACTGCGATACTTGTCCCAGTACTGTACTTGTCTCACTGCGATACTTGTCCCAGTACTGTACTTGTCTTACTGCGATACTTGTCCCAGTACCGTACTTGTCTCACTGCGGTAATTGTCCCAGTACCGTACTTGTCTTACTACGATACATGTCCCAGTACCGTACTTGTCTTACTACGATACATGTCCCAGTACTGTACTTGTCTTACTGCGATACTTGTCCTAGTACCGTACTTGTCTCACTGCGATACATGTCCCAATACTATACTCGTCTCACTGCGATACATGTCCCAGTACTGTACTCGTCTCAGTACTCTGACTGCCCCTAGTGCTCCTCCTGTAATCTAATCCTCTGTTCCCCTGTTGCTTGTCATTGTTGTGTATCCCAATATTCACGATCGGAGACCGGCGCAACTCCAATCATGCTTATTTCATGAACGTAACCCACAACAAAACGCCCAGAGACAGATAATCCTAGAGGTCGTATTTGCAATCAGACCTGGATGAGGTGCCTGGGTGGAAGAGAAATACCAGCAGTACAAACAGTGTTTGTCAATAATTAAAGGCTGACATTCACTCTCAAACAGGCGCGCTGCCACAAGGAAATCATTAAGGGCGCTCAGATAAAGCGTTACCTCGGTGCGGGTCATTAATCCGTTCCAGATTCTTGGACTTTACAAAACAGGACGTTAGATAGTTACTTAGTTTAGTTAGTTAGCTAGCTAGTTACTTAGTTTAGTTAGTTAGTTAGCTAGCTAGTAGTTACTTAGTTTAGTTAGTTAGCTAGCTAGTTACTTAGTTTAGTTAGTTAGCTAGCTAGTTACTTAGTTTAGTTAGCTAGCTAGTTAGTTTAGTCAGTTAGCTAGCTAGTTACTTAGTTTAGTCAGTTAGCTAGCTAGTTACTTAGTTTAGTTAGTTAGTTTAGTTAGCTAGCTAGTTACTTAGTTTAGTTAGCTAGCTAAGTTTAGTTTAGTCAGTTAGCTAGCTAGTTACTTAGTTTAGTCAGTTAGCTAGCTAGTTACTTAGTTTAGTTAGTTAGCTAGCTAGTTACTTAGTTTAGTTAGTTAGCTAGCTAGTTACTTAGTTTAGTTAGCTAGCTAGTTACTTAGTTTAGTCAGTTAGCTAGCTAGTTACTTAGTTTAGTCAGTTAGCTAGCTAGTTAGTTTAGTTACTTAGCTAGCTAGTTACTTAGTTTAGTCAGTTAGCTAGCTAGTTACTTAGTTTAGTTAGTTAGCTAGCTAGCTAGTTACTTAGTTTAGTTAGTTAGCTAGCTAGTTACTTAGTTTAGTTAGTTAGCTAGCTAGTTACTTAGTTTAGTTAGTTAGTTAGCTAGCTAGTTACTTAGTTTAGTTAGTTAGCTAGCTAGTTACTTAGTTTAGTTAGTTAGCTAGCTAGTTACTTAGTTTAGTTAGTTAGCTAGCTAGTTACTTAGTTTAGTTAGTTAGCTAGCTAGCTAGTTAGTTAGTTTAGTTTACTTAGTTAGTTACTTAGCTAGCTAGTTACTTAGTTTAGTCAGTTAGCTAGCTAGTTAGTTTAGTTACTTAGCTAGCTAGTTACTTAGTTTAGTCAGTTAGCTAGCTAGTTAGTTTAGTTACTTAGCTAGCTAGTTACTTAGTTTAGTAGCTAGTTAGTTTAGTCACTTAGCTAGCTAGTTACTTAGTTTAGTCAGTTAGCTAGCTAGTTACTTAGTTTAGTTAGCTAGCTAGTTACTTAGTTTAGTCAGTTAGCTAGCTAGTTAGTTTAGTTAAGTAAGTAGTTAGTTTAGTTAGACAATTAGCTAGCTATTTAGTTCAGTCAGTTAACTAGCTAGCTAGTTAGTTTAGTTAATTAGTTAGTTGAGTTAGTTAGCTAGTAAGTTTAGTTTAGTGAGTTAGTAAGTTGACTAGCTAAATAGTTACTTAGTTAGTTTAGTTAGCTAGCTAATTAATTAGTTAGTTTAGTTAATTAGCTAGCTAGTTAGTTTTGTAGTTAGTTTAGTTCACTTAAGTTAGTTAGCTAGCTCGTTAGGTTAGTTAGTTAGTTTAGTTAGTTAGCTATCTAGTTAGTTTTGTTAGTTAGTTTAACTTAGCTTGTTAGTTAAGTTGGTTAGTTTAGTTATGTTTGTTAGTTAGCTAGTTAACTTGTTAGTTTAGTCAGTTAGTTATTCTAGTTAGTTTAGTTAGTTCAGCTAGTTAATTGGTCAGTTTAGCCAATAAGCTAGTTAGTTTTGTAAGTTAGCTAGCTAGCTAGTTAGTTTGTTTAGTTAGCTATCTAGCTAGTTAGTGAGTTAGTTTAGTTAGTTTAAGTTAGTTAAGGTAGGAATTTATCTAGCTAGTTATATTAGTTAGTTTAGCTAGTTAGTTAATTCAGTTAGTTGGTTAGTTAGTTAAGTTTATTAATTTGTTTAGTTTAGCCAGTTAGTTAGTTGTTCGACAGACAATTTTTTTTACACATCGAACCATTCACCCCATAGAGAGAGAGAGAGAGAGAGAGAGAGAGAGAGAGAGAGAGAGAGAGAGAGAGAGAGAGAGAGAGAGAGAGAGAGTCCACGAGAGAAAGAGAGTGTGTATGTGTGTGTGTGTGTTGGAGATCCAAAGCAGTTAACCTTCACTGTGAAGACGACACTTTCTTAATTGATTAAAGTGGAGAATGCAATCACGGGCACTGGTATTTCTAAAAAAGTGAAATACAATCAGATGAACTGATGACATGTCAATTTTTTAAGGGATCAAATTTGTTTTTTTTTTTCTTTTTAATGATTTTTGGGGGGAAAAAAAAAGGGGGGGGGGGGTGTCAGTGGCATGAAATCATTGCCCCCCACCCCTTACAGGCATTTCCTAAACGGTAACTAATTAGGGGAATTTTCCTTTGAAGTCAGAGTGCATCTGCCTGACAAGGAACCAACAGTCTGCAGACAAATAAGCCAGACCTGTAAAATGGATTCGCACACATAACTCAAATTCTTCTGATATGGACGGGCGGGCAGAACTTTTCGCCGGGGTTTACAAACGGTGAATGATAAGTAGTTTTGATGATTAAAGAAACATCCGTTGTTATGGGGAAGACACATCCATTATTTTGAGGAATAAAGAAAAATTACTTGTTATGTGAATTAAAGAAATATCCGTTGTTATGGAGAAGACATATCCATTATTTTGAGGAATAACGAAATACTACTTGCTATGTGAATTAAAGAACACATCCGTTGTTATGGGGAATAAAAAGTAAAGATCCCTTTCCACGCCTTTAGGCATCAGGTATATGGGAAGATCGCCCATATTTTTACAGACCATCGGCACTAGGTGGATAATGTGGTCAGCATTACGGTTACGGGGAATAGGTTGCGTATCCTTTACAGGACGTTGCAGAACCATCCCCAGCAACCCCCTGGCTGTTGTGTGGTTTTTCTAGGCAAATTTTACGTCCAGTAGTTTGCCATTGCTTACTGGACGGTCGGCTTTCTTTTTACCACTGTCGAAACCAACGCAAGGCGCATGGCCCGCAGCTGGGATCAAACCCGGCATCCCGGCATTACGAATCGTTCGCATCGACTTAGCCACAGAGTTAACTATGGGGAAATAAAGAAAGATTAGTTGTTATGTGGAATAAAGAAATAACAGTTGCTGTAGGCAATAAAGAGAGACTAATTATTTAGGGAATAAAGAAACACAAACTGTTTGGGGAATATATGAATATCACTTGTTTTAAGGAATAAGGATATATAAATTGTAGTGAGGAATACAGAAACATCATTTGTTTGTAATGGGAAATAAAGAAAGACAAATTGTTATGGGAACCACCAAAGACCAATTTTTCAGGGAATAAATAAACACGAAATGTTTAGGGAATAAACAAGCATCAGTTATTATGAAGAATAAAGAAACATCATTTGTTACAGGGAATTAAGAATGACCAATTGTGTAGGGAATAAATGAACTTAAATTGTTATGAGTAATAAAGAAACAAACATCTGGAAATTAAAGACACTTACAAACATACAAAACTCAAGATCTTCAATTCTTGTGTGATTCCAGTACTGACCTATGGATGCGAGAGCTGGAAATCAACGAAAACTCTAGATACAAAATTAGACAGTTTTGAAAATAAATGCCTTAGAAGAATACTAAATTTCAAATGGTCAGATTTCCGAACCAATACACAAATAAGGCAAGAATCCAGGCAAGAGTATGTGTCTAATTTTATACGAAAACGCAGCTGGAACTATGTCGGCCACGCCCTTAGAATGGATAAATCAAGACTTCCTTACCAAGCCCTCATTTGGACACCACAGGGAAAAAGATCTCGTGGAAGACCAAGGGAAACTTTACGTAGAACTATCATCAGGGAAGGCTCACTCATGAGCCACTCAAACATCCAAGACCTACAACAGATTGCAACGAACCGCCATGCATGGAGAGTCATGACCTCTGCCCTATGTGCCGCACTTGACACAAGAGGAAAGAATAACAAACTAACTAATAAAGAAACATAAGTTGTTATGAGGAATAAAGAAAAAATTTGGGAGAATAAAGAAACATAAATTATTATGGGAAATAAAGAAACAGCAATTGTTGTGGGGAATAAAGACATACCTATTGTTTGGGGAATAAAGAAACATTAATTATTATGATGACTAATCATCATCGGACATGGGAATAAAGATAACATCAATGTTAGTACTAGAGAAACATCAGAGGGACATTAGACGATGGCGGACAAGGAAGAATGATCTAGAAGCCTGCCATGGAGAGAATATTTAGAGACGGTCGGTCAGCAGACGATAATGGCGGACATGATCCGTATAACGAGCGCCAGTTAAGTCTTCTGGCTACATTATTCATTGCCATCGGTACAAACTCGTCCTTGTGGATTATAGTTGGGTTTGCATCGCTGCGTCGGCTCTGTGGCTAAATCGATGTGAACGCTTCGTAATGCCGGGGTACCATGTTCGATCTCAACTGTGGGCCATGCGCCTTGCTTTGGTTTCGACAGTGGTATCAGGGGGCCCACCGTCCAGGAACCAATGGCAAACTACTGGACGTAAATTTGCCTAGAGAAACCACACAACAGCCAGAGGTTGCTGGGGTTGGTTCTGCAACGTCCTGTAAAGAATGCGCAACTAACCTTTGCATCTCTGCGTGATTCCTATCATGTGCATACAAGAGCATTACGAGTCTCTCCCTAGTTTTCTGCATCATCTAGTTCATTTCCTAGTTTTCTCAGCCGTACTTTGTCCCTGTAAGTTTTGGTCGAGATAGGTCAGATGCCATTTGTTCTGTTTCCCGCACTTGGTTCCGTTGGTCGAGACAGATCAGATGCCATTTGTTCTGTTTCCCGCACTTGGTTCCGTTGGTCGAGACAGATCAGATGCCATTTGTTCTGTTTGCCGCACTTGGTTCCGTTGGTCGAGACAGATCAGATGCCATTTGTTCTGTTTGCCGCACTTGGTTCCGTTGGTCGAGACAGATCAGATGCCATTTGTTCTGTTTCCCGCACTTGGTTCCGTTGGTCGAGACAGATCAGATGCCATTTGTTCTGTTTGCCGCACTTGGTTCCGTTGGTCGAGACAGATCAGATGCCATTTGTTCTGTTTGCCGCACTTGGTTCCGTTGGTCGAGACAGATCAGATGCCATTTGTTCTGTTTCCCGCACTTGGTTCCGTTGGTCGAGACAGATCAGATGCCATTTGTTCTGTTTCCCGCACTTGGTTCCGTTGGTCGAGACAGATCAGATGCCATTTGTTCTGTTTCCCGCACTTGGTTCCCGAAAAGGGGGGAAATGAGGGTGTGGGGGAGGGGGGGGGGGTAAGGGGTTGATAATATATCCATTGCTACCATAGCAAGCATGTCGCAAAAGGCCACTAATTAGGGAGGTTTCGAAGTCGGACTGCATCTGCCTGAAACGCGAGGAAATAACAGTCTGCTTATAAATAAACCAGATCTGTAAATCATATATGCACGCAAAGACTCAAGTTCTGGAACAAGTCTAAAAGTGGACGAACAACCAAATAATTCCGCCGGAGTTTAAAGCTAGTGAACGAAAGATGGTCTCTTTCTTTCTGCACTCACCGCTTCTCGTCTCTCGCTTAGTTAATTTTGTATCTCGCCTTTCACCCGTCGGGGAGTAGTAGTGTCGTTGGCGGCTAGACGCCCGCCTATGGATCGGAAGGTCGTGGGTTCGCTTTCAGACGGAGCCGGACTTTTTTTTTTCTTTTTTTTTTTCCTTCAAAACTGACCTTGACTCCCAGGTCGACCCAGCCTTGAATGGATACCAGGTGCAGTCCTGGGAAGTTAAGGCAGCCGGCGTGATGCCGACTACATCACCCACCAAGTGTTGATTGGTCTGTAAAAATATAGGTTCTAGCCCTATATTTCTGCTCACTCTTTCTCTGACGGAAGCCGCCGTGGTGTAGCGCCTACATGCTCGCCTGCAGATCCGAAGATTTAGGTTCCGATTCTGACACGGCCGGACTTGTGTCAAAAATATCCCTGGCTCTGAGGTCGACCTCGCCTAAAGCGGGTACCCGGTAAGGTCCTGGGAAGTAAAAGAAGCTGGTGTGATACTGACCACATCACCCACTGAGTGCCGATTGTTCTATATAAAATAGGGTTGACCCTATATGCCCAATACGCATGAATTCAGGCGTTGAAAATGGTGCTTTGCTTTCAATTATTTTCTCTCGCACGGTCTCCTGTTGCGGCTTTTGATGATTGTGTTGTTCACGGACAGCTCTAGATATAAGGTTATACATCTAAAATGGGAAATCCCGTTTTTGTGAGGCTGGTGTGGTCGGTCGGTGGTATCATTTGTTATCCAGTAGATTTATACACATATTGAACTATAGTTGAATTAATTTGCTACATGTTTTATTGAACGAATTAAGTTGAAGATAAAAAAAATGTGCTATAAAAAATTATTTAACTTCAAAATAATGATTTTTGTTTGTACCATTTCACTGCTGCTTCTGGCCAGCCTGTCCAATATTTTATTGCCTTTCACACCACAGTGACATTCCTTAATTTCTGCACTTGGAAGCAGTCTATCAACATATCTTTCCACGTCTGACGATTTTTTTCTTGTTGCTTTATCTGTCATGTTGTTTATTACGCTCGAGTAGCTCTTGTCTTGTAAGATCAGTTCTATGACCCTCCTCGCCGGCCACGTCAGAGGAGGGAAGAAAATTGACTTTTCAAGCAAATATAAAAAAAAGGGGACGAATTTAAAAAAAAAATAAAGAAGCCGAAGATTGGCGTGAACGAATATAAACTCGCCTGTACGCAGAGAAAAAAAAAAAACACACACACACACACTGTAATATATGTGGCGCATAAATACCTACAAAGCCAGCGGGGTGTCCTCAAACCCGGTATGGGGAGTATGTGTCAGTCCCCGGAACTGCCGAATGGTACCGCTACATCCAGCATGCATTTCGTTGCGTCCAGTTTCTAGCAGAGACCACTTTTTAGTTTGACACCGGATTACACACGTACTTGTTTGTTTTATTGAGTCTGTGTTAACGTGTTTTTCTGTGTACACCTTTGTTATAATCAGTGCCGGATTTAGGTAGACGCCTAATAAGCTAAGTTTAAGGCCTCAAAATCTGTACGGGCCTCCCCAATTCCTAAATTGTTTAACACATTTAATTATCATTTAATGTATTTTAAATGCAATTTAGTTTTAATAGTCCTTTGGAGGATTATATTATATAATTTCTGTAAATTTGCAAACATATTCTTTGTAATTTCTCTAAAAAAATATAAACTTAAATGACATCGTTTACCCATTATCCATAATCTTAACGTTTTTCTGAGAGTAGCTAATGTAATTTGAAAGAGGGGGCCTCAGAGCTTTATAGATCTTATTCCCTCATCAAGTCTAAATCTTGGCCCTGGCTACAATGTTATACAGGTCTATGTTTGTTCTGGCGGAACGCAACGGTAAGCAGTACTAGCACCATTTTCAAGGTATCATTTTTCAGCGCTATTGTAATACAAACTTTGTACTAAGTAACAGCACCTTCTTTGATACACTTTGTGGTGAGTACCGGCAGCCTGCGGTTAAATATAACATGAATTTTTTGTCCAGTTTTGTCTTATAATAAAAAGACAGGTAAAATCGGACATATGATGCTATACCCACACGCACGTACAGACCATAAGGTCCACCCTCGATAGGTTACATGGTCAGCACCAAGCTGGTCGCCTTTACCTCCAAGCATTTTTCCGATAGCCACATTCGGCTGGGCCAGCCTTAGGAGACAAGGTCATGTTTCTTCCAAATCCACCCCTTAAAGATGGCCGTTAGGTCGGCACCTGAAAGTCTAGCCACTAATGCTCCTTACTTTTGGATTTAAAAAAAATTCACGGTCAACTTTACTATTGTGAAGCTTCAAATAGTCAAAATGTGCTTGTCAACAGTGTTAATGCCAGATGTGTTAAAATCATTTTTTTTTAAATAGTCAAACCTGTTATAGTCCAACTGGGTACAGTCAAATGTGCTATAGTCATACGTGTTATAGTGAAATTTATTTTTGTCAACCTTGTTCAAGTCAAACCTGTTATACTCAACCTTGTTTTTGTCAACCTTGTTGGAGGCAAACCTGTTAAACTCAACCTTGTTTTTGTCAACCTTGTTGGAGGCAAACCTGTTATACTCAACCTTGTTTTTGTCAACCTTGTTGGAGGCAAACCTGTTATACTCAACCTTGTTTTTGTCAACCTTGTTGGAGGCAAACCTGTTATACTCAACCTTGTTTTTGTCAACCTTGTTGGAGGCAAACCTGTTATACTCAACCTTGTTTTTGTCAACCTTGTTGCAGTCAAACCTGTTATAGTCAACCTTGTTTTTGTAAACCTTGTTGAAGTCAAACCTGTTATAGTCAACCTTGTTGCAGTCAAACCTGTTATAGTCAACCTTGTTTTTGTCAACCTTGTTGAAGTCAAACCTGTTATAGTCAACCTTCTTTTTGTCAACCTTACTATAGGCTGCCTTTTTGTTGTCAATTTTGTTATTGTCATGTTTGTTAAGGTTAAGTGTTTTAGTATTGAAATAATAGAGAAAAACATCAAAAGAGCAATAAATGAAATGACAAACCACACACACACGCGCGCGCGCGCGCACACACACACACACACACACACACATTGACACACACAAACACATGCACACACAGAGATAGAAGAGAGAGAGAGAGAGAGCGGGTCCTTCACAAAACATGTCTCTCGTCCCGGCACGCCTGAAAGTCTCTTTGTCTCTAGCCAATTTTCCAGCCCTATGTGCTTTCTTAGCCGATGCAGCTTCAGTGTCTTATATCCACCTTGGCGGAAAACTGCCCGTGCCTCGTGTTCCGGAAACAGTACTCGTCATCACCGTTCTCTTTGAGCCATCATGACTAAAATATAGCGCAGCTTTTGTGAGAGGACACTGTTTATGAGCCAGTTCTCCTCGATGTTCAAATCTCTACTAGTCGTCTTCACGTGGGATGCAATTTATTTGTTATTTGAAGCCCCACCCTGGCTTTTGCCGGGCGTCCTGGATATAGCCAGGCCATAAATATGGCTTAACGGCTAAAAGGGGTTTCTGGGACCTCTCCACGGGTGATCCTCATCAGCATGGTGGCACTTTGTGTCACCGGGTGTCTATCGCTTTGTGTGATGTCCTGATGGGGTCCAACTTAGAAAAGAATTAGATGTTCAGATTAAGGAGGATGCCAGTGTTTTTCGTTTTCTTGGTCCTTGGGGTTCTAAGAATTTTTCTGTAGCATTTCAATTCAAAAGTTCCGATTGTTTTCTGCAGTGATTGATTAAGAGACCGTTACACACATGAGTTGCCACGAGAAAGATGCACGACCTAAACAGTTTTACTGTGACCCGCTTGCAGGTGCTGTGTCTAAGGTTCTTTGTGTTGTTGAGTCTGTGCCTTGCTGAAGCATGTCCTTTTCTGACTCGTACACTAGCTCTTTCGATGCCAGAAGGTTTCACAGGAGATGTCAAAGGGAAGAAATTATCACGATGAACAATCGTCAATGAATTACTTCAAAGTGACAATATAAACAATGGTAACTACCACTGGGCAAGCCAGATTTCTTTAGCATCTGCTAACTAAATGTTGCGAGTAAGGGAACACAATATGCTTTGGATGTAGGTAGGTAAGTTGTACCCGACCAGGACATCACACGAGCGATAAACACCCGGTGACACAAAGTGCCGACAAGCGGATGAACATCACCCCTGGAGATGACCCGGAAACCCCGTTCAGCCGTTAGGCCATATTTATGGCCCGACTATATTTGAGGGCCCCCAGCAAAAGCCAGGTTGGGGCTTCAAAATAACTTCACATTGCATCCCACATGGGGAGGACAAGAAGGCCTGCTGTGGAGGGAAATCAAGGGATAGAGTCACTCACACATCCGCCGTTACCTGAGATCAAAATAGTTAAAAACTCAGAATTAACTCATAATGTGTTTGTCCCTGTTCACTTTCCAGACCCGAGGATATGCCGAGGGCTCGATTAGCGAGTTTTGATGACTGCACCATCACTGTGGCTTCACCGTTTGCTGAAAAAGGCGCAAGCTCTGATGTCAATGGTGTGATGTCGTCATCAAGCCCACTCCCGGGAAGCTATTCCGACGACGAAAAGTTGATAGAATCCAGAACAGACCAATACTTTGGCGACTACAACACTGAACACACATACGAGCCTCCGAGCACCTCTGACTTCCCCACCTCTGCCTTCCGTGATACAAGTATTGAAGAGGAGACCTGGTTGGCACCGTTCCATGACTACGATTTACACCATGACCCTGTGAACGCGCACTACCAACACGACCTCATAGCCCCCGCGGGTGAAGATCTAAGACATGACGCAGACAGGCAGCACCTGTCTCCGCGCGACAGGTTGTTCGACGCAGCCATCAAAGTGCAGGCTGTAGTCAAATTAACTAGAGTGCAGAGGTTGAAGAAACGTGCTCGCTGGTTGACCAAGGTAAGAGATAGGTTATTTAGACACTATATAAAGCAACGATATCTTCAGCCAAGTTAATAAGAGTTCAGACCCTACAAGGTCAGATTCAACTAGGCTGTGTCATAGGTTCTTTGTGTTGTTGAGTCTCTACATTGCTGAAGCACCAAGTCGACGAAGTTTTATTATTATTATTATTATTATTATTATTCACAATGAAGAAGAAGAAGAAGAAGTAGAAGAAGAAAAAAAAAGAAAAAGAAGAAGAAGAAGAAAAGGAAGAAGAAGATATTATTATTATTATTGTTATTATTATTATTATTATTATTATTAATATTATTAAAATTATTATTATTATTATTATTATTATTAATATTTTTATTCTCAGTGACAAATAAATACAATATTACGCAAAAAAAAAAAAAAGACATAAAATATATAAAGAAATAGATTTAAAGTGAAAGTAGAGGACCTTTTTTCCCCGCCTTTCAGGCATATTGAGTATATAGGGCTAGACCTATATTTTATCAACCAAAAGGTACCTTGTGGGTGATGTGGTCAGCATCCAGCCGGCCGCCTTTACTTTCCAAGACTGTGAAAGTCCAACCCCATCAGGGGGAACCGAACCTACGACCTTCCGTTCCGCCGGAGAGCGTCTAGCCGCTAGCCCATGGCGGCTTTCAAATTCATTTAAAGATAAATTATTTATTTACATGATTACAGTGACCTTTTTAGTCCCCTTACAAAATGATTGAGAGGGTGGGGGCCGGGGGTGGGTGGGGGTAGGGGGTGGGTGGGGGCCGGGGGGGGTGGGCTTAGGTCCAATAAATATCAAATTCGGGGCAGCCTGAAGGGGATCCTAGGTTCTGGCGTCTATGGCATAGAGGATGTCTTTAGGGACTTTTCCAACGCTCCACTGCGTATGTTATTAACGTACATGCGCCCACGGTGCTCGAGTAAGAACGTAATTACTGCACACAAGGGTAATTGTCCGTCCCAGTCCACCCCCCCCCCCACTCCCTGGCTGTTAAATAAAAGGTTAACGAGCCGATACAATACAAGAATTCCACCCTGGATGACAAAACTAGTGGTCAAATTACAGATACCTTGTTCAGCCTCCAAAGCCTCCTTCCTCTCTTATACAAGGGCACTTCAAGGGAAGACCTTACAAGTGTGAAAGAAATTACGATAACAAAGCCATTGTCTTGTTACCTGTCAGTATTGCTGCTAAAGATGTATAGAGTGTTAAGCACGGGACAGACGACTACGATGACATAATAATGCCAGTTTAAAGTTGACGGCCCCACTGTTGACATGTACCAAAGAGGAGCAGCATTCTGTAATCCATTTTTATTTTAAGTCAGTGAAGGGCTGAAACCTTTACAAATTTATCGGCGAACGAAAAGCCAGTATGGTGAAGCATGTCTGACGGTCCTGCAAGTGTATGAGTAGAGTAGGAAGTTTCCAGACTGGCGTGACTTCTGTGAGAGACTGTTGAAGGAAAAGGGGGGGGGGGGGGGGGTCGAGTGTGACCTTAGAGTCAGCTGCAGCTGATGAAGGCCTCAGACAACAAAACCGCTGATTGACCGTGATTGCCACTGCCACACATCTTGACATCTGTCAAGATTCAACTTACCACATCATCCATAATGTGCTACAGTACCACGAAGTGTCTGCAGTGGGGTACCCAGGCAGCTTACTCTAGAACCCCGGTAAGGGCTGGGACTGGTTTACGTGGACTTGGACATATAATAACCCCCCCCCCCCCCCCCCCCGGTCTCTGGGTAGTGAAATCGATCGCCCGTGTACATTGTTGCGCACATTAAAAATCCCTTGGCAGTTGGAAATCAAAAAGAGTAGCCTAACGGCGCTGCCCGGGCAAAATTTTGAGTTGAAAATCTACCCAAAGCATTTCAGGATCCTCGCCGGTGCTATAGAGCCTGTGCACCGTGTTGAGCTTCTTCAGGACCCGGACTTGAGTAAGAAGAAGAACGGAGCACTTATGGGTTACTACCCGTGTGCCATGATGTTGATCCGTTGTTCAATCAAACCTGAAACCTGAAACCTCAAACTTCAAACTTCAAACCTCAAACCTCAAACCTCAGACCTCAAACCTCAGACCTCAAACCTCTAACCTCAAACTTCAAACCTCAAACCTCAAACTTCAAACCTCTAACCTCAAACCTCAAACCTCAAACCTCAAACCTCAAACCTCAAACCTCAAACCTCAAACCTCAAACTTCAAACCTCAAACCTCTAACCTCAAACTTCAAACCTCTAACCTCAAACTTCAAACCTCTAACCTCAAACCTCAAACCTCAAACCTCAAACCTCAAACCTCAAACTTCAAACCTCAAACCTCAAACCTCTAACCTCAAACCTCAAACCTCAAACCTCAAACCTCAAACCTCTAACCTCAAACCTCAGACCTCAAACCTCAAACTTCAAACCTCAAACCTCTAATCTCAAACTTTAAACCTCAAACCTCAAACTTCAAACCTCAAACCTCTAACCTCAAACTTCAAACCTCTAATCTCAAACTTTAAACCTCTAACCTCAAACTTTAAACCTCAAACCTCTAACCTCAAACCTCAAACCTCAAACTTTAAACCTCAAACCTCTAACCTCAAACTTCAAACCTCAAACCTCAAACTTCAAACCTCAAACTTCAAACTTCAAACCTCAAACCTCTAACCTCAAACTTCAAATTTCAAACCTCTAACCTCAAACTTCAAACCTCTAACTTCAAACCTCAAACCTCAAACCTCAAACTTCAAACTTCAAACCTCAAACCTCAAACCTCAAACCTAAAACCTCTAACCTCAAACCTCAAACCTCAAACCTCAAACTTCAAACTTCAAACCTCTAACCTCAAACCTCAAACCTCTAACTTCAAACCTCAAACCTCAAACCTCAAACTTCTAACTTCAAACCTCAAACCTCAAACTTCAAACTTCAAACCTCAAACCTCTAACCTCAAACCTCAAACCTCTAACCTCAAACTTCAAACCTCAAACTTCAAACTTCAAACCTCAAACCTCTAACCTCAAACTTCAAACCTCTAACCTCAAACCTCAAACCTAAAACCTCAAGAACTGAAACAACGATGCATTGCTGGAAGCTTGTCAAGAACTTTTCCTCACCTCCAGTAAGAGTAAAGGCCATGTTTCCACGCGCTCAAGCGTATTGGGCATATAGGGCTAGACTTATATTTTATAGACCAATCGGCATTCGGTGGATGGTGTCGTCAACATCACGACGACCGTCTTTACTTCCCACGATTTACCTGGTACATATTTGAGGCTGGGTTGACTTGGTCTTTTTTGAACCCGTGACCTTTGGATCCGCAGACTGGCTTCTAGCCACTGCACCAGGGCGGCTCCTGTTTTTTTATACACAAATTGTGAATAAATACATGTCTGTCTGTCTGTCTGTCTGTCTGTCTGTCTGTCTGTCTGTCTGTCTGTCTGTCTGTCTGTCTGTCTGTCTGTCTGTCTGTCTGTCTGTCTGTCTGTCTGTCTGTCTGTCTGTCTGTCTTTCTGTCTGTCTGTCTTTCCGTTTCTCTCTGTTGCAGCCATATTGCCTGTCTCTGACTGTCTCTATGTGTTTCTTTCTCTTTTACTCTCCCTCTCTCTCTCTCTGTCTCTCTCTCTCTCTCTCTCTCCCTCTCTCTCTCTCTCTCTCTCTCTCTCTCTCTCTCTCTCTCTCTCTCTCTCTCTCTCTCTCTCTTTCCTGTCTAGCAAATACCGAACTACAGAAATACATTGTAGACCAGCGTTTCTCAAATTTCTTTCGCGGCGGCGCACTTGTCAAGCAACAGTTCGCGAAAAAACGGCAAATTTAATGTTCGGTTCTTTTTAATGTGATGAATGAAACTCTTTGGATAAAATCTTTCATAATTTCCTGTATGTATTTGGGAAGTTTAGGTAACTGTACTCTCCGATTACTTAAAGGTTGCTCCTGTGTCTTCAAGCAGATTGTGAAAAATTCTTGATTATTACCGCGTTACCCCTGGCATACGCTCGTGGCACCCCTGGGTGCTGCGGCACACAGTTATAGAACCGCTGTTGTAAATAACCGCGGCCATGACAGAAATAATTCAGGGGAAACAACTCGTACATTCTGTCATGTTGACAGTAATATCCCCTTGCGTGCAGCGCTAGGGAAGGTTTGGGGGAGGGAAGTGAAGGCGGCGGCGATCGACAGGGCTAGCTGACGTGAGCCCTGCGTATTGATCACGTGACTAGTATCCCCAGTAACTGATAGCCCTGGTCAGTCATCTCTTCTTGTAGACTGAGTTGACGAGTTCCGGTCTCTGTTTGCGTGTCTAATGTCTACACAGAGGGTTGTTGTAGTCAAGCGCTTGGGTTTGTCTCTCTATTTTAGTTTTTTCCTTCTGTCACAAACCTTTAATTGGTCGCCTTGTATGGCATGCTTGTAAGGGGGCAGTGGGTCTGCCCCCCACAACCCCCCACACCAAATGGGGAACCGAAACCCACACAGGGATCGTTTTTTTTTTTTTGGCTGTCTCTGATGTTGTTTTCTCTCTCAGTGTGGGTGTCTTCAATCTCTCTCTCTCTCCATTACATTCATACTTTAACAGAAGCAGAAACCATGCCATGAAGAGAAAGAGTTTATGAAAACTGTAACACACACACACACACAGAGTCCAAGAAAGACTAGACGCATTTAACAATGCAGACTTTCTCTCTCTCTTTCTCTCTCTATCTCACACACACACACACACACACACACACACACACACATATATATATATATATATATATATATATATATATATATATACACACACACACACAATCAAGGAAAGACAGACGGACATTTAAACATGCAGACTTTCTCTTTGTCTCTCTGTCTCTGTCTCTCTCCTCTCTATCTCTCACACACACAGAGAGATAAATAAATATATATATATATATATATATATATATATATATATATATATATATATATATATATATATATATACACACACACACACACACAGAGTCAAAGAAAGACAGACGGACATTTAAACATGCAGACTTTCTCTCTGTCTCTCTGTCTCTTCTCTCTGTCTCTCTCTCTCTCTCTCTCTCTCTCTCTCTTACACACACACACACACACACACATATTTAGATATCTGGTAATCCTAGTTTCAGCTTCATAGCAAACGGGTCACCCCATAGTTGCTCCGCTCCTGTGCTAACGAAAAATACACGTAGCTCACAGTGTAACGCCATGCACTCAACTCAGAAGCTGGGCGACAAGACTATATCCTTCCAGTCTACAAATGGAACAAAAATGCAACGGCCACCGTCTGGCAGGAAAAAAAGGTGGCCGTGCCTAGCGTCCATTTTGACCTGAAGCATTATATGAGGGTTATTAAACGGTCACCCCAGCAGTACCCTCATTATTAGCTGGGGAAGGGACTTAGGACATTACATCCACCAGCAGGCGTCGCCCCTACAACGACCTGCCTGCCTTCGTTAACGACTGTTCACCCAACAGCCATGCAGTTCTTTGGCACAAAGGAGACACCTTGAACTTGGGTTTCGGACTGCCGACTCCCTACAAGATGTTATTTTATGTTTTGTTATCACACTTGATGTCACTGCACAGTGGGCATACATTGGACATACGTTGTCTTGCCTCCAATTAAACTGGCGCCGATATCACGTGTTCACAGCTTCCAACGACCTCAGAACATCTAAAACTGGCCCTAACACCCCTCCCCCCCCCCCCTCTTTACCCACAGCCTGAAACGAAATCCCAAGAGACTCTCTTTTCAAAGAAAGCAGTACAACGGGACACCCCTCTGACCTATATCAGACTGACAAAGTGTGTAGATGGACCGGGAAACGTGAACAGATCCGTTTCTAAATTATGTGTGTAGAACGTATTCCAGGATTATCTGCGGCTTGTTGTTTCTCTGCCAGAAAGTGATCGTCTTCGTGCTGTCCCACGTGGGTCTGACCACTCTAGTGGGTCTCTACGCCGTGGCAGGTGGGTTCATTTTCCAGAGGCTGGAGAGAAACATGGGCTTCATGAACGCGGAGGCGCCCCAGGCTTACAGGGTTGTGGCCATCAGGGCTAACTCCAGTTTCCCAGACAGGACCAGCTTTGAAGCGCTCAGGTAATTTGTTTCAACATTTTGCACGATAGGTCATCATCGGCATTCTCATCATCACCACTACAACAACCACTACAACAAACCACTACAACAACCACTACAACAACCACTACAATAACCATTACAACAACCACTACAACAACCATTACAACAACCACTACAACAACACTACAACAACCACTACAACAACCACTACAACAACCACTACAACAACCATTACAACAACCACTACAACAACCATTACAACAACCACTACAACAACCACTACAACAACCACTACAACAACCACTACAACAACCACTAAAACAACCACTACAACAACCACTACAACAATCACTACAACAGCCATTACAACAACCACTACAACAACCATTACAACAACCACTAAAACAACCACTACAACAACCACTAAAACAACCACTACCATCGTCATTATTATCGTCTACAAATACCACGACTACCATCTCTATTATCAGTAGTTTCTTGCCGTCCTTTTTAGGATAACAGTTTTCGTTATTTGAAGCCCCACCCTAGATCTTGCTATGGGCTGCAATATAGCCTAGCCATAAATATGGCCTAGTGGCTGAACGAGATTTCTAGAACATCTCCACGGGTGATCCTCATTCACATGGTGGCACTTCGTGTCATCGGGTGTTTATCGCTTGTGTGATGTCCTGGTGGGGTAGAAAGTCAGTCAGTCTCTATTAACACTATCGTCATCACTACCACCACAACTATTATAATCATCGTCATCACTACCACCACAACTATTATAATCATCGTCATCACTACCACCACAACTATTATAATCATCGTCATCACTACCACCACAACTATTATAATCATCGTCATCACTACCACCACAACTATTATAATCATCGTCATCACTACCACCACAACTATTATAATCATCACTACCACCACAACTATTATAATCATCACTACCACCACAACTATTATAATCATCACTACCACCACAACTATTATAATCATCACTACAACAACCACCACTCCAACAACAATCATCATCGTCATAATCGTCTACCAGTACCACGACCACAATCACGATCCTCGTCATCATCACTGTCTCCATCGTCATCATGAAACTACAACATATCTAGGAAAATAAAATCGCAGGCATGCACTGATGAGAGGCTATCAGCCGATAGCAGTATCATGGAACACGTCTATTGGTCAAGTACCTGAATTACAACTATATAGCACGACTATTGATCAAGCACCTGACATACTGTAGGACAATAGAGAATGAACTAGGTCAAGAAACTGACATACAAATAGTACAGTGGAGCGTAACAGTGGGTCAAAAACCTGACACACTGCAGGACAATGGAGAATAACTAGGTCAAGAAACTGCACACAAATAGTACAGTGGAGCGTAACAGTGGGTTAAGAGCCTGACATACTGCAATACAATGGAGAATAACTAGGTCAAGAAACTGACATACAAATAGTACAGTGGAGCGTAACAGTGGGTCAAAAACCTGACACACTGCAGGAAAATGGAGAATAACTAGGTCAAGAAACTGACACACAAATTGTATATTGGAGCATAATAGTAGGACACAATGGAACAGGCAGTGGAAAAACGCTGACAACGTAGATGCCGACATTAAGAAAACATTCTGGGGCGCTCATTTGGGCCCTCACAAATTCTTGAAGGGAGAAAAATGATCGAGCCATCCTAAATTTTGACAAAGTTCCTGAGTTTCCCAGGCTGCGACGTCTAGAATTGACGGTAAGCATAAACGAAATGACGGCATACTTCGTGACGCTTCGAATTCCTAGAATATGTTGACAATTGTCATGCCTGTTCCTTAGAGTCAAGCATGTTGAAGACTTGTGGAACCTAACGCTCAGTCTCAACGTGCTACAACCGGAGGTGTGGAAGGAGATCGCCAGTGCTGACCTGGAGCTGTTTGAGAAGGACATCTACCAGGTACATGCTACAGTCACACACACCATCACATCACATCATCATCATGTACTTTGCCAACTGGCGTAGGCGCTCATGCGTCTCCGCAGATCACGATCCCTGGTTGCTTGGAACAGCTCTCTTGATGATATCCCTCTATGCCATTGTTTCAGCCCATCCAGGTTAATCTCCCTGGTCTGCCTCTACCCCTATTTTCACCAACATAACATTTCCACTTGTCACCATATTTTCCAGTGCCCCTCTTCTCATTACGTAGCCAAAAAGCAGTGTTTCTCTCCTTCTTATTGTTGTATATAGAGATCACCACATCTCGAAGTAATTAATCTCATTGCTGATCTTAAAGACATCAATTTTCTAGCTGATCTCACAGACTAGTTTGAGTCACCTCTGAGACAAACGATCCTCCATGCCATGATGTCAAACTCTCCATCATTTTTCTCTCGGTCTTCCTCTGCCCCTTCTTCCCTCCAATTTTCCTAGTGTCACGATGTACTCCAGTTTTCTCCTCCCCATCACACGACCAAAGAATGTAAATCGTCTCTTTCTGGTGTGGGCCGTCAGTTCTCTTCGTTAGACATCTTCATTACTCTTTCTATCAGTCCGTGGTGTTTTCATCATTCGTCTGTAAAACGACATCCCCGCAGCTTTCGAATCAATTTTCACTAATTTGCCAATTGTCCATGATTCACTTTCCCTATATTAAGATAGGATTTATATAGCTTTTAAGAATTCTCTCTCTTGTCTCGATTAACAAAGAATTATTGCATAAAACTACTGATATCATAGATTATTTAATTTTATTGTTGATCTCACTAAATAATTAATCGCATTGTTGATGTTACAGACTGATTTATCTCAGCGTTAAATCGCATTGTAAGTATTTGCAATGTTTACCTCGTGGTCGTGGGTTCGCTCCCTGGCGGAGCCGGACTTTTTTCCAAAAATGACCTTGGCTCCCAGGTCAACCCAGCCTTGAGTGGGTACCGGGTGCAGTCCCGGGAAGTAGAGGCGGCCGGCGTGATACTGACCACATCACCCATCTTGTGCCGATTGGTCTATAAAAATATAGGTCTAGCCCTATATGCCCTATACGCCTAAGGTGTGGAAAAGGGTCCTTTACTTTACTTTTTTTTTTTCAACATCCACAGACAAATAAATCTTAGTGTTCAAACCACAGACTGCTAAGATCAAAGACTAATCGGTCTCACTGTCGACCTCATTAGCAAATTAACCACGAGTGTTGACCCAGTTGATTAATTAATTTCACTGCTGACCTGACTGACACACCGACTGACCTGCTGACCAATGAACTGACCAGTTAGTTCTTGCAGGCGATGCTGCATCTCGTACGTGACGTGGCCGAGCCGGGGCTGCCCGTAACGACAACGACAGCAAGAATACCCGGGGATACACACAGCCAGCCACTGACCACTGACTGGACCTACTCTAGCGCCCTGCTGTTTGCTGTTACTGTGATTACCACCATCGGTGAGTAAATGAATCAATGAATAAATGCCCGGCTCGCTAGCGTAGTTAGCTAAACCGGATTGCGTGGTGACCGGGTAAGTGACGAACTCCTTGTGGTCCGGGTTCACGCCCGGGGGCAGGCAGAAAAGCCACATTTCTCCCACATTTACGGTATTTATCATGGAATCAAGGCCGAAAGGTTGCGATATCCATAATACCGATCCTAAGGGTTAAAAACTCATGGCTTCTGGTTACTTTAAAAAAAAATCAATGAATAAATGAATCAATGTGTGAAGAATCAAAAAGTGACGTCACGGCACTCGAGACATTTCCACAAGTGCTGCTTTCCCAAGTAGCCAGGGGGCTGCGTGGTCTCGAGGCACGGTGTCCACCTCAAGTGCTAGAGGTTCCGGGCTCAATCCCAGAAAAGGGTTGGAATCTTTTTACGTGGACCTGGACTTCTTGTAATTCCCCTATGGTCTCTGGGTAGTGAGATTAGACGCCCGTGTGCATTGTTGCGCATGTAAAAAAAAAAAGTCCTTTGGCAGTTGGAAATCGAAAAAAGTAGCCCAACGGAGCTGCCCGTGCAAATTTGGAGTTAAAAATCTACCCAAAGTATTTCAGGATCATCGCCGGTGCTACAGAGCCTGTGCACTGTGTTGAGCTTCTTCTGACTTTGCTCCGCCACAGCGTCTATTGTAATTATTATTGTTATATTTTTTGTATTACTGTTATCATTTCGCTATTTTTTGTTAGTTGTAGTAATAATGTTAGTTAATATTATTATAATACCACGTGATCTTGTCTACGCACAGGCTACGGCGACACAGTGCCCAGGAGTTGGGAGGCCAAGATTGTCTGTATCGTCTACGCTGTGTTCGGCATCCCTTTGACACTTCTGTGTTTGGCCAACATTGGCTCTCTGCTAGCCTCCGTTTACCGTTTCACCTGGAAACACGCCTCTCACCTGGCTCTCGTCGTAGTTCGGGCCCCAGAACGTAAGTATGCCCCCCCCCCCACACTCCCCCCCCCCCCCCCCCCCAACCCACTCTCTAGCAGCCTTGTACAATTTACGGATTTACGGACAGGGTCAAGATAGAGGTGCGCTTACGTAAGAGAGAACTACAAAAGAAACGAATAAAAAAAGTAAAACGAATCATTCAGTTTATGAATGAATCAATCAGTGAATGAATCAATCAATCAGTGAATGAATGAATTAATCAGTGCAAGAATGAATCAATCAGTGAAATAATGCATGCCAGTGAGCACGCCCTTTATTAAATATGGCTTTCTTCGAAAGTCTCTCTTTCTGAAGTCAATTCTCCAGCCCTATGTGCTTTCATAGCTAATGCATTTTCTGTGTCTTGTATCAACGTTCGTGGAGATAGGCCTCTGTCTCGTTTTCCAGAAACTGCACCTTCCACCACCGTTCTTTCCAGACCTCCATAGCGCTTGGTATGTCCAAAATACCTCAGCGTTCGAGAAAGGATACACAGTTCAAGTTCTGGAACCAGACTGATACACAGAAGTGGACGAACAACCAGAAACGTCAGCTGGAGTTTACAACCGGTGATCACGAAGAAGAAGGTAAAGTCGGGTATGGGAAACAGCGTCATTGCACACGGTTATAAACCGGGTGATGTGAACCAGCGTCCTTGCACACGGTTATAAACCATAAGGGCTCAAGCCACCAGTAGCGACTGCTGATGAGAAAATGTCGGCCTGTGAGGCCGTCCGCACGAAACTCCGTAGCTACAGCGACGTTCCTCTATTTACCCCAGAGTGATAACTCTAGTGTCCATTTTCTAGAGGCTGGGTTAACCCCAGAAACCGTCTAGTTTCGAACACCGGCCGTGGGCTGCAGCGTGAAGCAGATGGATTTAAAAGCGAGTCTCCTATCGACTGCGCTAACGCAGCCCCTCACAAAGAAGAAGAAGAAGAAGAAGAAGAAGAAGAAGAAGAAGAAGAAGAAGAAGAAGAAGAAGAAAAAGAAGAAGAGCCTATGGTTTCTGGCTCATTAATATAGTTAGGAATATCAAAGAGCAATTACTTAGCTGAGGATCAGGAAAGATAATCACTAATAAATAATAAACTAAATGATACGGATAGCTTATGTTAGAAATGTCAACTGGTACTGTTTCCTAGGCAACAAACCTCTGGTGAGGACCTCCCAGGTGAGGGTCCCAGTGTGGGTCTCTCTGATGACCATGATTGTCTACATCCTGGGCGGAGCGGCCATTTTCTCGGAGTGGGAGAACTGGACATTTCTGGAAGGTTCTTATTTCTGCTTTATCACGTTGAGCACTATTGGGTTTGGAGATTATGTCCCTGGAAAGGTGGGTCGTTTCCTTTCGTTGTGGATGTTTTGTTTAAAGATTTGCTTCATTTCCCCGAGTGGGTCGTTTCCTTTCTATAATTAATATATACTTTCCGTCCTTTTTAGTATGACATTTTTCGTTGTATGAAGCCATACTCTGGCTTTTGCCAGGGGCCGCAATATAGTCTGGCTATAAATATGGCCTAAAGGCTGAACGCGGTTTCTGGGACCTCTCCACGGTGATCCTCACCCGCATGGTGGCACTTGTGTCATCGGGTGTTTATCGCTTGTGTGATGTCCTGGTGGGGTAGAAAGTCAGTCAGTCAGTCAGTCAGTCAGTCAGTCAGTCGTTTCCTTTCCTTGTGGATGTTTGTTTAAAGATTTGCTTCATTTCCACATGTGGGATGTGGGTCCCCATTGGATTGATGGTTGTTCGATCATTCCGTTTACTGATGATGTTTGCTCAAGGATTCATTTCGATTTTGTGTTTATTCCATGACACATTTCGTTACCGATGTTTGTTCATTTATTCATTTCACTTTTTTTTTTACTAAATTACTGCAAACATCATTTATGTTCCTAAGTACGAGGGAATGAATGATCAGATTATAGTTATCTCCTTGTGGAATGCAATTTTTCGTTATTTTGAAGCCCCACACTAGCTCTTGCCAGGGGCCGCAGTATAGCCCGGCAAAAAATATGGTGTAATAGCTGAACGCGGTTTCCGGGACCTCTTCACGGGTGATCCTTATCCACATGGTAGCAATTTGTGTCATCAGGTGTTTATCGCTTGTGCGATGTCCTAGTGGGGTAAAATGTACTACTACTACTAGAGCGGATTTTCTGGCTACAAAAGCGATAGCTACGGTAACACTTGTACAGGACACAGGAGATATTCTGAAGACCATATATGAACGAATGTTGAAAGAAGACACGAGGTTAGATCAAATAACTTGTGTAAGAATTTGTGAACGAGGAATTGGAAGTGGATCTGGCACAGACGAGCGCATGACAGGAAGAGAACATGCTGTTCCTAATCAGCATGCCATGGGAACATTAACATCAACACATTAAGACATTTGCTGCGGGAGACGGAGCCTCTGTGGGTATGCCCGATGTGCTATGATGTCAATTATTAAATCAGTAATTAGTTAATCAGTAATTGTTATGTGTTCAGTTACCTTGATGTGAATTGATGTTTCATAGATCTGAGTCTGATCTGTAGATGTTTCTCAGATGAAACCGACTATAAAGAGTAGTCTCTTGACCCGTATACACATCCACACTACACACTCACACTACACACACACACACTGCACACCCAATACACCCCTACACCAATACACCCACACCACAGACTTACACCATAACAGCACACTCTAACTTACACCACAAGCCCACAACACAGGCCCACAACCCACACTACACCACACACCCACAACACACACTCACAACACACACCCACACGACACCCATACCACACACTCACGTCGACACCCCCTACCCCCATCTCACACCACACGCCCACACACCCAAATCCATACAACACACCCACACCTTGTAGCTACACCACACACACACACACACATACACATACACACATACACACACCAACCAAACACACATCTGTGAGACAATGTCTTCCGTCCACAATTTGTTCCCCTTCAGGACACAGAGACCCTGGATTCGAACGTCAAGCGTGTGGTCTGCGCGCTCTATCTGCTCTTCGGCCTGGCGCTGCTGTCGATGATCTTCCAGTTAATCCAGGACTCGGTGACCATCGTCGTTGGGCGCTACGCGAGCTTCTTGGGTCTCAGCGAGGCTCAAATAGAGAGGGATATTCTGGAACCTGAAGTCACCGTGGGTAGAAAGACAGAACCTGCTGATGGTTGTATTCTCGAGGACAACGTCGAGACTAAGGATGAAGTCGCCATAGGAGACACCGCCAAAACCATATTCCCTGTAAGCGTTCCTGAATTCAGTGATAAAGAGGTCCTGGACAAACATTGCAGATTTGACGATGCGACTAATCGTATGTATGGTCTTCAACGTGTCCGGTCTCTTCCAATTCATAGAACTCCAAGGAAAGCCTACAGGAATGTCTCCAGACTCTATTCTGTGCCGGAGGAAAAAGTTCTCAGGGATATCTCGTGTTGTTTAGACAAGCCTGGAGGTTCCCTTGATGTGGTTATCCAGACAAATGTCGGAGATGTCGCCACGAACGGTAGATATCGCAAACACAGTCTACCGTCTGTCCTTGTTGACAAAGAGAAGCTGCAGGCATAACAGGGGATTTTCGTGTACTTTTGTGGCTTCCCTAAGCGTATTATTGACATGAACACAGTGTTTAAGATCTTATGTTGTTGTTGTTGCTATAGATCCAGCGCCCTCTGGCCCAATGCCGTGAAGTGGAATTTGCATGTTTTCACAAGCTGTTCTTTCCCTCCGTACAAGGTGTTTCACTTGTCTTGTCTCGGAGGGTGTAGCATTCTTCCAGCCTCGCTGAGTTTTGGGCACTCAAAAAGATGGTGTTCAACAGTTTGAGATCTTAAGTGACGTCGTAAATGTGAATAGAAATGACTGCAGTTGGGCTTCAGTTTAGAAACAAAAGCTTAACAATGAGGGGTCTTAAAATGAAAACCTGAAAATAACAATACAGATTACAGTAACCAGTTCATTGTTTCGTGACCTGTCAATATTGCTGCCAAGGATGTCAAAAGTGTTAAGTACATGACATCATAGTGCAGACGAAACCGGGACATCATAATCACAGTATAAAGATAGCGCACCATTTTTGACGAGCATCCAAGATGAGCAGCACTCTGTTGTCTGTTTTTTTTTTTTTTTTAAATCGGTGAAGGGATGAAATCAATAGAAATTCATCGGCGAATGGAGTTCCAATGTGGTGTTGCATGTTTGCCAGTTTACCAACTGTATGGGTGCAATATTCAGTTTCAAACCGGGTATTTTATGGATAAAATAAGTCAGGCTCACGACGTGGTGACCCCAGAGTCGACTGCAGCCGTTAAGAGCCTTGCAAGGGGAAATCAGCGATTGACTGTGAGGGATAAAGACAATACTCAAAGCGGACCTCCATTCACTGATGCATTTCTATAGATTTTTCCTCCTACAATTATTTTTAAAAAAAAAAAAAAACCGCACCCAAATTACAGAATACTGTCCCTGTCTGGTACACATTGAAAGCATGGCGACCATCTTTAATCCGTCGTCATGATGTTACCGTGCTCGCATGCTCCGCGATGACACGAGCTTAACATTTTTGATATCCTTAACAACAATAGTGACAGGTTACGAGACACTGTCAAGGTTACTGTAAGTTATATCACATTTTAAGGTGTTTACTTGAAACTCCATCGTTAAAAGGAGTGAGTAGAGTTGAGCAGATACAAAACAACTGAAAGTTTCGACCAACGTCTTTATCAATAGTGTACTATTTAAAACTCAAACTATGTATTGTAAACACTATCTGTCTTGTTTGTTGTAGTTCCTTGACAAAGAATTTCAACGTTTAGTTGTGTATGTGCGCGTCCTTTCCATTCCGTTGAGCTTTCTATTCCCAGTTTGTTATGTAGTTAGTACTTCTTTGCAGTCTCAACAGATTTGTTCTTGTCTCGTGTTTATTTTTCTGCTTTTCTCCCCCCTTGTATTTGACAATGAGAGACGGAGTTGTTCAAGAACTTCTGTGCAAAGACCGAGTTCTTAATGAACTCTTGTGCAAAGAAGGAGTTGTTCATGAAATCCTGAGCAAAGATAGAGTTCATGAACTAGCACAGAAAGGCGGAGTTATTCATGAACTCCTGCGAAAAGAAGGAGTTGTTTATAAACTCACGCGCAAGACAGAGTTGTTTATGAACTCCTGCGCAAAGAAGTTGTTCATGAACTCCTGCGAAAAGATGGAGTTGTTCAAGAATCGCACGGAAAGACGGAGTTGTTTATGAACACATGCGGAAAGACTGAGTTCGTGAACTCAGAAAACTGCGGAAAAAAAGGAGTTGTCTATGAACTTGCGCTAAAAAACGTTGTTCGTGAACTTCTGGACGTTTGTCTGGTTCCAGAGCTTTGATGTTGCGCGCGCATCCATTTTACAGATCTAACCTATTTGTGTAGAGACTGCTGAAGCTTTGATTCTACTTAAGGTTTGATTCTCAGACAGATGCTCTCCCACTTCAAAGGACACGGAGGGCTTCAACTTGTGTGGCCAGAGACTCCCGGTTGGGAACCTGATTCGCGGATGACGGCGAAGAGATGTAGCCAGGCCTTGAGAACGTCCGGCTTCAGCTGACGGGCCATGCTGCTGACGTCAGCAGGTCGGGCAAACGATGCGTTAACGCAGCGGTTCTCAAACAAGACACTATTTTTAACAGTGGCGGGGAAAGACAACTTAAATTTTAAGTTTTGAGAATCTACGTGCCTTTTTTAAATAATTTTACAATTTTTTGCCGACTTTTCTTGATTATTGCCGCGGCAACCCTGGCATACTCTCACGACATCCCAGGGTGCCTCAACACCCAGTTTTAGAACCGCTGCGTCAACACATTGTTTGCCTGACCTGGTGATGTCAGCAGCACGGCCCGTCAGCTGAAGTAGGTCGTGCCTTGACCAGTGGAAGCCTTGGACCTTAGCACACAACCACATGTGGTTTAGCAATTCTGCATCCTTCTGTACATGTTTAACGTATGCCACATCCTCCCATGTAATAGTGGATATCAAGCTGTCAATTTATTCATTAATCATGATATTATGATGGTTATTGTTATGAGATGCCCGAGAGAAGCAGCCACCCTCAGCATCTAATATCGTGATAATATCAGGCAGACTATGCGAGCAACACCTTGTTCTGGATTCATCCAGAAACAGCGGATCAAGTGCCTACATCTGAAGATCAGCAGCAGGACCCAGAGGACGGCCACAAAAAGAATGGATCGACAATATTAAAGACACTTTACGCCTTAACGGTATGAAAATCGAACCTGGCACCCCGGCATTACGATGCGTTCACATGCGTTCGACTTAGCCACAGAGCCGACAATGCATAACATAATTAATTAGAACATTCTGTGTCTTATGCAAGTAAAAAAAAATATCCAATGTTTACCACTTGCCCTGTGAGTCAATGTACGATTTACGAGAAAAAGTTTATACAGAATTAGTTTAGTGCTTAAAAGTAAGATATTTAGAGAAAAAAAAGTCAATATTTTTCAGACCAATTAGCACTCGTTGGCGTGCACCTGATCGCCAATTATTCCTCCCCACCGCAGCGTGGTGTAGCGGCTAGACTCTAGCCTGCGGATCGAAATGCTGCGGGTTCGGATTTGGGTGGACCCGGACTTTCTAAAAAAAAAAAACACACATTGAATGGGAAGTTAAGGCGACCGGCTTGATATTGACCACATCACTCACCAAGTCTATAAAACTGGACTATAAAATATAGATCTTGCCCTATGTGCATAATACGCCTAGAGAAGTGGAAACGGATCCTTTTTACTGACTGACTGACTTTCTACCCCACTCGGACATCACACAAGCGATAAACACCCGATGACACAAAGTGCCACCATGTGGATGAGGATCGCCGTGGAGAGGTCCCAAAAACCGCGTTCAGACAATTGGCCATATTTATGGCCTGCCTATATTGCGGTCCCTGGCAAAAACCAGGGTGGGGCTTCAAATAACAAAAAAAAATTCGAAATACATGGTAATACGGCTAACGTTTTTACTTTTACGGCGCAGAATGTCGTTTAGAATTACTTTTGTTATTGCTGTTGTTGTTATTATTATTGTAAATTATTATTATTTTTATTTTTCAAGTCCATATCGAGACGGATATTTTAAAAATGACCTTAGCTCCCAGGTCGACCTAGTTTGAAATGGGTACCAACTTATGCCCTAGAAAGTAAAGGCGGTCGGCAAGATGTTGATATTGGCCCCAAACTGCAAAGTTGTAGCCCTTGAATGACAACTTGCTTGACTGACATTTTATCTAGTATAGTTTGAAGGTTTGAAGTTTGAGACAAGAACAACGGATCCACATCATGGCACACTGGTAGTAACCCATAAGTGCTACTTTCTTCTTCTAACTTAAGTCTGAATCCGAAGAAGCTCAGCACAATGCACAGGTTCTGTAGCACCGGCCAGGATCCTGAAATACTTTGGGTAGATTTGTAACTCCAAATTTTTCCCAGGCAGCGCCGTTAGGCCACTCTTTTCGATTTCCACTCCCAAAAGACTTTTTACGAGCGCAGCAATGCACACGGGCGTCCGATCTAACTACCTAGAGACCAGCGGGAAAATTCTAGAAGTCCAAGTGCACGTGAAAAGATCCTAGCCCTTACCAGGAATTGAACCCGGAACCTCTAGCTGTCGGACACCATGCCTCGAGGCCAGGCAGCCCCCTGCCTAGTAAAGTTTTAACATAGAAGTGCATCATATCTAGGCATCATGTCTTGGCGAAGTATACTTCCTAAAATGGACATCCGAATGAAGTTCATAAAAAGATATTTGTTTCCAGCTAGGTTTTGCTGTTGGAAATTCTCCATTTCTTGACTGGGAGTCCAGACGTTGCGTCACCCATTTATTGAGTTGAGAGCTTGGTGATGTAAGGAACCATAAACAGTTTATCATACAGAAAGAATAAACAGTTCATTATAAGGAACCATAATCAGTGTATCATACGGAAACCATAAACAGTTTATCATTCAGAAACCATAAACAGTTTATCATACAGAAACGATAAACAGTTTATCATACACAAACCATAAACAGTTTATCATACAAAAGCCATGAACAGTTTATCACATAGAAACCATAAACAGTTTGTTCCACAAGTAAGAAACAGATTATTTTAGTTTCAGAAACCTTTTTATTTTATCATCTATTTATGTGCTGTTTTCAAACTTATAGAGAGATAATTTTTTAACAGGAATAAGAGATAGTTACTATTCTAAATAGACAAAAGGCAGTTATTGTACCTAGGAATAAGTGAGGTATTTGATAAGGAGAGGTTTGGGGGGTGGGGTGGGGGGGGGGGTGGATATAAGAAGAGGAAGTGTCCATACCAGCAGGCTAAGTGAGTTGATACTTCACTGGAATTGATTACAGTTAATATTTCAATGGAATAGAGTTAATGTCTATTCTAATGATCTAAAAGATCGTAAATCAAAAATTGTCATCACAGCACTCGGGGCATTCCCTTACGTGCCCCGTCCTCATTTTCAGCAGGGTCTGGGGAAACTAATGACGAATTAACTGAAACAGCTAATACTTCAAGGAAATAAGAAACAGATAATATACTCCATCAGTTAATATTTCAAGGAAATATAAAACAGTGAAAATTTTACGTGAATAATGAACAGGCTTCCAAAGGAAAAAAGATATGTTAGTTGCTTCATTTGGGCAGACAACTGTGACAATTTATATAAAGTGAGAGAAGATACATTTGGTGCTGTTTTACTAGGTAAATGAGAAAATAAATAAACAAAAACAAACTCAGGTTATTGTTAGTCGTGACGTCACTGGCGTCTGGAGGCAGATCAGCTGGATAATGTTTACAGCCAGAAGGTGAAGGTTGTGGCTTAAGTGGGTCACTAAAGGTCAGGGTCCTCTAGCATGGCCTTTTCTGCCTCCCCCCGACATGGCGCGATTCGACTTAGAAACTCGAAGCCATGTCCTCTAGCCTTGGACAGCTCGTTCTGTCGTCGGAGTAAACAGAAAGAAGACATATGGAATTTACAGGCAATCACAAGTTTATAGCCAAGCGCAGCACAATCACAATCACAATATTGGAGTTTACAGTCAGTCACGACACTGAAGTTTACAGTCAATCACAACAATAAAGTTTACAGTCAATCCCAAAATTGGACTTTAGAAATCAGTCACAACATTGGATTTTATCGTCAACTACAAAAATAGAATTTACAGCCAAGTCACGACATAAAGTTTACAGTCAAGTGTAACAGTGGAGTTCACAATAAATCACAGCTTTGGAGCACACAATCAATCACAACTTGAGATTTTACGGTCATTCACTATATTCTTACCTGTATGAGATATAAACCTGTGACAAAAATTATCACCTGTAACAGACCTTCTCACCAGTGACAGACATTCTTACCTGTGACAGACATTCTCACCTGTGACAGACATTCTTACCTGTGACAGACATTCTTACCTGTGACATTCTTACCCGTGACAGCCATTATTACCTGTGACATACATTCTTACCCGTGACAGACATTCTCACATGTGATAGACATTCTCACCTGTGATATACATTCTCACATGTGACAGACTTTGTAATCTGTGACAAACATTCTCACCTCTGACAGACATTATCACATGTGACAGACATTCTCACCTGTAATAGACATTCTTACATGTGACAGACATTCTCACCTGTGACAGATATTCTCACCTGTGACAGAAGTGCTCACCTGTGACAGACATTCTCACCTGTAATAGACATTCTCACCTGTGACAGATATTCTCACATGTGACAGAAATTCTCACCTGTGACAGACATTCTCACCTGTGACAGACATTCTCACCTGTGACAGACATTCTCACCTGTGACAGATATTCTCACATGTGACAGACATTCTCACCTGTGACAGACATTCTCACCTGTGACAGACATTCTCACCTGTGGCAGACATTCTCACACATGACAGACATTCTCACCTGTTACAGACATTCTCACCTGTGACAGACATTTTCACCTGTGGCAGACATTTTCACTTGTGACAGACATTCTCACATATGACAGGATTCTCACCTGTTACATATATTCTCACCTGTAACAGACATTCTCACCTGTGACAGACATTCTCACCTTGATGTAGCGCCAGATGTTGCCCTTCATGCACGACTCCATCTTCATGTGTTTCAGCACAGTAACAGCACATCTCTGTTCGCAGATCGACGCTCCTTGCTTACACGCTTGACTGACCTCCCTGAAGACTCTGGTGTCTTTGATGTTTGTCAGGAACTCGCGCAGGCTGGTACATCCTTCCAGGGCGTTATCGTCACACATCCTGAAGACGTACATAGACATAGCGTATCATCATCCTGAAGTAGGTCGGTCCTGTTCACGTTTCCAGGTTCATCTACACACTGGCTGATCTTTCATTCATACTTTCTCAGTTTTCTACGTCAGAGGGGTGTCACATTGTCTTACCGTAATTACATTAGCGTCGATGTCCCCTGTTCTATACTACACGACGACACAGCTTTCAACAAGCCCAGAACATCTAGAACTGACCCTCACCTAAACTAACCCCCTCACCCCCCCCCCGCCCCACACCCACACCCACCATCAGCATTAGCCTAGGTCACACAAGAGACTTTTTCGAATAAAACAGTACAACGTGACACCACTCTGACCTAGATCAGACTCAGAAAGTGTGTTGATGGGCAGGAAAACGTGAACAGGTCCAGTAGGTTTTTTGCAGAATGTCGCACACATCACAGTCTGCCTGAAAGAAACTTAAGTCTGTCGCCAGCTCTCCCGCCTCGTGTACTTTTCTGCTCAAGATGTCACTTATATCCCTTGCTTCTCCGTGTGGGGTCTGGGGCTCCCATTGTGGGGGGGGACAAAAATATACCCCTTGTCTGCCCAAAAGCATGTCGTAAGAGTCAACTAAATGGGAGCTTTCTTTGAAGTCGGAGTACATCTGTCTGAGAGGCAAAGAACCAACAGTCTGCATGCAAATGAGTTAGACCTGTTAAATGGATGTTTACGAAACAGTTTCTGGAACAGAACAAGAGTCCAGAAGTGACCGAACAAACTTAATTTTTCCCCAAAGCTTAATGCCGGTGAATGCGAAGAAGAAGAGGGAATTATCCTGCGCCCATCTTCTTTCTGGTCGGCCACTGCTCCCTCTTTCTTGGTACCATGCCGTTTGCCAATATTTCCCAATCCGCCGTGGCGCTTGGTATGACCAAAATATTTTGTTTACTAGCAAATCTTCATCTTCTCATCCCTTCGTGGGCTGCAATTTTTCGTTATCTGAAGCCCTACTCTGGCTCCTGCCAGGGGCCGCAATATAGCCCGGCCATAAATGTGGTCTTATGGCTGAACGTTGTTTCCGGGACCTCTCCATGAGTGATCCTCATCCACATGGTGGCACTTTGTACCATCGGGTGTTTATCGCTTGTGTGATGTCCTGGTGAGGTAAAAGAAGATAGATAGACAGCAAATCTTCATTCATGTTCAGATCTTTAAGGATATCAGTGCCCGGCTCGCTAGCGCAGTTGGCTAAACCGGACTGCGCGGCGACCGGGTGACAAAATCCCTGTGGTCTGGGTTCACGCCCGGGGGTAGGCAGAAAAGCCACATTCCTCCCAGATTGACGGTATTTACAATGGAATCAAGGCTGAAAGGTGGCGATATCCATAATAGCGAGCCAAAGGGTTAACAACTCATGGCTTCTGTATTTATTTTCTTCTTTGTCCACTGTATTCTGAAAATCTTTCTATAGCATTGCAGCTCAAACTTCATCTGTTGTCTTTCCTGGATGGACAGCAACAGCTTATTACTCACAACCATTTATTTTTCTACAGGGAAAGATACCCGCTCTCAAAATTGTAACTTTATTTTTTCAAATTTATCTGAGAGAGCTGAAAAACCAGCGAAGGAAGGTGAAAATGAAGAACAGCCTGACGTCTCAGTTTCTTATCAACAAAAGAAGAGAATAATCAAATCAATCAGAAAGCCACCAATACTGGCACAAGATGATTACTATTTTATGGACAGACCAGAGCAAGTTATTATTCTACACCTTAGAACAGGACACAAACTTGTACACAAAATTTGAAATCGGTGAATCAGCCATGTACATATGTGGATTAGCACCTGAGACAACAGATCATGTCATCCAAGACTGTCCCAAATACAACATATCAAGCCAAAACTTTTGGCCAAGAGAAACATCGGTGCAAGTCAAACTTTACGGGTCGCTGAGTGAATTACAAAAGTCGGTGAAGTTCATACTAGAGACAATATTGCAGATATAGATCTATTTCAAGCGAACGAACGAAAGGAGCAGAAGAAGAAGAGGAAAAAGAGGAAGAAGAAGAAGAAGAAGAAGAAGAAGAAGAAGAAGAAGAAGAAGAAGAAGAAGAAGAAGAAGAAGAAGAAGAAGAAGAAGAAGAAGAAGAAGAAGAAGAAGAAGAAGAAAAGAAGAAAAAAAAAGAAAGAAGATTTATCTCATCAATGAGCAGCTCCTTAACAGAAGGTGGCTCTCGTCACAACGTGCCTAAAAGTCTCTCTTTCTCCAGCCCTATGTGTTTCGATATTTAATGGAATTTCAGTTTTTTTTGTATCCGACATTGGCTAAGATCTGCCTCTGCCTGGTTTTGCGTAAACTGTCCCCTCCATCACGGCTCTCTCCAGGCCAGCATGACCTTTAACATAACCGAAATACTTTGGCACAGTATGCTGTTTATGAGCCAATTCTCCTCCATGATCAGATCATGTAGACATATCTGTTTAGTTGCGTATCCTTTGAAGGACGTTGCAGAACCAACCCCAAACAGCCAAGGGCCGTTGTGTAGTTTTTCTAGACAAATTAACATCCAGTAGTTTGCCATTGCTTTCTGGACGTAGACATATCTAGTATACTAGACAAAAAGTAAAGGTCTATTTGTTTCTAAAGCTTGTAGCGCACCGGGTATATGGTATTAGACCCATATTTGTACGTACCAATCGGCACTCGATGAGTTCAAAGGTTAAATGTCAAAGTTAAGAGGATCGACTACGTTGGACGGGGTTTTATCCCCAGTGGCTCAGTCTCTCTCCACAGAACGGCTAGCCGCCTGCCGACACTCAACCTCTCAACCCTCCCCAAGTAAGATCCCTAACACATCACACAAACATACACATACGAAAACACACAAACACACACAAACACACACACACACACACACATATATATATAGAGAGAATCTGGAAATTCTATCAAGTAAGATTACTCTATAGAGAGAGAATTTGGAAACTTGACCAAGTAAGATACCAGTGAGAAAATCTGGAGAGAGAGAAATGGAGAGGGGGGGGGGAGAAATAGAGAGAATCTAGAAACGTTCCCAAGTAAGATCACCATAGGAAGAGAGGGAGAGAAGAGAGAGAGAGAGAGAGAGAGAGAGAGAGAGAGAGAGAGAGAGAGAGAGAGAGAGAGAGAGAGAGAGAATCTGGACACCCCCTACCCCAGTAAGATCAACATACAGAGTGAGAATCTGGAAATTCCCCAATAAAATCGCCGCACAGCGAGATAATCAGGAAGCTCCTCCAGGTAAGATCGGCATACAGAGAGAGAGAATCAGGAAGCTCCTCCAGGTAAGAACGGCATACAGAGAGAGAATCAGGAATCTGCTCCCAAGTAAGATCACCATAAACACACACACACACACACACACACACACAGAAAGAAAGAGAGAGAGAGAGAGAGAGAGAGAACGAAGGTACGAACTTTATTTTCAAAGGGTTACAAATTAGGCACGCAGGCCTGTCTTACATTCGGCCCTTCCAAACTTCCATCTTTCACACAGCAGTTGTATTTCATCAATGAAGCATGTTTTATTCATGTAATGATATGCATATTATGGATATGAAGTCAAAAACAAAAGCATGGGTGGTAAAATATGTGCGCACGCTCACGCGCGAACACACACACCCACATAGGAGAGAGAGAGAGAGAGAGAGAGAGAGAGAGAGAGAGAGAGAGAGAGAGAGAGAGAGAGAGAGAATCAGGAATCTCTGTACGATCACAAAAGGGAAACCACATACCCGAAGCCCATGATGTCGACGCAACTGGGTCTCAGAACTGCCTGCTTCGGGTGATAGGTGATGAAGCCGAAACACATCTCATCCGTGGTTCCATCCCCCCACAGTGTGTCGTCATCTCGGCTCAAGGTGCTGAACCCACATGTGGTGACCACTGAGTCGCCTGGAAACATCTCGATGGGCAGTGGACTGTGGAATTTATAAAAACATCATCATCATCAAGTGTAGTATTTTTTCTTCATTTTTTAAAGATACTGTTATGTTTTATACAACGGATCTACATCATGCCACAGGGTAGTAACCCATAAGAGCTCCCTTCTACTTCTAACTCAAGCCTGAGTCCGAAAAATCACAGCTCAGTGCACGATCTTCATAGCACCGGCGAGGATCTTGAAGATACTATTAGACAACCTCAAGTGAGGACACACATTTTTTTCCCCTAAATAATTCTTGGCAAAAGAGGTAAAGGACGGTGAATATGAGGCTGACAGAAAAAAATAATATAGCAAAATCAATTTAATCAAAAATTAGACCATATAAAGAATCAGCGAATCGTGATTTAAATAAGACACATTAGGATTAATAATAACATTAAGAATAATAATAATAGTATTCAGCTGTAAAAACAAAAGTTATAATTATAGCATATCAATTATAAAAACAAGTTAGTTGGTATCATTTACAGGACGTTGTAGAACCAATCCCAGCAATTTTTTGTCTGTTGTGATTTTCCTAGGCACACTTTACGTTCAGTAGTTTGCCATTGCCTCTAAACGGTCAGCTTTCGGTACCACTGTCGAAATAAACGCACGACAAATCGCCCGCAGCTGGGATTAACGGGCACCCCGGCATTACGAAGCGCGTTCTCAACGCCTAAGCCACAGACGCCTATTACTACTACTAATACTACTACTAATTATAATAATAATACCATAATAATAATAAGTCTCCGGGATCGCATTATGCAGACTGCCTCCCTAAAACACGTGTCCTAAGAGTCGACTAATTAGAGGTTTCTTTCGAAATCGGAGTGCATGCCTCAAAGGCAAAGAACCAAGAATCTGTATACAAATAAACTAGCTCTGTAGAACGGATGTGCACGCAGCATTCACGTTAAGGAATAAGACTAAAGTTCAGAAGTGGATGAACATCCAGAACCTTCCACCGTAGTTTCCAGCCAGCGAATGTGATGAAGAATAAGTAGAATAAAGATGAGAGGAGGAGGATAAGGTATGAGACGAAGAAGAAGACGGAGAAAAGAAGAAGAAGAAGAAGAAGAAGAAGAAGAAGAAGAAGAAGAAGAAGAAGAAGAAGAAGAAGAAGAAGAAGAAGAAGAAGAAGAAGAAGAAGAAGACAATGAAGGAAAGATAAAATTGAAGAAAGAAAGAAAGAAAGAAAGAAAGAAAGAAAGAAAGAAAGAAAGAAAGAAAGAAAGAAAGAAAGAAAGAAAGAAAGAAAGAAAGAAAGAAAGAAGGAAATAAATAAATAAATAAATAAATAAAGAAAAAAAGAAAGAAAGAAAGAAAGAAAGAAAGAAAGAAAGAAAGAAAGAAAGAAAGAAAGAAAGAAAGAAAGAAAGAAAGAAAGAAAGAAAGAAAGAAAGAAAGAAAGAAAGAAAGAAAGAAAGAAAAAGAAAGAAAGAATGATTTGTCCAAAAGGTTACTGGTGTATCTAGTTTTTAATAACCCCCTCCCCCTCTCCCCCCAACCAACCCCATGTAATTTTAAGCTGCTGCGCTCTTCCATAACCACGTGGAAAACAAGGGAAGACTACCACATCATGTATATTCACAGCAAATCTAACCGGAAGATAATCATAGCAGCACCCGGTCCCAAAACTGGAGACATTTTGGCTAAGTCGATGCAAGCGCTTCGTAATGACCGGTTGCCGGGTTCGATCCCAGCTGCGGGCCATGCGCCTCGCGTTGGTTTCGACAGTGGTATCAAGAAAGCCGACCGTGCAGGAAGCAATGGCAAACTACTGGACACGTCCTGTAAAGGATACGCAACTAACCCTGTCCCGAAACTGGAGGCATTTTGGCCATGTTAAAAGTGATGGCGACCCGGAGAGAAAGGTGATAGTTTCCCGAAAACAAGGCAGATGCCGACCTCAGCGAATGTGGATACAGGACACTGAAGATGCATTAACTATTAGGGCGCATAGGGCTGGAGAATTTACTAGAGACAGAGACACTTTCATGCATGTCGTAACGACAGTGACGTTCAATAGAGAACCTGCAGATCTGTGATGTTGATTATTTCTAAGTTTACACTTGTTTAAACTACTGGACGTAAATTTGCCTAGAAAACCCACACAACAGCCAGGGGGCTGCTTGAGTTGGTTCTGCAACGTCCTGTGAAGGATAAGTCAATTATATAAATAAACTATAGCTTGCGATTTTTATGTTGTCTAGTGTGTTCTTCTATCTATCTACTTCTTTCTATGAATGCCGATCAATACACTTTCTGTTACTTGATTAATTCATAATATTTAACGGCCTCAAAGGTTCCCCCTCTGTTTATTTAAAGGAATGAAGTATACACACCAGAACGCACCAATCAAATACCTTTCTTAAATGTTTGTGTATTCTTGACAAAGCATTAAAGTCTATTGTGTTCGTAAATTGTTGTTGTGATTGTTATTCAACATATGCTTCGTTAATATATATTTCTGGAACCTATGGTGCCATTTAAATGGTTTGACATGAATTCTGTCCATATTCCATAGTTGTGGATTTCAAGTTGTACGATAGACATGGCCAATAAGACACCTTTTTTGGGGGGTGCCTAGTTGACCATGTTCTTAGTGCACTTGTATTCATGGCGAGGCGCAGACGCCGTCTGGAGGGGACAGGTTAAATTCCCGGCACGGTAACTTTAGCTTTCGATTGTTATGTTGTCTAGTGTGCTCTTTTATCTATCTTCTTCTTTCTATGAGTGCCGATCAATACACTTTCTGTTACTTGATTAATTTGTAAAGGATACGCAACCAACCCCACACTCGTTTACACATTTTTCAACGCTAGTGTAACACAGCTCTGTCCTTTGCGATATCACACCCAGGTTCGTCTTTAGTTTTGTCACGGGAGGAGTCGATTGAAAGGGTAGACGAGGAGAAAGATGGTCATGTGTATAGTGGTGATGATGATGATGTGTCTTGCTAGCTGCATGCTTCTCACGTGACTCACGTGATGCTTGTATAATATAATTTCTGGGAACAACTTTTCTTCTCTGTACTGTCTTGATTGTGATACCTCAGCAATGTCACAAACAATATCAATGGTATTCTGAATGGAACTGTGTTCTCCCTATGGTTACAAACTCTTGAGGTCGCGTTGTGTTCTTCGTCTCTAGTTACTTTGGTTCTAGTGTCTGTAACTGCCACCTGGCTTCTAGTGCTGTCTGTCACTTACGGCTTGATTGTCGACTCTAACATCTCAATAGTGTTCCAACCTAATGTGTCTCTATTAACCAAAGATCCATGTATCTTGTGTGTTGTCTCTGTAGCTCGATGTCTTGTTTCATGTGTGCTCTCTAGTGACTGTCTTTGAGACTCAATGTGACTGGTTCCTCTCTTCTAGTGTTAAGCTGACATCTCTACAACTGCGAGGGTCCATGAGACTAGTCACTCGTCTTCCAAGTCTGGCAAACTGAAGGATTTCTTTTAGGGTCCATATGACTGGTCCCTCCTCTTTCAAGTCTGGCAAACTAAAGGATTTCTTTGAGGGTCCATATGACTGGTCCCTCCTCTTCTAAGTCTGTCAAGCTGAAGGATTCCTAAATGGTTTCTCACTCATTATTTATATTGAGATGCTGGAATGCGCGGTATTTTTTTTTTTTCTATAAATTTATAGTGCGTCTCAACTTGTTTACTATGTGCATTCTCACGTGGGATTTTCTAATTACATCTCAATTGCATCAGATTTCATCATCTTATTCTGCACCTAAACATACTAATTAAATTGACAGCTGTCCTCATAGAGCTTCCAGAAAGCCAGTACTACTTCGTTTTCTTTGAAAGGGCACGTCAACAATGACATCATATACTATTTATAGATTATACTTTTGCAAACTATTTCTCTGTTAATAACAAAGGATTGTTCTAGAAAGAAAATGTCAATGTTACTAAAACATGTTGCTTCCGGTACATCTTAGCTTTGCGCAGTCTCCTATCTACTAACAATGACGTCTTCCTTGTTTTAAAATACAAGTTTGTAAATCTTGTGTTATGTACACTTTTCTTTACTTAAGCAAAACCAGACAGCCTTCCATATGAGCTGTTTGAGTCGTATTCTTGGTGCATCATGGTGAAACTTTGTATCCAACGAATGTGTACTCAGAAAAGCATATAAGAGATTTCCGTCCTAATATGAGATGCAGTTGTTCAATAATTTAAACTCCCCACCCCAGCTGCAATCAGGGGCCCTAACGGTTGAACGGGTTTTCTGGGACTTGCGCCCAGGTAATGCACATCCGAATGGTTGGCAGACAGTGAAATCTGCACTTTACCAGACGTCAAAGACAGCAAGGTAACGATGGAAGGCTTCAAAAGTCTCAGGATAACTGATTATCGGCGTGTCCATGTAGTCCAGTAGTATTCTTTTTCTTCTTTGCGTTCACCAGATGTCAACTCTGGTTGTTCGCCCACTTCTACATTGCAGTCCTGTTCCAGCGTTTGACAGATCTGGAACATTTGTGTGCAGACTGATGGTTCATTGCCTCACAGGCAGATGCACTCGACTTCGTACGAAGCTCCCAATTAGTCGACTCTTAAGGCAAACTTTTGGGTAGACAGTGGGTCTGTTCTTGTTTTCCATAAAGTGGGGCCCCGGAACCCACACGGGGGTCCAATGGTATGACAAGCTGGATGTTCGTGTGAAGAAAAATCTTCCACAGTCAGAGCTTGAGATTTTGAAAGAACACGGGACATACACATCAACACTTGGTTAGGTTCACGTTAGTCTCCCCAAACAGAGTAGGTCACTTTCCATTCACAAGTTTGTTGGGCTGGTCGACTTTCCTGATGGTTACGGTTGTGTCCCGCTCTATTGATTGGTTTCTGCGATGTCTTGCTTTCCGAGAACAAGAATGACTGTGACGTAGTTGCAGAACTCTCTATGGGAGTGTGTTAGGACCAGTTTCACCATGTTTTTGGAGTGTTAAAAGCGCTGGCGTGCTGAAATATACACCATGCGATATCAACGGTATCGCGGAATACTCCCGTAACCCTGTGCCAAGGTGACAGGTTTAGGAACTACCAATCAGAAGTGAGCTAGTGTGTATATAAGCGGCGCGTGAGGAGACTAACGTTACTTGTTCCCACCACATCATATAATCGGGGAGCGGAGTGGGCTGGGGAGGAGGCTGAGGGTAGGAGTCTAGAAAAGAGAGTCACTTACTAATGATGCACCTGAGGAGTGTCGTAGAGAAAGAACCGGTCGTATGTGATGTACGCCAGGTGGTAGTTCTTTCTCTTCAGCTCCACGATCATGTCCTTCCCTGCAAAGGGGAAAAAAGTGTTTGAAATTACCATCGTCTGCCTGATGGCTTGCCAGTTTGTCTGTAGGCCCGCCTACACACCTGTCAATCTGTCAGTCTGCCCGTCTGTGTGACCAGCTACCCCTCTCTCTTTTAAGTATTCGTTTGCCTGCTTTTTAGTAGCACGGTGGTCTGTTTGTCTATCTGCTGTCTAACTGTCTGTCTGCTGCCTGTTTGTCTGGCTGCCTGTTTTTCTATCTGCTGTCTACCTGTCTATCTGCTGTCTGTTTGTCTATCTGCTGTCTGTTTGTCTATCTGCTGTCTACCTGTCTATGTGCTGCCTTTTGTTTATCTGCTGTCTACCTGTCTCTCTGCTGCCTGGTTGTCTATCTGCTGTCTACATGTCTATTTGCTGCCTGTTTGTATATCTTCTGTCTACATGTCTATCTGCTGCCTGTTTTTCGATCTGCTGTCTACCTGTCTATCTGCTGCCTGTTTGTCTATCTTCTGCCTGTTTGTCTATCCGCGGTCTACCTGTCTATCTGCTGCCTGTTTTTCTATCTGCTGTCTACCTGTCTATCTGCTGCATGTTTGTCTATCTGCTGTCTACCTGTCTATCTGCTACATGTTTGTCTGATGTACACCTGTCTGCTGCTTGTTTGTTTGTTTGCGGTCTACCTGTCTATCCGCTGCCTGTTTGTCTATCTGTTGTCTACCTGTCTATCTGCTGCCTGTTTGTCTATCTGCTTCCTGTTTGTCTATCTGCTGTCCTCCTCTATATCTATCTGCTGTCTACCTCTATACCTGTTTTCCATCTGCCGCTTGTCTGTCTATCTGCTGCATGTTTGTCTATTTGCTGTTTACCTGTCTATCTACTGCCTTTCTGTCTATCTACTGCCTGCCTATCTCCTATGTGTCTGTCTATCGGCTGTCTACCTGTGTATCTATTTGATTTCTACCTGTCTATCTACTGCCTTTCTGTCTATCTACTGCCTGCCCATCTCCTATGTGTCTGTCTATCGGCTGTTTACCTGTGTATCCATTTGATTTCTACCTGTGTATCTGGTGTCTACCTGTCTATCTACTGACTGTCTCTTTCTACTGCCTGTCTGTCTAAACTACCTGTTGCATTTATAAATGTAATATAATATGCCTTCCTGCCATTTAGCATATTAGGTTTTTAAAGAAGCAATTATGATTAACAAGATAATATACAGCAATTCATCTGGTAGCCCGCGAGTCAAGTGTGGTCCGCGGAGGCATAACAAGTGGCCAGCGGATTACCCTATAGTTGAATTGTATTAATACTTTCTCTATGCTGGGGTTCAGGATTCTGGCCCTTGACGATCCCCATTTATCAACATTCTGGCCCTTGACGATCCCCATTTATCAACATTCTGGCCCTTCATGATCCCCATTTATCAACATTCTGGCCCCTTATGATCCCCATTTATCAACATTCTGGCCCTTCATGATCCCCATTTATCAACATTCTGGCCCTTCATGATCCCCATTTATCAACATTCTGGCCCTTGACGATCCCTATTTATCAACATTCTGGCCCTTCATAATCCCTATTTATCAACATTCTGGCCCTTCATGATCCCTATTTATCAACATTCTGGCCCTTCATGATCCCCATTTATCAACATTATGGCCCTTCATGATCCCCATTTATCAACATTCTGGCCCTTGACGATCCCCATTTATCAACATTCTGGCCCTTCATGATCCCCATTTATCAACATTCTGGCCCTTCATGATCCCCATTTATCAACATTCTGGACCTTCATGATCCCCATTTATCAACATTCTGGCCCTTCATGATCCCTATTTATCAACATTCTGGCCCTTGACGATCCCTATTTATCAACATTCTGGCCCTTCATGATCCCTATTTATCAACATTCTGGCCCTTCATGATCCCTATTTATCAACATTCCGGCCCTTCATGATCCCTATTTATCAACATTCTGGCCCTTCGTGATCCCTATTTATCAACATTCTGGCCCTTCATGATCCCTATTTATCAACATTCTGACCCTTGACGATCCCCATTTATCAACATTCTGGCCCTTCATGATCCCTATTTATCAACATTCTGGCCCTTGACGATCCCCATTTATCAACATTCTGGCCCTTCATGATACCTATTTATCAACATTCTGGCCCTTGACGATCCCCCTTTTTCAACATTCTGGCCCTTCATGATCCCTATTTATCAACATTCTGGCCCTTGACGATCCCCATTTATCAACACTCTGGCCCTCGACGATCCCCATTTATCAACATTCTGGCCCTCCATGATCCCTATTTATCAACATTCTGGCCCTTGACGATCCCCATTTATCAACATTCTGGCCCTTCATGATCCCCATTTATCAACATTCTGGCCCTTGACGATCCCCATTTATCAACATTCTGGCCTTTCATGATCCCTATTATCGAACATTCTGGCCCTTGACGATCCCCATTTATCAACATTCTGGCCCCTGAGTCAGTTTACTTGAAGGACTTTAATATTCAGAAATAAATTATAATACGGACTGGTAAAACAATATCAGCTTTCAAAAACCTCGATAACTTATTATACTGTAAAATCATACATTGTAAAACCAAGTTAAGAATGATAAGCTATTCTCAAGTTACTTCAATTATCGCATTTGCTAGTTAACATTAGAGAGCTCTAAACACAGAATATGGAAGATAAAAGTACAACTCAAACACTTAAGAAAACTAACGAATAATAAATGAGGAGTTCATGAAAGGTGAAGAAATAAGAGAAATGTCTCACAGTCACGAGTATCATAATTCATAACAGAGAGAAGATGGCGTTATGCAGTGTGACCCCAATAGTCGTCTATACCAATATTGTTTATAATATAATCCAGCCCATTACCCAACCCATGACCTAGCCCATGACCCAGCCCATGACCCAGCCCATGACCCAGCCCATGACCTAGCCCATGACCCAGCCCATGACCCAGCCATTGACCCAGCCTAACCCTTCCACCTACCCAGCAGGTGCATGTGGTTGCCTGCCGCTGTGATGTTGATGCTGCCAGTGAGCAAATTCTTGGTGCAGCCACTGGCGCAGGTGCTCTTGATGACGGTGTAGTTGAGATGGGGCGGCAATTCGAAGTAGGTAGAGCCGACGGCGAATACACCTGTGTCATAGCGTTTCCTGTAGAAGATTTCCATAGAAAGATCAACGACAAGTGTCTGTAATCGTGCACATACAACACTGACTATCGGGAATTTTTTATAAGCTTTTATTAGGTTCGCTTTTGTTTACATCATTTTCAGTCTGCATAATACAGAAAAAAGACAAAGCTTCCACCAGTTATCAAAATTGTTCTGAGCTTAAAAAAAAATCATATTCTTTCTAAAAACCCTTTAGCGTGAGAAATGATTCAGGCAAACAACATAGACCTGCTACAGCGTAACTATGCAGTCACAGCGACAATCCTATGCATAGACATAAAGGCTGAAGAATGTGACCTCGTACTGCATGCAAAGACCTTTAAACATGTCCCCAACTCTTACCCAAAACCTAAATGGACACACAAATACACCACTGGATTTTTGGAGCGTATTGTGCGTCCTGGAAACTCTCAAACTTCAAGTTTCCACTCTTCCACTCTTCTCCTTTCCACACTTCTCCTATCTTCACTTTCCCAATCCACACTTTCCCAATCCACATTTTCCCTATCCACACTTTCCCTGTACTCACTTTCCCTATACAGATTTTCCATATCCACACTTTCCCTATCCACAATTTCCCTATCCACACTTTGCCTATCCACACTTTCCCTATCCACACTTTTCCTATCCACACTTTCCCTATCCACAATTTCCCAATCCACACTTTCCCTATCCACATTTTCCCTATCCACACTTTCCCTGTACTCACTTTCCCTATACAGATTTTCCATATCCACACTTTCCCTATCCACAATTTCCCTATCCACACTTTGCCTATCCACACTTTCCCTATCCACACTTTCCCTATCCACACTTTCCCTATCCACAATTTCCCAATCCACACTTTCCCTATCCACATTTTCCCTATCCACATTTTCCCAATCCACATTTTCCCTATCCACACTTTCCCTATACTCACTTTCCCTATCCACAATTTCCCAATCCACACTTTCCCTATCCACAATTTCCCTATCCACACTTTCCCTATCCACACTTTCCCAATCCACACGTTCCCTATCCTCACTTTCCCTATCCACACTTTCCCTATACTCAATTTCCATATCCACAATTTCCTAATCCACACTTTCCCTATCCACACTTTCCCTATCCACACTTTCCCTATCCACACTTTCCCTATCCACACTTTCCCTATCCACACTTTCCCTATCCACACTTTTCCTATCCAAACTTTCCCTATCCACACTTTCCCTATCCACACTTTCCCTATCCACACTTTGCCTATCCACACTTTCCCTATCCACAATTTCCCAATCCACACTTTCCTATCCACATTTTCCCTATCCACACTTTCCCTATCCACACTTTCCCTATCCACAATTTCCCAATCCACACTTTCCCTATCCATATTTTCCCTATCCACATTTTCCCAATCCACATTTTCCCTATCCACACTTTCCCTATCCACACTTTCCCTATCCACACTTTCCCTATCCACACTTTCCCTATCCACACTTTCCCTATCCACAATTTCCCTATCCACCTTTTCCCTATCCACACTTTCCCTGTACTCATTTTCCTTATCCACACTTTCCCTATCCATCTAGTACTCACTTAAGGCTGAATCGACTTGAGTGTCAAGGCAGGATAGCGGCCGAACCCTCAGCCATCCACTAACCACATTTCTCTTACCCACACTTTTCATTTTCACTTTACTTCTGCCTTTTTAAGTTTTTATTTTTATTTTTCATCGTAAACTATTTG
>CAJHNH020000048.1:212500-215000 GCA_905116865.2 Candidula unifasciata | reverse complement strand
TTGATATAGTTCCTCATGTTATGGTGACCTATTGATATAGTTCGTCATGTTATGGTGACCCATTGATATAGTTCCTCATGTTATGGTGACCCATTGATATAGTTCCTCATGTTATGGTGACCAATTGATATAGTTCCTTATGTTATGGCGACCCATTGATTTAGTTCCTCGTGTTATGGCGACCCATTGATATAGTTCCTCATGTTATGGCGACCCATTGATATAGTTCCTTATGTTATGGTGACCCATTGATATAGTTCCTCATGTTATAGCGACCCCCAGCCATACAGTTATTTTCGTTTCGTCTTCATAACTTCAATCGATATGTGTCTTGCGGTTTTCTTAGGCGACCCTTGTAAAAAGGTCGTTCAACCCACAAAAGGGTCGTGACACACAGGTTAACAACTGCTGTTCTAAATCTTAGTACCTCTGAGAGGCGAGAACCTGCATACAAATAAGCCTGTAAAACGGATGTGCATGCACAATTCTGGAACAGGAACAAAGTCCAGAAGTGGAGGAAGAACTAAAATGCTTCACCGGAGTTTACAGCCGCTGAACACTAAGAACAAGAAAGAATAAAAAAGAACCCTTGAATTGTTTGGCTACTAGAATGTGTGATGCTGTTTTAATTGTGTCATTCCACAGTCTCCGCCAGGTCGCCCTAACCTGTATCTTTCATGTGTCTATAACTAACTTTTTTTTTTTTTTTTGTCCGGGTCCGTCTCCCCACATGCCCAGCCTGGCCGCCCGACCACCCGAAGGATATTACGTCGGTAATCCAGGCTGAACGGGGAAACCGCCCGGCAGATTTTTTAAGATGGCATTGCCGATTGGGTTTCTCCCGTGATTTGTGGATGTGACCGATCCCGGGCTCTTTTGGCCAGACCAGTGCAGCAAAGCTACACTTTAGTCTTAGCCAAAAGGCTAAGGACCTGGGGCCCTATTTTTTGTTTCTTTCAGCATATGTCTGATATCCATTACCTGTGTTACATTCGCATAATTATCTGTTTTGATCAGTTGTATGAAGTTTTCACATATTGTGTCCCTAATGTCGCTATTCGCATATTGTGGAGAGGCATGATCGCCCACGCCAGTCGGCAAGGCACCTGATGACGATGATGATGATGATTGTCGCTATCGTTCTGGCCAGTGTGTGCTATGCATCGTTCTATAAATCATTATAATACCATCCTGACTGAAGTTGTATACCTTGCCAGAATCATTATAATACCATCCTGACTGAAGTTGTATACCTTGCCAGAATTATTATAATACCATCCTGACTGAAGTTGTATACCTTGCCAGAATCATTATAATACCATCCTGACTGAAGTTGTATACCTTGCCAGAATCATTATAATACCATCCTGACTGAAGTTGTATACGTTGCCAGAATCATTATAATACCATCCTGACTGAAGTTGTATACCTTGCCAGAATCATTATAATACCATCCTGACTGAAGTTGTATACCTTGCCAGAATCATTATAATACCATCCTGACTGAAGTTGTATACGTTGCCAGAATCATTATAATACCATCCTGACTGAAGTTGTATACCTTGCCAGAATTATTATAATACCATCCTGACTGAAGTTGTATACCTCGCCATAATCATTATAATACCATCCTGATTGAAGTTGTATACCTTGCCAGAATTATTATAATACCATGTTAATTGAAGTTGGTGCAGATTCCGTGGCTTAGGCGTTGCGAGTCCAACTCGGAATTCCAAGTCCCGCAATCGAAAACCACTGCTGGCTGCATGGATTTTTATCATGGTACGGGACGTCGGAGGTCGACCCAGCCTAAAATGGGTACCAGGATGGCTGTCCTGTGGAAGTAAAGACGGCCGGCGAATGCTGACCATATTACCCACCTAGTGCCGACTGGTCTGTAAAAATATGGCTGTTTTTTCCCATATTCCCTATGCGCCTAAGGCGTGAAAAGTTATCTTTACTTGTTAACTTTTCAATTGAAGTTGGCTGATTTTTTTTTGCGGGAAATTTGTAGAACTTCCAGAGGTGAAATAATATCCAATGACCATCGATATTACTAATACAATTTTCCGTTTTCCTTTTGGTCTCAGCAGCAAAAATTTTGAACATTGCTAACCTTACTTTCTTTTCTTCTTTCGGTGCTTTCGCCAGTGCTACAGAAGCCCTGCACTGGGCTGAGCTACTTCGGACTCAGACTTGAGTTAGAAGTGGAATGGAGCACTTATGGGCTACTACCCTTGTGCCATGATGTTCTACCGTTGTTCAAACCTCAGACCTGATGTTCTTTAGCTTACCTGGCTGTGCACCACCCTGTGGTATATTTGTGCCTGACAAGCTAGATGCCCAGAGGCACATTTAGATTATCAGGGTCTGAAAAGAATGGTGCAACGGAAAGTGACTAGGAGATATGGCCGACACCTCATACTAAGAGGAAAGGCAAGATATAATTGCATTAAGACTGTTGGTACCATCGGAGTTAAAACTCATCCATGGCTGCTGA
>CAJHNH020000048.1:122500-207500 GCA_905116865.2 Candidula unifasciata | reverse complement strand
ACTAGGGCTGTACCGAATATTCGCTTCGTATTCGCTTCGGGGCCGAATAGTGGACCTAATAACTATTCGGTATTCGGCCGAATAGTTGCGGTCGGGCCGAAGGCGAATAGTGGTAACCTTACACCCGTTTCGTGACTGGTGGAAAATGAACATATCAAAATTTCCCACCTTGGTTCATACTGTCAAGCGTTATCTTTGTGCACCATCTAAGAGCGTAACAAGTGAACGTCTGTTTAGCACAGCTGGAAATACATTCAGTGAGACGAGAAGCTGCCTTAATGCTGGCAACTTGGAACAATTTTTTTTTTTTTAAAGCTAATGCTGCTTTCATGGATTAACTAAACGGTTAGTGACATTTTACAAGTTTAGCTACTTGTTATAAAACTAAGAATACTTTCATTTTTAGGCATAAGTTACCACAGACTGACTGACTTGAAGGATGCAAAACATGAAATATTTTTAAATGTTTTCTATTCTGTACTACATTTTGAAAAGTAAAATGTCAGCTTACATTTGACATTATGTTTGTTTGTTTTTGTTTTTTTTAAAGATCTATTTTATACACTATTCGAAAGTGGAAGAATGGGCCTCAGTCTGAATAGTGGTAGGAAGACAGAAGTAATGGTGGTATCAAAGAAAATTATTCCTAAATGTGTAATAAAAGTCAATGTTTTTTGTTTTGTTTTTTGTGTGGGACAAGTACAGAAATTTAAGTATCTGGACACATGGATAACATCAGATGGAATATGCATGACTGAAATAAGAAACAGAATAGGACAGGCAAAAACTGCATTTTATACAATAAAGAACATCTTATGCAATATATCTTTGTCATTTAATGTTAAAAAATAAATTATTGCTTGCTACACACATCTAGTTTTAACATATGGCTGTAAATCCTGGACAATCGGTAGAAAGGCCAAACAATTTCTTGAGGCCTCAGAGATGTGGTTTTACAGAACAATGCTTAAAATACCTTGGACAGCCACACCAAAAAAGCAACTTAGAGGTTTTGAAACAGGCGGGAGCCCGTAGACAACTTATCACAGACATCAGAAGGAGACAGTCATCATTTTTCAGCTATGTTATGAGAAGAGGGAAAATGGAACATGTTGTGACCACTAGAAAGATATGTGGAAGGAGGGATAGGGGAAGACAAAGAGAGAAGATTCTTGATAGTCTTGTTGCATGGCATGGAGGTGTGTCGGCACAAGAACTGATACATGCTGCAGGAGATCGCAGATTGTGGAGAGGCATAATCGTCCATGCCAGTGGGCAAAGCACACGATGATGATGATTCACTATTCGTATTCGTATTTGGCCGAATAGTTGGTCCAGCTATTCGTATTCGGCCGAATAGTGAAAATCACTATTCGGTACAGCCCTAGTTGCTACCATAGTCCAAGATCACCATAACCTCTGTAGCTGTGGTTGTTCGATCAGCGATGCAGAAGTCCGAGACCTGGGTCGACCCGCCCCCTAAATGGTCTAAGAGATAAATGGATTGAAACATCTGGCGACAGAGGACCCCTACAGGGGATCGGTTGGCTAATGTTGAGCATACTTCTATCGCGGAGTTCTACTACTTCTTCTAGTTAACCAACCAGGGACAGACCACACTATTCATGAAAGCAGACATCAAAATATCATACCTCAAACTATTTTAGGCATCTCCAAGATCAAGTGCTGCTGACACCGTTTCATGTCTATTCTAGAACTTCTGCAAGGGAACTCCGCCCCAGCCCTAGCGAGCACGCCTAGTGTTTTATTTGAGAAAGCGCCTATGACAATCGAGTGGAAAAGAGAAACATCAACAACACTGCATACCTTTGTCTTTGAGAGCATCACACTTAAATTCGTCATTGTTGCAGACGTCAGTGAGCCACTCGCCCTGGGACAGGTATTTAGGACTCTTTATCTTCTTCCTACGGCACTCTTCTCCGTCATGGGGATCGCAGATCCCTGTAGAAACCACACTTTTCTTAAGATCTTAATTGGTCACTTCATCCAATATAGTTTAAATTAAGAGTTTTTTTTTTTTTTTAATATCATGTATCAGTTATCAGTTTATTTATCAGTTAGTAGTAGTTGCATCAGCAGCATCAGCACAAGCACGAGCAGCAGCAGCAGGGCCGTAGATTATGTCAGTGACATGCAAGTCTGTGAAATACAGCCCCTTCAAAAGTTAACAAAGATTTTGAAGAGTTAGACTAAGTAATAAATAACACTCTAGTCTTACTCAATATCGCCATGGGCTGTGAGTCCCAGGTCTCCTCATTGCACAAAGTAACACTATCGTCTGTGAAGACGGAAATGTGCCAGTCAGTCACTCAGTCAGTCAATCACTCAATGAACAACAATAGCGGAAGATTACAATGTGTGAAGAACTTTTAGAGTAGCAATGACAAATCAGTCAATGTGTGTGAAGAACTTTTAGAGTAGCAATGACAAATCAGTCAATGTGTGTGAAGAACTTTTAGAGTAGCAATGACAAATCAGTCAATGTGTGTGAAGAACTTTTAGAGTAGCAATGACAAATCAGTCAATGTGTGTAAAAACAAAATCATCAATTGTGAGAACTTAGCAATGACAAATCAGTCAATGTGTGTGAAGAACTTTTAGAGTAGCAATGACAAATCAGTCAATGTGTGTAAAAAATCTTAGAGTAGCAATGACAAATCAGTCAATGTGTGTGAAGAACTTTTAGAGTAGCAATGACAAATCAGTCAATGTGTGTGAAGCACTTTTAGAGTAGCAATGACAAATCAGTCAATGTGTGTGAAGCACTTTTAGAGTAGCAATGACAAATCAGTCAATGTGTTGGGGAGCTGCGTGGTATCGAGGCATGGTGTCGGCCTCAAGTGCTAGTGGTTCTGGGTTAAATCTCCGGTAAGGGCTGGGGTTTTGTCACGGGCACTTGGACTTCCAGACATTTCCCCTGGCCTCTGGTAAGTGAGATAGGACGCCCGTGTGCATTGTTGCGCACGTAAAAAATAAATCTCTTGGCAGTTGGAAATCAAACAGGTAGCCTAACGTAGCTGCCCTGGCAAAAATTTGGAGTTAAAAATCTAGCTAAAGTATTTATGGATCCTTGCTATAGAACCTGTGCAATGTGCTGAGCTACTTCGGAGTCAGACTTGAGTTATGGGTTACTACCCGTGTGCCATGATGTTGATCCGTTGTATAAAAACCTTAAAATAAGTAAACGGAAATGCTACAGAAAAGTTCGTTAAAAAATTGCGGAACAAAAAGAAGCAGCAGTGAAAACGTCACATCCTGCATGCCGTAAACACCAATCAGAACTGGAAAATAGAATATGCATCAATTGACCAAGTTAGGAGACTGTAAATCAGTTCACATGTGCAGCGACACGTTCTGGTTATTTGGTTAGCCTATCCCGCACACAATAAAAATAATGTTTCACGAGTGGCTAATGCTAGAGATGACCAACTCAGAGTGAAAACACATAAGAAACATTAGCAATTTTATGGTTTGCCTGAAAGAAAATCGGTCTTTCGCCAGCTCTCCCGCCATGTACTTTCATACTCAAGGAGTCATTTATATCCTGTGCCTATCTTCGTGTCGGTCGACACCTGCCCCTCCTGCCTGGTACCATGACTTCGACTATTCATCATCATCATCAGGTGCCTTGCCGACTGGCGTGGGTGATCATGTCTCTCCATAATCTGCGATCTCCTGCAGTATGTATCAGTTCGTGTGCCGACACACCTCCATGCCATGCTACAAGACTGTCAAGCATCTTCTCTCGTTGTCTTCCTCTATCCCTCCTTCCATAGATCTTTCCAAAGGTCACAACATGTTCCATTTTCCCTCTTCTCATAACATGGCCGAAAAACTTATGACTGTCTCCTTCTGATGTCTGTGATAAGTTGTCTTCGGGCTCCCGCCTCTTTCAAAACCTCTTGGTTGCTTTTTTCGGCTGTCCAAGATATTCTAAGCATTCTTCTGTAAAACCACATCTCTGAGGCCTCTAGAAATTGTTTGGCCTGCCTACCGATTGTCCAGGATTCACAGCCGTATGTTGAAACTGGATGTATGTAGCAAGCAAGAATTCTTTTTCTAACTCCTAATGACAAGGATATATTGCACAAGATGTTTTTCATTTTAAAAAATTCAATTTTTACCTGTCCTATTATGTTTCTTATCTCAGTTATGCATCTTCCATCTGATGTTATCCATGTGCCCAGATACTTAAATTTTTATACTTGTCCTAAAAAACACCATCGACTTGTATCATAAGACTTATTGTGCTATGGTCTTTTCATTTTATAGTGCCTGGTTTCTTTGGCAGAGCTATAAATATGGATTTTAAAAGGTCATTTGGAATATACCCATTATTATAAATATCATTTAAAAGTTTAGTTATTATTTTAATTCCGAAACCTCCCAGTGCTTCGATTTCTTCCAGTGAGCCTGGCCCGGATGCTTTTATTTTCTTCATATCAGGCATTGCCTCCTCAACTTCTGCAGTCATTATTGGTGGACCATCTTCGACTATTATTGTTTCCTAATCCGTCGTGGCGCTTGATGTGACCAAAATATTTTAGCTTCCGAGACAGGATGCTGTTTATTAGCCAATCTTTGTTAATATTCAGATTTTTCAACATGTCAGTATCTCTCCTCTACTTTGTCCAAGATATTTTGAACAGCTAACCTTATTGCAGTTTACTGTAAGCATGCTCATTGTTTCCTTTGAATCGGTGTCCACACCCCCCCCCCCCCCCCCCCCCCCCCCCCAAACCACCAATATACCGCAAAAAGGGCGAAATACAAAATAGATACTTGTTTAGATAAAAAACCCATTTACTACAAGGAAAAACACATAAGGGCTCCGTTCTGCTTTTAACTCAAGTCTGAATCCGAAGTAGCGCATCGGAGTGCACGGGCTCCGTAGCACCGGCGAGGATCCTCAAAATATTTTGAATAGATTTTTAACTACAAATTTTACCCGGGCTACTTTTTTTTCTATTTTTAACTGCTGATTTTTTTTTTTTTTTTTTTAACGCCTTTACTGAACCCGGGACCTCTAGCACTCGAGGCGGACACTGTGCCTCGAGACTACGCTGCTACTGAGTTACAGTTCTTCAAAGTTAGGCACGACTTTCGAAACGGACTAAACACACATAACCGGGTACATACCAGGGTGGGAAAGTCCGATTGTCATTTCTGGTATTTTGTTTTCCTCCCACTCGCAGTTTGGGTCACCCAGTTCAAGGCCGTTGGAGTAACCGTCTCCGTCCGAATCCATGAGACACAACTTCTTGTCCCAGCGCTGCGGACAGAGCATGGGAGCTTAGATCGTCGTGGGGATCAAGTTTATGGCCGCAGTCAAGTTTCATGTCATAGTCAAGTTTACAGACACACTAAAGTTTACAATCACTGTTAAGTTTACAGTCATAGTTAGTTTTAATTGTCACAGTCAAGGCTATTAGGACAGACACAGTTTTTGTCACAGTCAAGTTTATTGTCATAGGAAGGTTTCCAATCACAATGACATTTATTGTCACACAGAACCTTATTGTAATAGTCACGTTGTTTGTCACAGTCACGTTTATTGTCAGAATAAGGTTGATTGTTACAGTCAGACTGTGCAATATATGTCAGAGCAATATTCTTTTAAAGCGATACAATATCACTTTCACGTGTTGTCACAGTCGTTACATTAATATATTGTAGAGCTGTGAATTGTCACACTCAAGCATTGTCACAGCTGTGTAATAACACAGTCATATCTTGTCATAGCTGTCCAATGGCAAATTCATGTACACGTAACATCACATTCGTGTATTGTCACATTCATGTATTGTCACATACATGTTAATGTCAAATTCAGGCAACAGCACATTTATGTTTTCTCACATACCAAAATTGACGATAGGCACGGTCACTATTTTTAGTTTTGATAAATTTTCACTTCTGACAGACGGTGCCCGTTGTGTTTTCCTCCATTTGTCGACCTAAAGGATGTTGTTTTGTCGCCCAGCTACTGAACTGAGTGCTTAGTGCGACACTGTGAGCTGCGGACTTCATTTGCAAATTTTTCGTCTATGACCAGCGTGATGTTGTGAACTCTAAAAGGCGAGGGGCCTGTTGTCACATAATTGGTGGTGCCTTATGCGATTAAAACTGATCGCGTGTGCAACTTCTGCTTTGTTTGAGACTGCTGCTTTCCTCGATGATAAACTGCATTTCCAATGTCGGACTGTTTGTGTTAGCACTTCTGATGTCTGCCTTATGACTTTAACGAGTGTGTACGCTAGTGCATATGATGAGACTGCGGTTTGTCAATTTTCCCACAAGGGACAGTCATGGACATTCCATATTTTTTCGCTGGCACAGGATCGTGGCAACTTTGAAGTGACCTATTTGCGATGAAGGGAGTCACCGTGGCGAAGCAGTTAGACCCTCGCGTGCGGATCGGAAGGTCTTGTGTTCGCTGCCTAACCGAGCCAGGCTTTTTTTTCAAAAATGACTTTGACTCTAAGGTCGACACAGCCCTGAGTGGGTACCGGGTGCAGTCCCGGGAAGTAAAAGCAGCCGGCCTGATGCTGACCACATAATCCATCTTGTGCCGACTTGTCTTTAAAAATATGCGTCTAGCCCTATATGCCCTATGCGTTTAAAGGCGTGGCAAAGAAACTTTACTTTCTTACTTACTTTGCTATAAATCTAAAAACTAAGACTACCAGATTACCAGATGCAAATATGGTGACGTTCAAACACGCAAATCCATGCAATAGCACTCACGTATCCGTTTGCCTCGAAGTCAAGACCGAAGGGATTCTGAAATCCAGTTCCGTGATTATTGATGTGGCCGACACCAGGCCAAACCGTCCCAGGCCTGCAGGGAAAGGGAACCAGTTCTCCGTTTGGGATCTTCTTCTGGAAGGACAAGTATGACGTCACCAACGGCAGCAGTAAGGCCAACACAAGGGATCTACAAAATAGAACAGAATCATAGTTCAGATCACTTGTGTCCATAGTTTTAGTCCTTATATTCTGGTCTTCCATTGGAAAGGCACTTGTCGAGTTGACATCCTGGGCAGATAATAGTATGTGGGACGTCCTGGGCAGACAATAGTCTGTGGGACATCTTGGGCAAACAATAGTCTGTGGGACATCTTGGGCAGACAATAGTCTGTGGGACATCCTGGGCAGACAATAGTCTGTGGGATATCCTGGGCAAACGATAGTCCGTGGGACATCCTGGGCAGACGATAGTCTGATGGACATCCTTGGCAGACAATAGTCTGTGGAACATCCTAGGCAGACAATAGTCTGTGGGACATCCTAGGCAGATAATAGTCTGTGGGATATCCTTTGCAGACAATAGTCTGTGGGACATTCTGGGCTGACAATAGTCTGTGGGACATCCTAGGCAGACAATAGTCTGTGGGACATTCTGGACAGACAATAGTCTGTGGGACATCCTGTGCTGACAATAGTCTGTGGGACATCCTGGGCAGACAATAGTCTGTGGGACATCCTGGGCAGACAATAGTCTGTGGGACATCCTGGACAGACAATAGTCTGGTGGACATCCTGGGCAGACAATAGTCTGTATGACATCCTGGGCAGACAATAGTCTGTGGGACATCCTGGACAGACAATAGTCTGGTGGACACCCTGGGCAGACAATAGTCTGTGGGACATCCTGGGCAGACATTAGTCTGGTGGACATCATGGGCAGACAATAGTCTGTGGGACACCATGGGCAGACAATAGTCTGTGGGACATCTTGGGCAGACAATGGTCTGGTGGACATCCTGGTAATCTTTCAGAACTGGTGGCCATTCTAGGCAGACAAAAGTCTTTGGGGCATCCTGGGCAGACTTTATACTGGTGGACATCCTGGGCTGGCAATAGTCTGTGGGGCATCCTAGGCAGACAATAGGCTATTGGGCATATTGAGCAGATGATAGTCTGTAGGACATCCTGTCCCGGACAGACAGTCTGTGGGTCATCCTGGGCAGACTTTAGACTGGTGACCATCCTGGGCAGACACTAGTCTGTGGGACATCCTGGGCAGACAATAATCTGTAAGACATCCTGAGCAGACAATTGTCTGAGTAACAGAGTAAGACCAAACACGTTTCTTCTGTAAGGTGGTGGTTTTCTCGCTGTTAGTATGAGACTAGGTTCTATATTACTATCCTACCCCCGGATAACATCACCGGAAGTCCGACATTTTTAAGGATGGTAAGACTGGGTTTACCAGCTTTCTGATGCTTTTAATGACCCCCAAAACCTCTAGAACTGGATCTAACCATAACCCATCTACGTCCCACGAGAGAGTGCAGCCTAGGTCCTACGACTGCATGCTCCTATCTACCACCCCCTGAAATATTAGACTGTCCCGTGATCTGTGGATTTCCCCATGTTTGGGGGTAGGATATTAATAAAGCACCTAAGACTGTCACTATTCAAGCATTGAGACTGATTGAGACAATCAGGTTAGTTTCAACCTCCCCCCCCCCCCCCCCCCCAATATCGTCGGCTACAAGATTTGGCAGGGGAATTCCTAAGTAGTTTCCCAGAAGGTCATCTAGCATTGGAAAAGGGGGGGGGGGGGCTGGAAGGAGAAAAAAAAGGTGGGGGGGGGGGGTGATGGAGCTAGGGCCACTGTTAGTCGGTTTTCATTTAACCATAACCTTACGACCAAAATAACTGCGATGTTTTAGACCTTTCATGTGTTGGTTGTTTTCCGCGTATTCATCGTTAATCATTATTTCCAGTGTGTCCTACTTTTGTCCGTTTGTCGCCAACACTGTGCCATGTTTGTAAACGGTGTTCTTACTTCATGACTCGCTTTTGACGGGAGGTTACTTGGCCTGTCAGTATTCCTGTATCTAGCCCTAGCTCTAAACATAACTCTAACTATAAACCTAACTCTAACTCTAACCCTAACTCTAACCCTAACTCTAACCCTAACTCTAACCAAAACTCTAACTCCAACTCTAACCCTAACTCTAACCATAACTCTAACTCTAAAACTATCTCTAACCCTAACCCTAACTCTAACTATAACCCTAACTCTAACCCTAACTCTAACCCTAACTCTAACTCTAAAACTATCTCTAACCCTAGCCGACGAGTATGCACACATTGAGACATTCGCTCCAAAACGCTAACCTTCCCCCCTCCCCCCCCCCCCCCCCCCCCACCCCCGATACTAAAGGACCTTCAGTGAAACTACATTTGAATTCCCTACCGAATCTCTCTGTCGACGAGATGGGGTGAAACAGCTGAACCATACCGACAATAATTTTCCTCAAGCGATAGAGATTGGTTAAAACAAGTTTTTGATGGAGACAACAGTTTTCCACCGATCATGATTGATTGAGACAATCTTCCCAGAAACTGAAAATTCTTGAAACAATCAGTTTTCGATATTTGGAACGAACGAACGAACGAATTTCATTTTTAAAGGGTCACAAATTTGTGACCCAGTAGTGTTTCACATGGCAATTGTATTTGATCTATTTTGATCATCCGTTTCCCAGCAAGGTTTAATTTGAAACCATGAGAACTCATTTTTCTGTTGCTGCTGTCAGTTGGTATCCCCCCCCCCACCCCCCCCCCCCCGCCGGCCCCCAACCTTCAGCAACTAGAAATGTTGATTTTATTTCACGCAGTGTCAACAGCTTGTGTAGTTGAAAGGGACTATGGCCAAACGTTGTGACATCCCCTTCTTCTTTTGTTATCACATTGTCACCAGCTTGTAGGCCTCTGTCAGAGATTTGAACTATTTGTCTTGTGCCTCTGACGTGGGTTTTTTTGACATTTAAACATGAGTTAAACTATCTACAACATAATTTGAATCATTCTACCCATCTGTGACATGCAGCATTTATCATATGATGCAAACAACTGTCTAAGAAACCTCTAGAAAAATCATCAAACATACAAATACACAGATGTCATTCAATGGTTCTTTCAATGACTCGTGTACAAAGTTGCACTGCGTCGAAAGGCCCATTCATGTTGAAAAGATTGTTCTGGATACATCAATTTCAGACCTGACTGGCAAGTCGAGAGCCACTCTTGAAAAGTCAATATTCTTTTTAATTCTCCTGCGTTGAATGTCTATTAGCTATTGTTGCGATTTTAGCTATCCAGAGTCACTCGAGACCATACATAGACGATGTTTGTTTAATAAACGATATTGTAATTACCACGATAAAAGAAATTAAAAATATATAGGAAGGTCGTTTTTGTTTTCAAGGTCAGGTCATTCAGCCAGATGACGTCATGTTGAATTCACGAGAGAATTTTCGCATTGCGAAGTTGCCAGGTAAATGTTGTATATGAACTTTCTGCTTCACTTGTAAGTGCATGCCGTGTAGCGTTTCCATTCACATCTTCTGTTTCGTGTACTTTCAATCATTTCTGGCGCAGACGATCTTACATGCCATGATGTCAAACTGTCCACCATTTTTTCCCGTAGTCTTTCTCCGTCTCTTTCCCTGTCCAACTTTTGCACAGTGATGATGTTCTTTAGTTTTCTCCTTCCCGAGTGTGCAATGATGCTCGACCCAGGGTCATTGTAATTGTTCGTCTCTGTATTTATGGACACCACCTGCCGTCTCACCCAGCAGCAGCTTGTCTAGGGCTCAACTTTCTGGGATGGCATCATGCTTCTTAACTTGTCCACTCTCAATGACTGTGCAGGAGCAGATTGGTTTATTGGTTTATTCAAGGAGTCAACATCATAGCACACGGATGTGACCCATACGTGCTTCGTTCCACTTCTAACTCAAGCCTGAGTTTTAAGCAGCTTAGTACAGTGCACGAACTCCGTTGCACAGGCGAGGATCCTGAAATACTTAGATTTTTAACTCCAAATTTAGCCTGGGCCGCGCCGTTAGGCTACTCTTTTCAATTTCCAACTGCCAATGGATTTTTGATGTGCGCAACAATAAACACACATGGGTGTCCGATCTCACTACCCAGAGACCAGGGTTACTAAAATTCCACATGGAAAAAACAATTCCAGCCTTCCCTGGGCCTGAACCCGGGATTCCAGCACCCGTGTCATGAACATATATAACTCTTTAGCATAACACATGATATTCCACATCTTTATACACGACCATTGCCTTCCTCGACCTATGGCTCGCAACCTTGGCTCGCAACTTTGGCTCACAACTTTGGCTCGGAACTTTGGCTCTCAACTTTGGCTCGGAACTGACCAAGAGTCAACCTCAGGATTTTGTCTCGTCCTTCTCTTCAGCCACGAGTACACCGTACCGTCTTCTCTTGCATGGCTTTCTGTCCGGCCTGCTGTACTCGTGAGTCACCAAGCATAGCAGGGGTCGTCATGATGACATGGCCAGAGATTGTCTACTTCTCCTTCTAATTTTAAACTGAATGAGTTCTTCTTCTTCTTCTTCGCGTTCACCAGCTGTAAACTTTGGCGGAAAGTTCAGGTTGTTCATCCACTTCTGGACTGCAGTTCTGTTCTAGAACTTGAGTTGGGTGTGCATCCGTTTTACAGATCTGAATCATTTGTATGCAGACTGCTGTTCCTTGCCTCCAAGGCAGATGTACTCCGACTTCGAATTAGTCGACTCTTACGACATGCATTTGGATAGGCAGTGGGTATATTCTTGTTTTCCCTATAATAGGGTCCCTGAACCCACACGGGGAGGATGAATACAAGAAATGCAAATCAAAGAAAATGTCTCGATAACTGCACGCGTCAATGGTTGTAAGACACCGAGGGTGGCTCTGTAGCAGGCACTTGCTGTGTAGAAACAGAGATTCACACAACAGGCACTGTCATATTTAAACAGACCAGAGAAATTAGGATTCCTCAAACAGACTCCATATGAAGAGCATTAAAGAGAGGGGCAAAATTTGCTGAACTGGATTCTAGCCTTGATAGAACAGCACAGAGGAATAGACCAGAACAGAGGAACAGACCAGAACAGAGGAATAGACCAGAACAGAGCAATAGACCAGAACACTGGAAAAAACCAGAACAGAGTAATAGAACAGAACAGAGGATTATACACGAACAGAGGAATAGACCAGAACAGAGCAATAGACCAGAACAGAGCAATAGACCAGAACAGAGCAAAAGACCAGAACAGAGCAATAGACCAGAAAAGAGGAAGAGACCAGAACAGAGAATTAGACCAGAGCAGAGGAATAGACCAGAACAGAGCAATAGACCAGAACAGATGATTAGACCATACAGAGGAATAGACCAGAACAGAGGAATAGACCAGAACAGAGGAATAGACCAGAACAGAGAAATAGACCAGAACAGAGGAATAGACCAGAACAGAGAAATAGGCCAGAACAGAGGATTAGACCAGAACAGATGATTAGACCAGAACAGAGGATTAGACTAGAACAGAGGATTAGAATACAACAGAGGATTAGACCAGAACAGAGGAATAGACCAGAACAGAGGAATAGACCAGAACAGAGCAATAGGCCAGAACAGAGCAATAGGCCAGAACAGATGATTATACTAGAACAGATGATTAGACCAGAACAGCTGATTAGACCAGAACAGAGGAATAGACCAGAACAGATGATTAGACCAAAAAAGGAATAGTCCAGAACAGAGGATTAGACCAGAACAGAGGATTAGACCAGAATAGATGATTAGACCAGAACAGAGGAATAGACCAGAACAGAGGAATAGACCAGAACAGATGAATAGACCAGAACAGATGATTAGACCAGAACAGAGGAATAGACCAGAACAGAGGATTAGACCAGAACAAAGGAATAGACCAGAACAGAGAAATAGACCGAAGCAGATGATTAGACCAGAACAGAGGAGTAGACCAGAACAGAGGAATAGACCAGAACAGAGGATTAGACCAGAACAGAGAAATAGACCAGAACAGGAATAGTCCAGAACAGAGGAATAGAACAGAAAAGAGGAATAGACCAGCACAGATGATTAGACCAGAACAGAGCAATAGACCAGAACGGAACAATAGACCAGAATAGTAGAATCATGGAATGTGAATGCACAAATGAGAAAGAATTTAGATTCGACGGAGAAGTGGTTTTTCATACGAATGTTAATCATTCTTTTGAGTGCCAGAGTAACGAACGAGGATTGTCTGAAAGAAGCTAATGAAAGCAGATCAATATATACAGCTATAAGGGAACGTCAAGCATTGTTCTTTGGTCAAGTGATGAGGGGCAAAGCTTTGGAGAATATTATGACAATTGGGAAGATCAGTGATAGAAGATGGAGCGGCAGATGGATTGCCATGTTGATGGATGGATTGCGACCGTGGCAAGGAGGGATATTTGATTATGATAAGACGCTGTTATAAAGTAAAAACTAGACGTTATTATGAAGTAAACTTGACGCCGTTATAAAGTAAACTGGACACTTTTATGAGGCGAAATATACATAGGTTATGGTGGCTTGATGACAATTATTTCATGGGGGGGGGGGGAGGAGGGGTACCTTTCCTAGAAGAGAAGGCAGTTGCCGACCTGCGCGAAGGTGGGACATTGAAGATGCACTGGCCATGAAAGCACATAGGGCGGAATAATCGGCCAGATAAAGAGAGATTTTCATGCGTGCCGTGAAGAGAGCGACGTTCTGTGAAGGAGCTTTTGATTTTTGATGACACGCAGGGTACACAGCAAGATAACATCCACATTTGCCTAAGCGTGTAAAAAAAAAAAAACACTAAAACGTTACAACGGATATAAAGCGAGCGGAAGACCTAGGAAAATATGGAGTGATGGCATTCTGAACAGCTTTACAGAAATTGAACATCAATCCTAATAGTGCTCTTGACAGAGCTCATCAACGAATGTTACATTTTCCCCCGACGCTTCGCTGAGGTACAAGGTGGAAGAGAATATAATAATAATAATAATAATAATAATAATAATAATAATAATAATAATAATAATAATAATAATAATAATAACAATAATAATAATAATAATAGTAATAGTAATAATAATAATAATAATAATAATAATAATAATAAGAAGAAGAAGAAGAAGAAGAAGAAGAAGAAGAAGAAGAAGAAGAAGAGAAGAAGAAGAAGAAGAAGAAGAAGAAGAAGAAGAAGAAGAAGAAGAAGAAGAAGAAAAAGAAGAAGAAGAAGAAGAAGAAGAATAATAAGAAGAAGAAGAAGATACACATAAACTTGAAAATAATTGACTATATTTCTTACTTGATATACATCTCTGCTGAAAGGAATCTTGCCGGTGCTCAGCCAGAGTTCATCTATGGGCCTAATGTATCGGCTTAACTGGGTGGATATGTGGTTCTGGGCTGGTGTCCTTCCCACAACTAGAGATTCCGTTGGGAACCTACAGGGAAAGAAGCATATTTATAGCGTTCGCTATGAGACAGTGACCTTGTAAACAGAGGCGCTGACACAATGGAAATATTGACGCGGTGGGCTTAACAAAACTGGTTAAAAAAGGGGAAGGGGGGAGAGAATAACTGAAAATGTAAATTATGTAGTTCTCTCAGCTAGCCGTAATAATAATAACAACACTAGTATTATAGTAGTAGCAGTAGTAGTCGTAACAGCAATATTAACAGTAGTAGTAGTAGTAGTAGTAGTAGTAGTAGTAGTAGTAGTAGTAGTAGTAGTAGTAGTAGTAGTAGTAGTAGTAGTAGTAGTAGTAGTAGTAGTAGTAGTAGTAGTAGTAGTAGTAGTAGCAGCAGTAGTAGTAGTAGTAGTAGTAGTAGTAGTAGTAGTAGTAGTAGTAGTAGTAGTAGTAGTAGTAGAAGCAGCATTAGTAGTAGTAGCGACAAGGGCAGCAATAGCAGCAAGGATAGCAGCATCAACTCACCAATAGTAGCAGTAGGGGTGTCACGTTGTACTGTTCCCTTCGACAAGAGTCTCTCGTGGGACCTAGGCTCAGGCTGTGGGTAGGGGGGTTTGGGTTAGGGCCAGTTCTTGATGTTCTGGGGTTGTTAAAAGCTGTGTCGCCGTGTAGTTTAGAACACGCGACAATGGCGCTGATGTAATTGGAAGCAAGACAATGTGAGACCCCTCTGACGTAGAACAGTCTGAGAAAGCATGAAATGAAAGGTCAGCCAGTGTGCAGATGTGGCTGGGAAACTGGAACAGGACATAATTAGCTAGTAAAAGCTGCGTAGTTACATACCCCGCACGGAGACAAGGAGGAATTTTGATTATGCTTCAAAGTTTTCTTAAGATAGTTGATTTGGTGAGATCATCCTCATCATCATCATAAACCAGTTCTGCAGTTAAGCATCGTGGGGAGGTATAATTTGCGATCCAGTGCACGTTGGCTGCCACTGGCTATTGTCGTGCCGTAAAGGCGTAGAGTGTCTTTAATGTTGTCGAGCCATGTTTTCCGCGGCCGTCCTCTTGCTCTTGTAGTTGATCTTCTGAGATGTAGGGCTTGTGATGGTATTTGATCTTGCTGCATTCTAACGAGATGGCCAAACCACTTGATCTGCTGTTTTCGATGAATCTAGTACAGGATGTCGTTCCCACAATTTGCCTGATAGTTTTATTATTCACTCGATCTCGTATGGTTAGGTTGGCTGCTTTTCTCAGGCACCTCATCTCGCAGATGGTGATTTTGCGTATATGGGCTTTAGATAGTTTCCATGTCTGACACTGGTAGTTTAATCTTCGAATGAATAGGCTATTAATAATATGTCTCTTTGCACTCATAGTTATGCTTGTATGTCTTAATAATGGAGACAATTGGTATATAAGTGCACTTGCTTTCTGACATCTGGTTTCTATTTCTCTGTCAATTCTACCATCTTTTGTGATCATACTTCCTAGATATTTAAACTCCCTAACTTGATTCGGGGCATATTTCTTTAATATTCTGCATTGCATACTATTTCATCTTTTTTAATATTCTGCATTGTGTAATATTTCATCTTTGTCTCTTACTTCATGCTTCTCCCTTTTGTACCGTCTTGCACTTTTATATTTTGTCTCTCTTCGTTTTCACTGTTGTTTTCTCTTACATTGCCTGTGCACTTCAGCTGTTTCTATTGCTCTGCATATGACTGGACATATGTCTTTAATATTCTGCAGTGACTATTATTTGATCTTTGTTTCTAACTTCAAGCTTCTCCCTTTTGTACCATCTTGCAATTTTATATTTTCTGTCTTTCTTCTTTTTTAGTGCCATCAATCTGCTGTTGTTCGTCTCTACAATGCCTCGCATAAAGTCTAACTTAGGTCATCGTACTCACCAAGCGGCGGCAATGCGACAAGTACGTGCAAATCAAACCGAGGAGGAGCGCGCCGCAACGAATGATGGAGTCAGACGAAGACGTGCTCAGATACGTGCCCAGTCATCTGCACAGCAACTTGGAGTCACAGTTGATGATGCACGCTTGCTTGCACAGCCATCACATTTTGCAGCTTCATATCTGTTTCCTTCTCAACAGACTCAGCGCAACAGGCTGACAGTGGCTGACACACGTCAACGCCTGGCAGCAGACCCGCAACAACCACAGTCCCATGCTAAACAATCAGGCATTTACAATCATCTTGCATTCGGATACTTGCCTGTGTCATCATTGCAAGGCTCTAAAAATTCCTGGAGAAACTTCAGGAATGTGTTGCTCTGCCGGGAAAGTTAAACTCCCTCAACTTGCAGAGCCACCAGAGCCTTTAACTACTTTGCTTGCCGGACATACCGCCGAATCAAAGCATTTCCTATCTAACATCAGGAAGTACAACTCATGCTTCCAAATGACGTCATTCGGCGCTGAGATTGTTGCAGCTCCTTTTATGCCAACTTTCAAAGTTAAAGGACAGATCTATCATACAGCCAGCTCCCTGCTTCCTATCCAAGATGCTCAACATAAATTTCTCCAAATGTATTTTATCGGTGATGGCAATGGTGACTTAAATGCTCGCTGCAGCATTTCTACCGGCATACGACGGTCCATCGTCTCCAGACTACAAGAACTTCTTCACGACAAAGACCATTTGGTGCGTTTGTTCAAAACAGCACTTGACATGATGCCGTCTGATACACACAAGATTGTCATTCATGCCGTTAAAACTCCTGCTGGAGAACATGTCCGCAGATTCAATGCCCCAGCTATAGACAAGGTCGCAATTGTTATAGTTGGAGATCACTTCCAACCTAGAGATATTGTCCTCCATCGCACAAACAATCAATTGACAAGGGTGGCAGAAACTCATCGCTGTTGCGATGCTCTGCAATACCCAATTATGTTTTGGGATGGTGTCGATGGAAATCACTTCAACGTTAAGATGATAAATCCAGTCACTGGCAGGTATACAAATATGAAATGCAGTGCAATGAAGTTTTATTCATACCGATTAATGATACGACAGAATGCGGACAATCACATTTTGAGGTACCGTCAATTGTTTCACCAATACGTCGTTGATATGTATGCACAGATTGAGACTAGACGTTTGCTATTCATCCATTTGAGTCAGACCAAGCTTCACTGTGTGGATTACATTCATTTGCGAGATGCAGTTCTACATGATGGTAACGTAACTACATTGGAAGACTTACGATTTTGCCATCTTCATATACAGCCAGTCCACGTCATATGCATGAGTACGCACAAGATGCACTTGCATATGTTCGCCTCTGCGGGCGTCCTGACCTATTCATTACATTCACATGCAATCCAGGTTGGGCCGATACACATCAGATATTACTTCCTGGACAGTCGCCAGTGGATAGGCATGACATCACAGCACATGTTTTCAGACAGACACTGAAGTCACTTATGGCTTTTATTGTAAAACGTGACATTTTTTGGCTCTGTGCGCTATGGATGTACTCAGTGGAGTGGCAAAATACAGGATTGCCACATACATATATACTCATCAAATATATTAGACACATAAGACATGTACGCTTTATCTAAACTTTTTTTGTCATTTCACCATTCTGCGCCACAGCAACGCGTGGCCGGGTACAGCGAGTATATATATATATATATATATATATATATATATATATATATATATATATATATATATATATATATATATATATATATATATATATATATATATATATATATTCTCCTCATGTGTGCAGCCCCGCCCCACTATATGTACCTCTGTCATCATCTGTATAACCCTCCCCCACCCCCCTTTTTTATACACACAAAACAAACCATATGTCCATCCCACTATGTTTACAGCCCCCTCTTGAATATAGGTACACCCCCTTGTCCCTATCCTTTTAGATGTGTACACCGCGCAGTGCGTACAACTCCATAAATAAGTGATATTGTGTATTTGTGTAGTATTTATTGTTTCATTTGTGTATCTTTCCTTGACGTACACCATTTAAAATTTATCAGTATGTCTACACCTTCCCTGACACAAAAACGCACACACATGTAGCGTATGAAACAGGACCATTATACCAAGAAGACACACACACACACACACACACACACACACACACATGTAGCGTATGACACAGGACCTTTATACCAAGAAGACACACACACACACACACACACACACACACACACATGTAGCGTATGACACAGGACCATTATACCAAGAAGACACACACACACACACACACACACACACACACATGTAGCGTATGACACAGGACCATTATACCAAGAAGACACACACACACACACACACACACACACATGTAGCGTATGACCATTATATCAAGAAGACACATACACACACACACACACATGTAGCGTATGACCATTATATCAAGAAGATACATACACACACACACACACACATGTAGCGCATGACACATGACCATTATACCAAGAAGACACACACACACATACACACATAGAGGAATGACACATTACCATTAAACCAAGAAGACACACACAGATGTAGCGTATGACACATGACCATTACACCAAGAAGACACACACACACACACATGTAGCGTATGACACATGACCATTATACCAAGAACACACACACACATATGTAGCGTATGACACATAACCATTATATCAAGAAGACACAGACACATATGTAGCGTATGACACATAACCATTATATCAAGAAGACACACACACACATGTAGCGTGTGACACATGACCATTATATCAAGAAGACACAGACACATATGTAGCGTATGACACATAACCATTATATAAAGAAGACACAGACACATATGTAGCGTATGACACATAACCATTATATCAAGAAGACACAGACACATATGTAGCGTATGACACATAACCATTATATAAAGAAGACACAGACACATATGTAGCGTATGACACATAACCATTATATCAAGAAGACACACACACATATGTAGCGTATGACACATAACCATTATATCAAGAAGACACAGACACATATGTAGCGTATGACACATGACCATTATATCAAGAACACACACACACATATGTAGCGTATGACACATGACCATTATATCAAGAAGACACAGACACACATGTAGCGTATGACACATAACCATTATATCAAGAACACACACACACATATGTAGCGTATGACACATAACCATTATATCAAGAAGACACAGACACACATGTAGCGTATGACACATAACCATTATATCAAGAACACACACACACATATGTAGCGTATGACACATAACCATTATATCAAGAAGACACAGACACACATGTAGCGTATGACACATAACCATTATATCAAGAACACACACACACATATGTAGCGTATGACACATGACCATTATATCAAGAACACACACACACATATGTAGAGTATGACACATGACCATTATATCAAAAAGACACACACACATGTAGCGTATGACACATGACCATTATTTCAAGAAGACACACACACATGTAGCGTATGACACATAACCATTATATCAAGAACACACACACACACATATGTAGCGTATGACACATAACCATTTTATCAAGAAGACAAACACACACATGTAGCATATGACACATGACCATTATATCAAGAAGACAAACACACACATGTAGCGTATGACACATGACCATTATATCAAGAAGACACACACACATATGTAGCGTATGACACATAACCATTATATCAAGAAGACACAGACACATATGTAGCGTATGACACATAACCATTATATCAAGAAGACACAGACACATATGTAGCGTATGACACATAACCATTACACCAAGAAGACACACACACACATGTAGCGTGTGACACATGACCATTATATCAAGAACACACACACACATATGTAGCGCATGACACATAACCATTATATCAAGAAGACAGACACACTGGAGACAAACCAATCTTCAGCTGTAGTAAATATGTTTATTAGTGGTTTTGAAGTTGGGTACAATCATTGCTTGTTGGTGCCTGTCAGGAGAGGCTCGATCTCTGCTAACTAATGACATGGGAGACACAATCATTGCTAGAAAGTTATGTGGGAGACACAATCATTGCTAGAAAGTTATGTGGGAGACACAATCATTGCTAGAAAGTTATGTGGGAGACACAATCATTGCTAGAAAGTTATGTGGGAGACACAATCGTTGCTAGAAAGTTATGTGGGAGACACAATCGTTGCTAGAAAGTTATGTGGGAGACACAATCATTGCTAGAAAGTTATGTGGGAGACACAATCATTGCTAGAAAGTGATGTGGGAGACACAATCATTGCTAGAAAGTGATGTGGGAGACACAATCATTGCTAGAAAGTTATGTGGGAGACACAATCATTGCTAGAAAGTGATGAGGGAGACACAATCATTGCTAGAAAGTTATGTGGGAGACACAATCATTGCTAGAAAGTAATGTGGGAGACACAATCATTGCTAGAAAGTTATGTGGGAGACACAATCATTGCTAGAAAGTTATGTGGGAGACACAATCATTGCTAGAAAGTTATGTGGGAGACACAATCATTGCTAGAAAGTTATGTGGGAGACACAATCATTGCTAGAAAGTTATGTGGGAGACACAATCATTGCTAGAAAGTTATGTGGGAGACACAATCATTGCTAGAAAGTTATGTGGGAGACACAATCATTGCTAGAAAGTTATGTGGGAGACACAATCATTGCTAGAAAGTTATGTGGGAGACACAATCATTGCTAGAAAGTTATGTGGGAGACACAATCATTGCTAGAAAGTTATGTGGGAGACACAATCATTGCTAGAAAGTTATGTGGGAGACACAATCATTGCTAGAAAGTTATGTGGGAGACACAATCATTGCTAGAAAGTTATGTGGGAGACACAATCATTGCTAGAAAGTTATGAGGGAGTCACGGTCATTGCAAAAATAGAGCACCACAACAGACAATTTTAGAATGTGAATGTGTGCTTAAACCAAATATATAGAACCCAAAAGAAGAAGAAGAAGAAGAAAGAAGAAGAAGAAAAAGAAGATGATGATGATCTAGAAGAAGAAGAAGAAGAAAAAGAAGAAAAGGAAGAAGAAGAAAAAGAAGAAGAAAAATAAGAAGAAGAAGAAGAAGGAGAAGACGAAGAAGAAGCTTTCTGGAAACACGAGAGATGTAAAACCACTTGCCATTTTGTACAGCAGCTGTGCCAGAGAGCATAACACAATATCGTACTAACATGGGGGCATGTTTTAAAAAAAAAACATCTTATTTTCTGGGATCGGAAATGCAAAAGACAATAAAATCATGTCTATTGAAACTAAATAAAAAAATAAAAAAAAGAAGAAAAAAAAATGTAAACCGAAGAATGTGAGCAACAACCAAAAACAGACACATAGTGATTCCCACGCGAAATTATGAGCCAATCAGATGACCCGGATGTGCCGGATTCTGCTCTCACAAACCAAAGATGGCGGCTGTTGTCTATTTGGATCTTCTCATGTCCGGATCATTTTTTAGGGCATTCTCCGCCTCCCGTTTACAAGGCGCGATACTTCGTAGGAACTGCAAACCATTGCCGCTGGCCTTGGCAAGCTCGTTCTGTTAAGGGTGTCAAAAAAATTGAGAATTACCAAAGTAACAAATAAACGACAGAAACATGAAGTGTCAAAGTAAAATACATATTGTATGTCAGCTGCATATCTAGCTAATCTTTCTGTGTTCGGTTCTTTTCTTTTATTTCATCTCCGTCTTGGGGACGCCGAGATTTCGTAGTGAGTTCCCGAGAAAGTCTAATATTATTGTTGGCAAGAGAGGGGGGGGGAGGGGGGGGGGCTTAGGTAGGATTGCAGTTAGTGTTAGTTGGTAGTTAGTGGTAGTTTCACATCCTAAAACCCCTATATATTTGGACTTTCCCTACGAAATCTCGGATTCCCCGAGATGGGGTGAAATAAAAGAAAAGAACACTCTCTTCTTATTCTTAGCGTTCACTGTCGGTAAATGCTGTCGGAAAGTTCTGGGGTTTCACTTACTTCTGGACTGTGGTGTTCATCCAGAACTCGAGTTTTGCGTGCACAAAATCTGGCTTGTTTGTGTGCAGACTGTTGGTTCCTTTTGTTTCAGCCAGACGTACTCCGACTTTGAAGGAGACAGTTTTAAATTGGTCACCTCTGGCGATTTGCTTTGTATCAAAGAGTGGGTCAACCCCCCCCCCCCAACAACCACGTCTCCTCCACACTACCAAATAGGGTCCCAGAACCCACACGTGGAGTCAGGGAGACGAAGCTAGACTAATGCTTGATTTGATTTGAGTTGATACAAGAACCGACATCGCAGCACGCAGGGCATTCCCATAAGCGCTCCGTTCCCATTTTTAGCAGCCAGCAAAGAGTTCCGATACTAATGGTGCCAGTAGCATTCTGACTGAAAGTCTTTTAAGAAAACAAATTGAAAATTGTTGAGGCTCTAAAAATGTTGATGAAACAACATAAATGTTGGAGAATTTATGGCAGCAGCAGTAATGCTGGAGGTTTTTAAACAAAATACAGCAATATGAACCCAAAATTCTCGCTTGTCTAAGCCCATTTCATAAACCATGTATTCTTACCAGTAGAAACCACACACTCTCACCAGTACAAACCACATACTCTCACCAGTACAAACCACATACTCTCAGATGTACAAACCACATACTCTCACCGGTACAAACCACATACTCTCACCAGTACAAACCACATACTCTCACCAGTACAAACCACATACTCTCACCAGTACAAACCACATACTCTCACCCGTACAAATCACATACTGTCACCTGTACAAACCACATACTCTCACCAGTACAAACCACATACTCTCACCGGTACAAACCACATGCTCTCACATGTACAAACCACATACTCTCACCAGTACAAACCACATACTCTCACCAGTACAAACCACATACTCTCACCAGTACAAACCACATACTCTCACCAGTACAAACCACATACTCTCACAGGTAGAAACCACATACTCTCACCTGTACAAACCACATACTCTCACCTGTACAAACCACACACTCTCACCTGTATGTACCGCCAGATGTTGCCCCTCATGCAAGGCTCCATCTTCATGTGTTTGAGGACCATCTGGGCGCACCTCGGCTCGCACCTGGTCAGGTTCCTGCAGGTGTAGATGATCTCCTTGAATGCTCGGGTGCTGTCTATTTCGCGAAGGAAGTCACGGAGACTAGAGCAGCCTTCCATCCCATTGCTATCACACAAGCTGTGGGTACACATAGTCAAATCAGTGTTTATTTCCGGTGCCACACACGTGTCAGATATTCGACTGACCAGACAGAGATGTGATTTCTTTTGAATGTATGTGTAATTTTAATAATACTGAAATGCTCTAACACTAAAATTCAGAATCCCTGTAAGAAGAAGAAGAAGAAGAGGAAGAAGAAGAAGAAGAAGAAGAAGAAGAAGAAGAAGAAGAAAAAGAAGAAGAAGAAGAAAGAGAAGAAGAAGAAGAAAAAGAAAAAAGAAGAAAAAGAAGAAGACGACGAAAAAGAAGAGGAAGAAAAAGAAGGAAGAAGAAAAAGAAGAAGAAGAAAAAAGAAGAAGAAGAAAAAGAAGGAGAAGAAGAACAAGAAGGAGAAGAAGAAGAAGAAGAAGAAAATGAAGAAAGAAGAAAAAGAAGAAGAAAGAAGAAGATTCAAAGAGCCAAACACCTTTCCATCGTAGTTTACCTCAATCCCATAATCTCCAGACAGGTGGGACTGGTCAGGTTCACACGAGGGTAGTAAGTAATGAACCCAAAACACATCTCATCCAAGGTGCCATCGCCCCATTCAACATCCTCCTTCCTGCCCAAGGTGTTGAACCCACACGTAGTCACGATAGAATCGCCGGGAAACAGCTCCAGCGGTTCTTTACTGAAGCAGCAGAACAGTTCAACAGATTGATCGTTTTCAAAAACAATGATTTCCAGTAATGTCAATAAATAGTGCGGACACGGACACTAAGTTGCACAATTTATTGTTCTTCAATTTCTTCTTCTTTATCTTCTTCTTCTTTGTCCTACTGCTTATGTCATCAAGTGTCACAGTTCTTTGTCCTACTGCTTATTTCATTGTGTCGTAGTTCTTTGTCCTACTGCTTAGGTCATCAAATGTTACAGATCTTTGTCCGACTGCTTATGTCATCAAGTGTCACAGTTCTTTGTCCGACTGCTTATGTCATCAAGTGTCGCAGTTCTTTGTCCTACTGCTTATGTCATCAAGTGTGGCAGTCTTTTGTTCTCCTGCTTATGTCATCAAGTGTCACAGTTCTTTGTCCTACTGCTTATGTCATCAAGTGTCGCAGTTCCTTGTCCTACTGCTTATCTCATCAAGCGTCGTAGTTCTTTGTCCGTCTGATTATGTCATCAAGTGTCGCAGTTCTTTGTCCGACTACATCCGACTACTTATGTCATCAGAAAGTCTATGTGCTACATTTTTCTTCAGAAGCTTTCCTCTAGTGTTCTGCACAGTAATGATTCTGTAGCCACTAATCTTGGAATGATCTTTATTTGGTTTTGGTAATCTACACACATGTGTCAATTAATGTGTATTCTATTTTTTTTTTTTTGGCACAGAAGTTATTAGTAAAACAAAGAACAAATAAATTCGCCGCTTCAAGAAAACAGCAGCATCTGCACAGTTATAAATTGTAGATTCATAGGGAAATGCGTTATCTAAGGCCACATGCAAACATTCGTGTTTGATCCGTGCGGACGTTCTGTGATATTTGTTAAAGTTGGACGGCATTAGTTTTGAAACGCACTGTAGTTGTAGTTTCTTGTCGTTAGCTAGTGTATAGAATGTTTTAACGTCCTACTGCGTTTCTGCAGTGTCTCTTTTATTACCTCCACCATTCTCTTTATCTTGGCCTCTTGCCTTGCACCCTGCTGTTCTTGTGTGGTACACTTTAACTGCTGGATGATTTCGTTCCATTTTGATCATATGACCAAACCATTTGAATCTTTGATGTTGTGTGAAATCAGTCACCGGTACTGTGACTACTAAGTTTTTAGTCCTGGTTGGTGACTCTGTCTCTTCGTGTGTGTGTGTGTTTTTTTTTTTTTTTTTTTTCCGGCTTCATCTCTTATAATCTCATCTCATCATTATTCCGTAACACTACGTGACGTTGGGTCACCAGTTTCTGTTGACTGTCTGACCAGCTCTCTCCACCTTTGGCGGTCAGTTTGCGATGAACTTCATGGTTGCATGCCTGTGGCCTGTCCAGTCAGTCAGGTTCTGTAAACCAGGTCTTTCTTGGTTTGCCTCTTCTCCTCTTTCCCTCTACTGAGCTCTGCAGTATTGTTTTTGAGAGGCCGTTAGATCTTATTACATGTCCATACCATTGCACAAAAATAATTGAACAGAATCAATCTCATCTTACATGATGTAATTTTGCGTTTATGTTTTTATAGTACCGTCAATGTCTGACATTTATATCACAACGTGCAAAATTTATTACCAAGCATATTTTGCTGTATCTCGACAGGTGTATTGCTACAGAATATTTCAATGAAATTTATTTATGCTTCATTACATACTGTGTGACTCTGTAGTAGAAATACATACAACGAAATTAATTCGTGCTTCAGTACACACTGTGTGACTCTGTAGTAATAATACATACAACGAAATTAATTCGTGCTTCAGTACATACTGTGTGACTCTGTAGTAGAAATACATACAACGAAATTAATTCGTGCTTCAGTACATACTGTGTGAATCTGTAGTAGAAATACATACAACGAAATTAATTCGTGCTTCAGTACATACTGTGTGAATCTGTAGTAGAAATACATACAACGAAATTAATTCGTGCTTCAGTACATACTGTGTGAATCTGTAGTAATAATACATACAACGAAATTAATCCGTGCTTCATTACATACTGTGTGACTCTGTAGTAATAATACATAAATACATATGCCAGGCCAATAAATTGTTCAATGTATTGTCTGTGTACGCATTAATACCACAATCAAGTTAATCAGCTACAGAATGACATTAACTACACAACATAATATGAAAATAAACTTTGGCAATTTAGCAAATGATTACTAGCATCTTTATCCCTACTTTATACTATCAGTGCCAAACGTGGAAAATGAATGGGGCAGTAGAACATTAACAAAAAACTGCATGTGAAATGCACTGTCTCTGCAAGGTCATTAACAACACTCTACAGGACAGGCTTACGAATACCAGCATTAGAAATTTGGAATAAGACCATGTCTGGATTATATTGATAGACAAAGAAGGAAATGGTTCGGCCATCTGGTGAGAATGCAGCCAGACCAGACTGCATAGAAGACTTTTTACAGTAGAACATCTGGGAGGAAGGCGAGAGGAAGACCAACACAGAGATGGATAAATGGTGTAGATGAAACCAGCAAAAAGATTAACAAACACATCACTCAAGTCACCCGAGAAGCACAAGACAAATACAGAAAACCACGTCAATGTGGTATAACCTGGTAACAGTGAGACGGCAAAAGAAGAGAAGATAGAAGAAGAATACAGAAGTCGTGAGTATAGCACGAGAATATCAATCGAGCCTGCCCTAGCTCGGAAACAGATCTTCTGTTGACCTACGAGGCCTAGATGTACCAAGCTTGAAATAGACACAAGAAGAATTATTGTAATTGATGATTTTTGAAGAAGAAGTAGAAGAAGAAGAAGAAGAAGAAGAAGAAGAAGAAGAAGAAGAAGAAGAAGAACAACAACAACAACAACAACAACAACAACAACAACAACAACAACAACAAGAGTGGTAGCTGGTAACTGTAGCTGAGAACATGTTCGCAGTTATTAATAAGAGGTGATGATGATGATGATGATGATAGCCGAGCAGCGTGAACACGAACTTGCTGAACACTTGAGGACTGTCGTAGCTGTACACTTTGTCGTGTGTGATGTAGGCCACATGAACGCCGTTTCGGAGAACCTCCATAATCATGTCTAATCCTACAAGGGGGCAAAAGCCAATAATCCTATATATATATACATATATATGTATGTGTGTGTGTGTGTGTGTGTGTTTTTGTGTGTGTGCGTGTGTGTATGTGTGTACACATAAATAATTGGTTGGCACTATGTAAGACTGCTCTAACTGCAGCGGATCCAACAGAGATAGAATATTAGGGTAGTGAAAAACTCCAAACAAAGAAAATCTTTGAGTTTCCGATCAAGGATTCTATAGGTGCTAAGAGTTTTGATTATGATTAGAGTTAGGGTTAAGCGTAGTGTAAAACAGTGTTTCTGAGGCGCTCGGGGCTGACAAAGATCCGAAACCTAACCCTAACCTCATCCCCTAACACTCTTAGAATATTGGACTTTCGTCGGGTGAATTAAAATTAAACAGCTAACATTAGGAATCACCGGTGGGGGGGTTTAGGGGGAAGCTCTAGTACTTAACATCCCCCTGCCCCCAGTTTCCCTTCCAGCCACATTCATTTGCTGTGTGGTGGAGGTAGGGGTTCAAAGGGCCTAATCTTAGTTTGTAAGAAAACATAATAAGGCTGTGCTTATATAGGGACTGATATGTTTGTGTGTGTATGTTTATGTGTGTTTCAGCTTAACACGTGAAGTCCACTCATATATATATATATATATATATATATATATATATATATATATATATATATTATATATATATATATATATATACATACACACACACACACACACATATATATTCCCAGATATTCTCTAAAAAAGGGAGGGGTCACTAACACCAAATTTGATGAACATCGAAGCAAATCAAGTTTAGGCCAATATAGCACCAATTTTGAATTGTAGGCATGTGAATACCAACACTGAAAAAACACGGTTCTACACAATATGCTTACTAATGCTATACTATCAACCTCAAACGTGGACATACATAGAAAACAAGGGGAAAATAGTCACATTAGAAGGGAAATTCTATACTATCAACCTCAAACGTGGACATACATAGAAAACAACGGGAAAATAGTCACATTAGAAGGGAAATTCATTTGTCAGAGGCACACAAAGGAGTTAATGCTCACCACAAAAAATGTCTAGAAGGATTTGGTTCTAGTTTTCGTCTGTGGCTCAGGCGTTGCGAACAAGCTTCGTAATGCCGGGGTACCGGGTTCGATCCCAGCTGCGGGGCTTTGCTTTATGGTCCAAAAACAATGGCAAACTACTGGATGTAAACCTGCCTAGAAAAGCCACAACAGCCAAGAAATGCAGGGGTTGGTTCTGCAACGTCATGTAAAGGATACGCAATTAAATTTTATCTAGCCACGAGGTAGCTGTCGTGGTGCAGGGGTTAGTAGCTCGCCTGTAGGTCCGAAAGTCATGGATTCAAATACCAACTATGACCTTGGCTTCCAGACCGACCCAACCTAAAATGGGTACCAGGTCAAGATATGGAAAGTAAAGGTGGTCAGCAAAATGATGATCAGATCACCGACCGAGTGCCGATTGGTCTAGAAAATACAGATCTACCACTGTATGACCGAAACGTCAAAAGGGCATGGACAAGTGTTATTCACTTTTACTTAATCGCCACAAAGTGTCTGAAAAGGTTTTGCTACTCGCCACAAAGTGTCTATCACAGTTGCACTCAGATGTCCTGAGTAAATGTTCCGGTACTGCGTACTGCCAGAAAAACAGCCTTGTCTATAAAGATGTTAGCCTACCCAACAAATGCATGTGGTTCCAGGCGGAGGTGATGTTGATGCTGTGTTTGATCAACGTTCTGGTGCAGCCGCTGGCACAGTTGCTGGAAATGACTGCGTGTTTCTGGTTGGCTGGAATTTCGAAGTAGGTCGGACCGACCAGCATCACACTAGCGTCAAACTTCTTTCTGCAAGGATAACAGTGAAGTTTTTATTTTAAAGCTAGAAGAAAACCATTGGAGATGTGGATTTACAAAAGAATCCTTGCCCGGCTCTCTATCGTAGTTGGCTAAACCGGATTGCGCGGTGTCCGGGTGACGAACTCCCTGTGGTCCGGGTTCACTCCCGGGGTTAGGCAGAAAAGTCACATTTCTCCCAGATATGTGGTATCTATCATGGAATCAAGGCCGAAAGGTTGCTATATCTATAATACCGAGCCTAAGGGTTAACAACTCATGGCTTCTGGATACTAAAACAAACAAACAAAAGAATCCTTAGAATTAGAGGCATGGGAAGAAGCGTAAATAGGTGTTGTGGGTGTCATCTGAGTGTCATCACTGAGGGAGGAGTGGGTTACTGTGGTAGGAAGTTTTCCACACCGGGTACCGTCTGACCTTATAAAGCCAAAGTGCCTGATTAATTTCTGCCACTGTCTCTGTGCCAACTGCCAGAGTCTAACAACTATCAGATGAACCAACCGTAAGCTTGTCACTCTGGTCGTGAAGGTAGACAATATACAAAAGTTGAAACAACAGTTGGACTTCAACTTCTGCAGCACCCGCTGGCCACTCTCTGCACACCCGTCCCAATGTTATCATAACCCTACACAGGTCAGACTTTTCTGCTGGTACTCTGGCCACTCTCTGCACACCCGTCCCAATGTTATCATAACCCTACACAGGTCAGACTTTTCTGCTGGTACTCTGGCCACTCTCTGCACACCCGTCCCAATGTTATCATAACCCTACACAGGTCAGACTTTTTCTGCTGGTACTCTGGCCACTCTCTGCACACCCGTCCCAATGTTATCATAACCCTACACAGGTCAGACTTTTCTGCTGGTACTCTGGCCACTCTCTGCACACCCGTCCCAATGTTATCATAACCCTACACAGGTCAGACTTTTCTGCTGGTACTCTGGCCACTCTCTCCCGTCCCAATGTTATCATAACCCTACACAGGTCAGACTTTTCTGCTGGTACTCTGACCCCTCCTCTCCTCGTCCAATGTTCTCCAGCATGCACACTTGTCTTATTGTGTAAAGTTAGGTGTGAATATATAATTATGAACATTTATTCACAAGTCAGGTGGGAATTCAATATCAAATTACGAACATTTACTCAGAAGTTAGGTGTGAAGTGGCCATAATGATTACTAACATTTACTCACAAGTTAGGTGTGAAGTGAATATATAATTATGAACTTTTACTACCAAGTTAGGTGTGAAGTGAATATATAATTATTAACATTTACTTACAAGTTAGGTGTGAAGTGAATATATAATTATTAACATTTACTTACAAGTTAGGTGTGAAGTGAATATATAATTAATAATATTTGCTCACAAGTTAGGTGTGAAGTGAATATATAATTATTAACATTTACTTACAAGTTAGGTGTGAAGTAAATATCTAATTTTTAATATTTACTTACAAGTTAGGTGTAAAGTGAATATATAATTAATAATATTTACTTACAAGTTAGGTGGGAAGTGAATATATAATTATTAACATTTACTTACAAGTTAGGTGTGAAGTAAATATATAATTTTTAATATTTACTTACAAGTTAGGTGTGAAGTGAATATATAATTAATAATATTTACTTACAAGTTAGGTGGGAAGTGAATATATAATTATTAATATTTACTCACAAGTTAGGTGTAAAGTGAATATATAATTATTAACTTTTACTAACAAGTTAGGTGTGAAGTGAATATATTATTATTAACATTTACTTACAAGTTAGGTGTGAAGTGAATAAATAATTATTAACATTTACTTACAAGTTAGGTGTAAAGGGAATACATAATTATGAACTTTTACTTACAAGGTAGGTGTGAGGTGAATATATAATTATCAACATTTACTTACAAGTTAGGTGTGAAGTGAATATATAATAATTAATATTTACTTACAAGTTAGGTGTGAAGTGAATATATAATTTTTAACATTTACTTAAAAGTTATTTGTCAAGTGAATATATAATTATTACAATTTACTTACACGTTAGGTGTGAAGTGAATATATAATTATCAACATTTACTTACAAGTTAGGTGGGAAGTGAATATATAATTATTTATATTTACTCACAAGTTAGGTGTGAAGTGAATATATAATTATTAACCTTTACTTACAAGTTAGGTGTGAAATGAATATATAATTATTAATATTTACTTACAAGTTTGGTGTGAAGTGAATATATAATTATTAATATTTACTTACAAGTTAGGTGGGAAGTGAATATATAATTATTAATATTTACTCACAAGTTAGGTGTGAAGTGAATATATAATTATTAACATTTACTTACAAGTTAGGTGTGAAGTGAATATATAATTATTAACATTTACTTACAAGTTAGGTGTGAAGTGAATATATAATTATTAACATTTACTCAGAAGTTAGGTGTGAAGTGGCCATAATGATTACTAACATTTACTCACAAGTTAGGTGTGAAGTGAATATATAATTATGAACTTTTACTACCAAGTTAGGTGTGAACTGAATATATAATTATTAACATTTACTTACAAGTTAGGTGTGAAGTGAATATATAATTATTAACATTTACTTACAAGTTAGGTGTGAAGTGAATATATAATTAATAATATTTGCTCACAAGTTAGGTGTGAAGTGAATATATAATTATTAACATTTACTTACAAGTTAGGTGTGAAGTAAATATCTAATTTTTAATATTTACTTACAAGTTAGGTGTAAAGTGAATATATAATAATAATATTTACTTACAAGTTAGGTGGGAAGTGAATATATAATTATTAACATTTACTTACAAGTTAGGTGTGAAGTAAATATATAATTTTTAATATTTACTTACAAGTTAGGTGTGAAGTGAATATATAATTAATAATATTTACTTACAAGTTAGGTGGGAAGTGAATATATAATTATTAATATTTACTCACAAGTTAGGTGTAAAGTGAATATATAATTATTAACTTTTACTAACAAGTTAGGTGTGAAGTGAATATATTATTATTAACATTTACTTACAAGTTAGGTGTGAAGTGAATAAATAATTATTAACATTTACTTACAAGTTAGGTGTAAAGGGAATACATAATTATGAACTTTTACTTACAAGGTAGGTGTGAGGTGAATATATAATTATCAACATTTACTTACAAGTTAGGTGTGAAGTGAATATATAATTATTAACATTTACTTACAAGTTAGGTGTGAAGTGAATATATAATTTTTAACATTTACTTAAAAGTTATTTGTCAAGTGAATATATAATTATTACAATTTACTTACACGTTAGGTGTGAAGTGAATATATAATTATCAACATTTACTTACAAGTTAGGTGGGAAGTGAATATATAATTATTTATATTTACTCACAAGTTAGGTGTGAAGTGAATATATAATTATTAACCTTTACTTACAAGTTAGGTGTGAAATGAATATATAATTATTAATATTTACTTACAAGTTTGGTGTGAAGTGAATATATAATTATTAATATTTACTTACAAGTTAGGTGGGAAGTGAATATATAATTATTAATATTTACTCACAAGTTAGGTGTGAAGTGAATATATAATTATTAACATTTACTTACAAGTTAGGTGTGAAGTGAATATATAATTATTAACATTTACTTACAAGTTAGGTGTGAAGTGAATATATAATTATTAACATTTACTTACAAGTTAGGTGTGAAGTGAATATATAATTTTTAACTTTTACTTACAAGTTAGGTGTGAAATGAATATATAATTATTAATATTTACTTACAAGTTTGGTGTGAAGTGAATATATAATTATTAATATTTACTTACAAGTTAGGTGGGAAGTGAATATATAATTATTAATATTTACTTACAAGTTAGGTGTAAAGTGAATATATAATTATTAACATTTACTTACAAGTTAGGTGTGAAGTGAATATATAATTATTAACATTTACTTACAAGTTAGGTGTGAAGTGAATATATAATTATTAACATTTACTTACAAGTTAGGTGTGAAGTAAATATATAATTTTTAACTTTTACTTACAAGTTAGGTGTGAAATGAATATATAATTATTAATATTTACTTACAAGTTTGGTGTGAAGTGAATATATAATTATTAATATTTACTTACAAGTTAGGTGGGAAGTGAATATATAATTATTTATATTTACTCACAAGTTAGGTGTGAAGTGAATATATAATTATTAACTTTCACTTACAAGTTAGGTGTGAAATGAATATATAATTAATAATATTTACTTACAAGTTAGGTGTGAAGTGAATATATAATTTTTAACTTTTACTTACAAGTTAGGTGTGAAGTGAATATATAATTATTAATATTTACTTACAAGTTAGGTGTGAAGTAAATATATAATTATTAACATTTACTTACAAGTTAGGTGTGAACTGAATATATAATTATTAACATTTACTTACAAGTTAGGTGTGAAGTGAATATATAATTATTAACATTTACTTACACGTTAGGTGTGAAGTGAATATATAATTATTAACATTTACTTACACGTTAGGTGTGAAGTAAATATATAGTTATTAATATTTACTTACAAGTTAGGTGTGAAGTGAACCATGAGCCCCGATGAGTCGGTGAGGCCTCTTATTTTTTGCATGTTCGTCCAGTGGTACTAAAAAAAAAAAAAAAAAATCACTTTTAGAAAAAAAGGAAAACAATTTAGGGGTGTTTATGGCAAGAAGAACAACAAAGACGGACTCTTGCAAGAAGTCAAATATCCAGGTTCCTTCCCCCCCCCCCCCCCCCCCCTCACAGAAACCGGGTTCAACCATTAGACCATATTTATGGCCGGGCTATATTGCGGTCCCCCGGCAAAAGCCAGAGTAGGGCTTCAAACAACGAAACAACTGGATCCTTATAAGGACGTCAAGATTATATTTTACTGTACGAGACTGCACAAGACAAAACATGCATTAACTAAATAATAAATCCTTAGATCAGAATGAGTTATCAGCTCAAAATATTAGTGGCGTGTCCCGTTACCAGCTCAAAATATTAGTGGGATGTCCCGTTACCAGCTGAAAATATTAGTGGGATGTCCCGTTACCAGCTGAAAATATTAGTGGCGTGTCCCGCTACTAGCTCAAAATATTAGTGGCGTGTCCCGTTACCAGCTCAAAATATTAGTGGGATGTCCCGTTACCAGCTGAAAATATTAGTGGGATGTCCCGTTACCAGCTGAAAATATTAGTGGGATGTCCCGTTACCAGCTCAAAATATTAGTGGGATGTCCCGTTACCAGCTCAAAATATTAGTGGGATGTCCCGTTACCAGCTGAAAATATTAGTGGCATGTCCCGCTACCAGCTCAAAATATTAGTGGCATGTCCCGTTACCAGCTCAAAATATTAGTGGCATGTCCCGTTACCAGCTCAAAATATTAGTGGCATGTCCCGTTGCCAGCTCAAAATATTAGTGGGATGTCCCGTTACCAGCTCAAAATATTAGTGGCATGTCCCGTTGCCAGCTCAAAATATTAGTGGGATGTCCCGTTACCAGCTCAAAATATTAGTGGCGTGTCCCGTTGCCAGCTCAAAATATTAGTGGCATGTCCAGTTACCAGCTCAATATATTAGTGGCATGTGCCGTTTTCAGTTCAAGATGTTATGGTCTCTCCAAGATAGGGTGGTGGTGGGGGGAGGGGGTTTTTGCGCTCCAAGATTTGAGGAAGTATGATCAATCACCACGGAATGTACAGAAAAGTATTTTACACCCCCCCCCCCCCCCCCCCCCTAAATTTGAACCTTATCCAGGATTTTAATCTACTGACTGACTTTCTACCCCACCAGGACATCACACAAGCGATAAACACCTGATGACACAAAGTGCCACCATGTGGATGAGGATCGCCGTGGAGAGGTCCCAGAAACCGCGTTCAGACAATTGGCCATATTGATGGACTGCCTATATTGCGGCCCCTGGCAAAAGCCAGAGTGGGGCTTCAAATAACAAAAAATTACGTCCTAAGAAGGACGTATGGAATAATACATTTCAGTCTAGGACTTCCTGCGTTCTTAACTAGAAGTGCCAAGTTTAAAAAATCTATAACTTAGTAATTGATATGGCAGGCAGTCTGTTAGTAACCATGTCCTTGTTTAAAAAAAAGAATATATATATATATATATATCAAGAACTTGAATAGAGAACTATCAATGGGAAATCAAGGATGTGGTACAATTAATGACAACGGGAAAAGACTGAGCGACTTCTGCACGGCGAATAGACTTGTTATAGGAGGAACACTATTTCCTTACAAGAAAATACACAAGCTTACATGGATATCCCCAAACAGAAGAGATGTAAACCAGATCGACCATTTCATGGTAAACAGAAAATGGCGTGAGTCCCTACTCGATGTGTGTGTCAAAACGGGAGCAGATGTGGGAAGCGATCATAACCTTGTGGTCGCTCTACTACGACTTAAACTAAAAAAAAAAAATTTACACGCAAGTTGAGACACAGACAGCACGTTACAATGTTAACCTTTTAAGAGAAAAAGACATTGCCACTAAATTTATAGTAGAACTCAAGAATAGATTTCAAACCCTATCAAATGACCCAGAAACTCCAACTACAATCAGCATTCAAGACAGATGGAACCAGATCAAAGAAACATACAAATCAACTAGCAATAATATATTAGGAACCAGGAAACAACATCACAAAGAATGGATAAGTAGTCAAACCATGGACTATATTGCCAAGCGAAAAAAAAAATAAAGAGCCTCATAAATCACACTAAATCAGAACGTCAGAAAGACAAACTAATGTTAGAATATAGCGAACTTAATAAAATGACCAAGAAAAGTGCCAGAGCTGACAAGAGAAGATTTATGGAAAATCTTGCAGAAACAGCAGAAAATTTGCTAAAGCACATGATCTACAAACCCTACACAAAATTACCCAGCAAATATGCGGAAACAGAAACAATTATCACAGCATACCCATCAGAGATAACCAAGGCAGACTGCTCACCACAGAACAAAAACAAGACATGCAGTGGACTCAACACTTCTCCGACCTCTTGAACAGACCCGATCCTGAAAATCCCCCAGATATTCAACCAGCCTCACAGGACATTGACATTATCACTGAACCACCAAGCAAACAAGAATTCCTTAAAGCTATCCACACTTTAAAGAACAACAAATCACCAGGCAAAGACAAACTGCCATCAGAACTTCTCAAAGCAGATCCCAACACAACTGCTAGCATTCTAGAACCATTGTTCAAGGATATTTGGGAAAAAGAAGTGTTGCCAGATGACTGGACTGAAGGAACAATAGTCAAAATCCCAAAAAAAGGAGACTTAACAGACTGCAATAATTGGAGGGGAATTACTCTACTCTCAGTACCAAGCAAAATATTTTGTAAAATCGTCATAATGCGGCTTGAAAAAGGAGTAGATAAATGCCTACGAGTGGAACAAGCAGGATTCAGAAAGGGCAGAGGAACAACTGAGCACATCTTCGCCATACGTAACATTTTAGAACAATGCAACGAATGGCAGAGAAGTATATATACTAATTTTGTGGACTTTGAGAAAGCTTTTGACAGCGTCCATAGAGACGGTCTGTGGACAATTTTACACATTATTGAATTCCAGAAAAAATAGTCAACATAATTGCTCTCTTCTATAAAGACTTTTCCTGCAGTATAAAAAATTACAATACATCTTTCCCAGTAAAGACGGGTGTAAGACAGGGATGTGTTATGTCATCTCTCCTCTTCAACCTTGTGATTGATTGGATACTAAAGAACACAGTAGGCAGGACATCAGGAGGCATACGATGGACTCCATTCACTATGCTTGAGGACCTTGATTTTGCAGATGATTTAGCATTCCTATCACATAATCATGAACATATACAAGAGAAAAGTGACAGACTAAACTGCACAGCAGAAATGGTGGGACTGAGAATAAATACAAAGAAAACTAATATCATGACAAACAGTCCAAACCAACAACCAGTGACCATAAGTAACCAATCACTTGAAAATGTAGAACATTTCACGTATCTTGGCAGTGTGGTGTCCCTACTGGGAGGGACAGAGGAAGACATAAAGTCACGTCTGAACAAAGCTAGAGCTGCTTTTGGAAGGATGAGGCAAATCTGGAAATCCAACAATTACTGCAGAGGAACGAAACTCTACAAGAGCATCATTTTGCCAGTTCTTCTATATGGAGCGGAATGCTGGAGAATGACCAAAAAGGATGCACACAAGCTGTCCACCTTCCACCACACATGTCTACGAAGAATTATCAAAATTTTCTGGCCAGATACAATCTCAAACACTAAACTACTTAAAGCCACAAACCAAGAAACTTTAGACAGTATGATTACCAAGAGAAGATAGAAATGGCTTGGCCACGTTATGAGAATGACTTCTGATATACCTGCCAAAACAGGTCTCACATGCACACCAGAGGAAAAGAGAAAACAGGGGCGCCCAAAAACAACATGGAGACGAACGATGGAAAGTGACCTGAGTGCGGCATCTTTGACATGGAAAACCGCACTGAAGATTGCACAGGACAGGAAAGCATGGAAAGTCCTCTCTGAAGCCTCATGTGCCACTAGGGCATAACGAGAACTGATGATATGATGATGATATATATATATATATATAATATATATATATATATATATATATATATATATATATATATATATATATATATATATATATTAGACATAAAATCTCTTCTTCTTAGAGTCAAAGCCGTGTGGCGTTGGTAGTCATGTCTATCCACATCCTTCTGTCTCGTGGTCTTCCAGTCAACTCTGACACAGATGAGCCTCCATGTCGGGTGGCGTTGGTAGTCATGTCTATCCACAACCTTCTGTCTCGTGTATTTCAATCAATTCTAACACAGATGATCTTCCATGCCATGATGTCAAACTGTCCAGCATCTGTTCTCTCGGTCTCCCTTTGCCTCTCCTCCTCTCCAACTTCCTTACCGTCACGATGTTCTCCAGCTTTCTCCTTCTCATCACATTACCAAAGATTGTTGACTGTCTCTCTCTGATGTGTGCAGTCAGTTCTTTTCGTGAGCCAGTTTCATTCAAAACGTCTTCATTAGTCTTTTTATCTATCTACGGTATTTTCATCATTTGTCCATAAAACCACATCTCCGCAACTTCTCAAAAAAGTGTTCACTAATTTGCTAACTGTCTATGATTCACAACCGTATATCAATAAAGGATTTATATAGCTTTTAAAAATTCTCTTTCTCGTCTCAAATGACAGAGAATCATCAATCTATAATATCAAGGGTCATCAATATATATATATATATATATATATATATATATATATATATATATATATATATATATATATATATATATATATATATATATATATATATATATACACACACACATAATCTTCATGTTGCCCTGTTTGCGGTATATGAAAAAAAAACTGACATCAGTTCAAAGCAAACAGTCAGCTTACAGTCAACTAAATGACTGGGACTTTTCAGTACTTTCGCAGGCGTTTATTTTCGTACTATATTGGATAGGCTGTCGATACAATCTCTACGCATTTTTGTACATGTGAAATGATTTTTCAAATAATCTTCAAGTGTGTGACGGTTACTACGTTTTCTATTTTTGTGGTTGCACAAATTATTATTAAAAAAAGATTTAGAAAAAAAATTAAAAAAAAAAAAAGACATAAAACCAAACGAAAAGTATACCACCAAGCTTCATGAAATAATGAACACAAACAAAACGTTAACGTTGCAGCTGTGGAGCCTTCATCAGCACATATATAAATCAAACAATACCACACAGACAAAGGTCAAAGAAATTCACCTTTTTAAGAAAACAGCAGCACCTGTACAATTGCAAAGTTTAAAATCATAGGAACATGACAAATCTATGACCAGGTGTAAAAGTTCCAGCTGATCCGTACAGTAGTTATCGAAATATTTTTTGGAACGCACTGTAACACAACAAACCCACCTGGATAACCATAAACTGTACGCCAGTCTCCCCGATCCTAACGCCACTGTCAGGATAGTAACACTCCCCGTCCAGTCCCACGGTCCACACGTGCAGGAACTCCTGGCAGCTTGGGTTGGGCACGATCTGACACATGTAGGGGTCAAAGTTAGGCTCCATGTAGCCTGGGTTCCGTCATATATATATGGACGATACAAGAATCAGTGTTGTTGTTAATTACATAATCAGACAACTCATTAGGTTAGTTCCACGTTAGTTTCCCCAAAAAGTGAATGTCACCTTTTATTCACAAGTTTGTTGGGCTAGTCGACTTTCTTGAAGATTACGGGTGTGTCCCCCTCTGTTGTTTGGTTTCTGGGATGTCTTGCATTCACGTTTTCATTCAGAGAAAGAGATTGCTTGGGACATAGGTTGCAGCAGTCTCTAGGGGGTTGTGTTAGACCCAGTTTCTCTATGTTTTTGGAGTGTTACAAGCGCAGGCGTGCTGAAATATACAACATGCGATATCAGCGGCATTGGGGAACAGCTCCCGTAACCGTGTGAGAAGGTGTCGGGACTCAGGAAGTACCATTTGGAAGTGAGCTAGTGTGTATATGGGCGGGTTCTGGGGAGCCTAACGTCGAACTAACCACTTACTGCGATATCTTCATTAGGTAAAAGGAACGTTAGTCTCCCCCAGACCTAGCTCACCGTACTATACGGTGTAATTTTTTTTTTCAATACTATACTGTGTAGTCTTTTCCTTTAGTACTATACGGTGATTTCTTCTTATTACGTACTATACGGTGTTTTCTTATTATTACATACTATACGGTGTATTCTTTTTATTCAGTACTAAAGGGTGCAATCTTTTCTATCATCAATGGTGTAATTACACCCAATAGGTCTGCCTTTATCGGGGAAGGGAGGGGGGGGGGATGGGTCTCGAGGCATAGCGTCCGCCTCGAGTGCTGGAGGTCCCAGGTTCAGGCCACAGTGCAGGCTTGGATTTTTTTATGTGGACTTATTAATTTTCTCTGGTGTCTGGGTAGTAAGATCGCACGTTAAAAAATTCTTTGGCAGTTTGAAATCAAAAAGAGTAGCCTAACAGCGCTGCCCGGGCAAGATTGTGAGTTTAAAATCTACCCAAAGTATTCAAGGATCCTCGCCGCTGCTATGGAGTTCGTTCACTGTGCTGAGATTCTTCGGATTCATGCTTTAGTTACAAGTAGAACGGAGCACTTATGCGTCAGTACCCGTGTGCCATAATGTTGATCATCGTTTAAACCTAAAGCTAAGATCTGTCTCTCTCACCAATGTTTCGTTTTCTCGATTCATTTATTTCCCATTTCAGTGTCTGCGTTGCGTTTCTCTGTCCTCTTCATATCTGGATGTGCCTAGATAGATAGTTATTTGGCAGATTTTTCTCTGTCCTCTTCATATCTGGGTATGGCTAGGTAGATAGTTATTTGGCAGATTGCTGGCAGATTCTAACCTATGCCAGCGAAGACTGGAGAACGACCAAAACTATGGAACAAAAGTTACATGCACTTGAAAATAAATGTCTGAAAAAAACCATGAACATAAATCGGGATGAACTCAAAAAAAAAAAAAAAAATGTGGAAATCAGAGAAATGTGTCGACAAATATCTGCATCGACTGCAATAAGACAAAGAAGGCTGAGATATACTGGGCATACTCTGTTACGAAATTAGCAAAGAATTATAAAGCAGGCACTGAACTGAGAAACAAATGATCTGACAACAAGAGGACGTTCAAGGGAAACATTATTAAGAACATTTTTAAAACAGAAAAAAAGCTGGGTTGAACTCTTTGTCAGAAAAGGAGAAAGCTGTGTACAATAGAGCGGAGTGGAGGAATCGATCGCGAGTTTTATGTTACGTTTAACGGCCAACAACGGGTGATGATGATGATAAAACAGTTGTATACGTATCATAGTTGTAATAACTCTCATAAATTTATAAAACAGGTAGGCTGTTTAGAACATGTTGTTAATGATCTCAGATTGTATAGAGGCACGATCCCCCACGCAAGTTGATAATGTAGTACAGATAGCGGAAGAATACTTTCACTCACCTTTACAGCCAAAGAGGGCCATGTGATGAACCACTTGCTTGTTGTCAAGGACAGGAGTCAGGGCGACCGCGTGGAAGTCTCTGCCCTTGGGAACACCGTGGTTGTAGATGTTGAAGTTGATGCAGATGTAAGATGTGGTGTCTGTGGGGACAGCCGTCCTCGGGGGTAGCCTCAGCGTGATGTTCATGATGTCTGTGGGCACAGGGAGCAATGTGGTTCAGGTATTAATTCAAACATAAAAAAAAAAATCATTTTAAACCTTAATTCAAAAATTCTGAGCCTAAAATATCTCACCGTACAGACGGGGATCCATAGCATACTCGAGCTCATCAATTATTATAACAAATTCATTTGTAACATTATCCAGGAAACAGCAGCCTTCACTAAATTGTTGGAAAAGGACCCTTTTAACACGACAGAGTGGATCCCTGAACTTGACCAGGCTTTCGCCAGGATCTAAACCCCTTCCTTCAGTCCCCCATTTCAAAACTGCCTAATTTTAAATTACCTTTCATTCTCAGGTGTGATGCCAGTGGTGCGGCAGTTGTAGGCTGTTTAATACAACTTGAAGAAGACAAGCTGCATCTGATAGGTTACGTTAGCAGAAAGCTTACCCCAGCAGAGGAAATGCACTCAGCATCGGAACAGGAATGTTTGGCGACGATTTTCTGCATATCGAAGCTAAAAGGTTTTCTGCTTGGCAGAGTGTCCCTGCTGCAGACTTACAGCAAACCTCTTCTTGTGATAAATTCACGAGTGTCGAAAACAGTCGTATCCCCCATAGGCATTTCTTATGCAGAACTACAAATTTGAAATTACCCGTATAATAGGATCAATAAACTATTTAGCAGATTTCTTAAGTAGACTATGATGATTTAACATCAGCCGACAATGTTGTGTTGTCAGAGATTAAACCAGACTTCATTACATTTGAAATAAACCGAAGTAATCATTTTTTTTGTCCAAGAATATCTTTGACAAAAAAGATGAGAAATATTGACATCTTTAAGGATCTGAACTTAAAGGAAGATTGGCTAATAAACAGCATCCTTCCTCGAAAGCTGAAATATTTTGGTCATATCAAGCGCCACGACGGATTGGAATTTTTTTAAGCAGAAAGCATGGTACCAGGAAGGAGGGGCAGGGATCGACCAACACGAAGATGGGCACAGGATATAAGTGACTCCTTGAGTGTGAAAGTGCATGAGGTGGGAGAACTGGCGAGAGACCGAGTTTCTTTTAGGCAGACTGTGATGAGAGCGCCGTTCTGCAAAGGACCTGCTACATGATGATGAATCAAGTTTTACTGCTATTCACTCACTCTGCCCTCTACTCGGCAGACGCTTCGCCATCCGGGTGTACACCTCTGCATTGATGTAGGTACACTCTATCGCTCATGTCTGTACACTCTATAACAAATGTAGGTTAACTTTCTTACAAATGTCTGTACACTCTATCACTGACGCCTGCATATAAAAAAGACATATGTAAAAGGATGTGCATGCTAAACGAGCAACAGTATGCACCTAATGCATGTGTATGCTTGTAGCTTTGCTTAGACCTTAGTCTGTGACACTTTTGTCTTCTTTCCCAAGGGACAGCCAAAGACATTCAATGTTTTTCGTTGGCACATGAAAGCAGCAACCGTAGGGTGACCTGTTTGCTATGAAATTAGAACTGCGATTGTCTGATTAACGGATCATTCTTACCTTTGTCCTCGAGGGCGGGACAGACGAGTCCGTCGCTTTGGCACACGTCTTCCATCCACTCGCCTTGGGTTTTGTACTTGTCGCTGAAGCTAGAGATGTCCATGTTCTTGCATCTTGGGGTGTCCCAGGGGTCGCAGATCCCTGGCGAGGAGGCACCTCTGTGTTACACTCGTCTGTGTCAGCAGTGTTGGTTAGTTAACTGTCATCGTCTTCATTCTCATCGTCGTCATTTTCGTCATCATCATTATTACAATCATCATCATCACCACCACCATCACTATCGTCATCAGCACTATCATCATCAGCACTTTTATCACCATCATCATCACCACCACTATCACTATGGTCATCAGCACTTTTATCACCATCATCACCATGACCATCATCAGCATTGTCTCATCACCAGCGTTATCATTGATGTACATACTACAAGATGTTAACATCATTAAGACTGGCTCGGGCACAGCATCCTGTCTCGGAAAACTTGAATATTTTGACCAAATCAAGCGCCACGGCAGATGGCAAAGAATAGTAGCAGAAGGTGTGGGGATAAGAAAGAGGGGCAGAGGTCGACCAGCAAGAAGATGGGTCTAGCATATAAGTGATACCTTGGGTAGAAACGTGCTCAAGGCGGGAGATCTATCGAGATGGGGCGTCTTTCAGGCAAGCGTTGATGAGAGCGACATTCTGCAAAATATCTATTGTCTTAATAAATCACCGGCGTGCAGCGAAGAATGAACTGGGGATCTGGCGGACTCTCAACATTCAATTGGGTGAGGGTGGGGTGTGGTTGGGGTAAGGGTGGGAGTGTGGTTGGGGTGAGGGTGGGGTGTGGTTGGGGTGAGGATGGGGTGTGGTTGGGAGTGGGCCGGGTGATGGTGGGGTGTGGTTGGGCTGAGGGTGGGGTGTTGTTCGGGTGAGGGTGGGGTGTAATTGGGGTGAGGGTGGCGTGTGGTGTGGTTGGGGTGTGGTGTGGTTGGGGTGAGAGTGGTGTATGGTTAGGGTTAAGGTGGGGTGTGGTTGGGGAAATACAGTCAGAATGTTTCTGTAGCATCCGAATTAGAACTTTTCACCTGCTGCTGAAGATGGGGACAGAGCTTTTAAGGGAATATCCCGAGTGCTATGGTGTCGGCTCTCAGCTCATAGTTCTGTCGTAGAACGTGAGTATCATAGAAGGCAGGGACAAGCAGAAGCCAGACAGCGTCGGATTTCTGTATAAGCTAAGAACGCTACAACTTGGGGCAACACGGTCCACAAGAGCCTCACGGTCCGCAAGAGTCTCACGGTCCGCAAGAGCCTCACGGTCCGCAAGAGCCTCACGGTCCGCAAGAGCCTCACGGTCCGCAAGAGCCTCACGGTCCGCAAGAGCCTTACGTTCCACAAGAGCCTCACGGTCCGCAAGAGCCTTACGTTCCACAAGAGCCTCACGGTCCGCAAGAGTCTCACGGTCCGCAAGAGCCTCACGGTCCGCAAGAGCCCCACGGTCCGCAAGAGCCTCACGGTCCGCAAGAGCCTTACGTTCCACAAGAGCCTCACGGTCCGCAAGAGCCTCACGGTCCGCAAGAGCCTCACGTTCTGCAAGGGCCACCTAAAAACAAATCCTCTTTTGTGTGTGTGTGTGTGTGCTTAAATCCTATTATCTTGTAATATATTGCAAATGCCATTTTCTTGTAATATATTGCAAATGCAAGTGTTTTGAAATATATTGTAAATGCCGTTGTCTTGTGATATATCGTAAATGCCATTTTCTTGTATTATTTCAAACGAAATTTTCATGTAATATGTTGCAAATGCCATGTTCCTGTAATATATGGCAAACGCCATTCTTTGCAATGTATTGTACATGCCATTTTCTTGCAATATATTGTAAATGCCATTTTCCTGTAATATATTGTAAATGCCATTTTCATGTAATATATTGTAAATGCCATTTTCATGTAATATATTGTAAATGCCATTTTCCTGTAATATATTGTAAATGCCATTTTCTTGTGATATATTATAAATGCCATTTTCTTGAAATATATTATAAATGGCATTTTCTTGTAATATATTTGTTATTACATTTCCCCGAAAAATAGATATGCTAGTTGTAACTAATGCACGTGGAGAAAATACTCTCTGTGATATTCCAAACACATTCCTTATTTATAATAAATAAAACGACTGTATATTTGCACTATCTTTGTTTTTAAGACATAAATATGCTGAATAACTTTTCTTAAAGTAACTGGTGAAATTTAAAACGGAAGGGACCTCATAGCTACATAACTTAGGGCCTTTGTAGAATAAAACCAGTACTGGAACTACCGTACGTCTTTAATGGTAAGAATACATGGGTACCAGGCCTGAGGTGTGAGGGAACTGGACTCAAACCTGGGTAATACCTGGGTGTGATAGGCCGTCTTTCTCTGCTACCGGCGTGTCTTCTGTCCATTCGCACTTTGGGTCACCCAGTTCAAGTCCGTTGTAAAAGCCGTCGCCGTCAGAATCTTCGAGGCAGAACTCCTTGGTCCAAATCTGCAGACAGAGCATGAGAGCTGACTTTGTCGTCACGGTTAAGTTTAATGTGGCAGTCAAGTTTATTGTTAGAGTCAAGTTTTTTTTGTCACACTCAAGTTTATTGTCGCGGTCAGTTTTATTATTACAGCCATGTTTATGGTCACAGTCAAGTTTACTGTCACAGACGAGTTATTGTCACAGTCTAAGTTTAGTGTCACAGTCAGGTTCATTGTCACAGCCAAGTTTACTGTCACAGCCAAGTTTACTGTCACAGTCAAGGTTATTGTCACAGTCAGGTTTAGTGTAACTGTCAGGTTTACTGTCACAGTTAGGTCTCTTGTCACAGTGAAGTTCATATCATTGTCACAGTCAAGTTTATTGTTTCCGTCGAGTTGGTGTCACATTCACATTTACTATCTCTATCAGATTTGTTTGGTCCGGGGTCAGGTTTATGGTCGCGCTAATTGTCAGTCAGGATTATTGTCACGATTAAATTTATTGGAACAGTCACGTTAACTGCTACATGTAGCTCCTTGACTTGTAGGATGAGGAGTCAATAAGAGGGGTTGACAGGTACCAAACATGACATCTGACATTGATGGATGTATGCTGTGAGAGAGGAAGATATGGAGTAGCTAAAAACATGCCAGATCGCTGACACTTCCAGTGGAAAAGAGACAACGAGGGACGCTGGTCAAACAACGCTCTTCGAGATACAGACGAGAGGGGCAGTTAACTCTCTGGTAGATACAGCAAGACGACAGGGGCAGTTAACTCTCTGGTAGATACAGCAAGACGACAGGGGCAGTTAACTCTCTGGTAGATACAGCAAGACGACTGACCATAGCATCGAGGTATGCCAGGAACCTTTGGGATTAGGCATGAACAGGTGCTACGAACAGGGAGGCAAACAGAAACCGCTGAGAGATAGCCCAGGTTACGGGTACACAAGGGGGAATAGACGTGGGGATCAAGGATGATAAGAGATAGGTAAGGGTGACAAGCAAGATAACTGACAAGAGGTTGGAGGAAACTAAGAAACAGAGGGCAACAGGCGTCAAGAATGATAAACTACCATGCTTTGAAAAGAACATACTGAACTGTGGCTTGTGGAGACAGAGTTAACTAGATGGCGGAGAGTTAACTTAGGAAGAAGAGAGATATCTCTAGAGTGAGCTAGAAGAGACTTTAGAGACAGTCAATAACAGTGAATAACCTATTAACATGTACGTTAAGTTTCAATATGCCACCAGATCAGTAAATCGCTTATAGCGACCTGCAATCAAACTATTTACGAGCGAGGATACACGCTGATATATCTACCCACACATTTTAACTACTAGAGACAAATTCAAATATAATTATGGAAATATACCACCGCCATGAAATCAGTCAGGCAACCAGCCATCCCCCGCAATCGCCCTCACTCACGCTGTTTAGCCCAATGTGCAGAGCCACAACAGCTGGGTGGGTCTCCTGAGCGACCGCGGGTTCAGTCTAGAAGCCAAAATGAGACCGGTTTTTGGTGTGTTGGCTTTTTTATACACAGTGGCCAGGTTTCTACGCATTTGCAAATCAACTAAATCAAGGTATTCGTCGTCGCACGCTTACAGTACTTTAGGAAAGACTTTAGAGACAGTCAATAGCAGTGAATAACCTGTTAAGCAGTGAAGCCAATAACATAGCAACCTATACTGAAACATTCGTATTATTGTTAATGAATAATTGTAGCCAGAGTCAAATGGACATTGTGTTTTGTAAAAGCAACTTAACTTCAATTAATGTGTTGATTGATCACTATCTGTGTTGTTAAACACAAGAGACATACGAAGACTTCGTTCCGTTAAGGCTCTGATTGAGCTTGGGAGATGTGAAAGATATAATTGTACTACAGACTGAAGGTTGCAATCAGACTAATGGAGCTTACATTATTGTTATGAATTTAAATATTATCATAGAGCAGAGAAGTCAAAAATGTTGTTCTATCCACATCTTTATGTTTTCTGGTCAATGGTTGTGGCATGTTGCTATAATCTAAGATCTAGTCTCGGGTAATAAGTGTGATACTTTAAGATGTAATTCTTGTGTAATAATCATTATACTCTAAAAGCAACTCAAACCTAACAACCCATTTCGTGCCAACGACTTCCGGTGGGGGGGGGGCGCTTTGGGGAGGATACTAGCCTTATCCAAGGAAGAGGAAATGCAACCTGAAAACTCTTTGTTATGGCAGAGCACACCAGACCCTTAGCCTTGGCTGGCAGCTGGTGTAGGAAGGAAGCTCCGACAGGCAGACAGATAGAGAAGTGCTCGTCTGATCTAGCAGTTTAAGCAGCCTGATTTTCTTCCAACTTTACTGGTGTTACCTTTCCTTTGGAATAAACGAGGATGACAGCTGGTCTAGGAGAGAAGCTAACAGGCGGACAGATAGAGCACTGAGCTTCTGACCCTGCTGTTTCAACAGCCTGCTCTGTACCAAACGTACTGCTGTTACTTTACTTTTGAAGTAAACAAGGCAGGTCGAGCGAGGGATCTTGCTGCAAGGGCAACATATGGTCTCTACAATACTGCCTAGGCTTTGTGCTATGGAGAGGACGAACTTCATCCCTGGCCGTAGTTAGGACAAAATACCAATGTTCACAACAAAGGTTCTAAACTACCATGCTAAAATTGTGGAAGAGTTTTCTTAACGCGGGCAGGTCTTCATCTCACTACCCAGAGACCAGGAGAAATTACTAGTCCACGTGAAAAAAGAAATCTTGAACCCGAGACCTCCAGCACTCGAAGCAGACGCCATGCCTCGAGACCACGCAGCCCCCGGAGAAAATTCAGTAGCATACTGTCACGAGACGATCTCAGTGATTCCAGAAGTTAGTACTTGTAATAAGTTCTTCTGGTTCTAAAGAGACAGAATTATATTTACTCTGCGCTTTATCCTAATATTGCTTTAAACCGCACGGATTTAAATTGCTACCAGTCCTTCTTCGAGACAAGCCACTGCGCTTTGTTTAAAATTACCCAACACTACGTAATATAGCCCGCTGGTTCAGACTAGGGATGTTAGATTGCATTCTCACGCCAGTGTCAGAATGTTATCTCCTGACCAGACTGTAGAGACTGAGGGGGGGGGGGGGCCTTTTGACCAGGTAAATTGAGTGGACGCTAGACATTGTGGAGCCCAGAGGTCAGAGTTTCACACGTCAGTGTAATTCGGGGGAGAACAGTTGTGTGGCAATTAGGACTGTTTGATCTGGGTCAAGTAGGAAACACAATGGCTTCACTGAACGTCTTTTAACACCTGCCAGTTAGATTCGTTGTAAACTAGATTGGGTCACTTAAGAATGTTTGCTCTAGGGATGTCAGTCCAGAATTGAGTGACAGGTCACTGGTTAGCCAAGTGATCTGATAGTTACCTCAGGGGCGGTGCTTAAGCCATCATCTTGAGGGTTGGGTAAAAACTAAGGAAAGGGAGGAGTTTAATTTGGACAATAGATTGATACTTATACTTCGACCCTGTGGAATTTCCGTCATTAATCGCAGCCTGCCGCAAACAACACAGATCGACCTAAAAGGTAAATTTTACGGTCGCATTCTGTTTTGGCGATTAATGGAAAGTTCCCAGGTAAGAGAAAATATTAATTTTAATCTTGTATACTTAGGTTAGGGAGTTAAGCTTTTAGTCTATACTACCTTTTCCTAATTTGTCTGCACATTCTGCTTGAAATAGTTCTTTGTGAATGTTCAGTATCTCAGTTAGGGAACTGCTAAACTATTCCTATTTCTTGTATGTTTGTGTCACATGTTTTTCATTGTATGTTTTCATGTGTATAAAATAAGATGTGAACAATGACGCTTGCTATAATGAAATGTAATTATATTGTTTTCACGATCAGCCAAAATATGAGTTTGGACTGTGGGAAATGATGCCCAAATATGTGCAGGGATGTTGCTACGTTTTGTGTGCCCACCATGTGCTCACTTAATGTGTTCACCTGAACAGGGGATTTATAACCTCAGGGGAAGAATGATGGGTGTATAGAATTCACTGTCACTGAAAGATAATATTCAGGACAGCGTGCACATATAAATTGTTTGCGTTTTCAGCACATAACCTGCGCCACATGTGTATGTCAAATCTATGTCAGCCAGTTGTTGGAAGTCTGAGTGATGACGGACAACAGACTTAGAAAGTCAACTATCATGACATAGCATTGGAGGGAAGGCAGGATATGTGACGCCCATGTAAGACAAAAGACCTTCAGACTAGACTGGAGAGGATGTGGAATATGAGGAGGAGTGATGGGATATATTTTATTATTATATGTTGTATTAATTAATACATGTATTCTTAGTGTAAGTCAAGATACTACACGTATGTGTTTTGTTTCCATGATTACAGCGCCCATGTGACGATCAGTCCATGAAAGAGACTACATTGTGTTAGACTCGGCCAGCTGGGAACGAGGTGGAGGACGAGGTGGAGGACGAGGTGGAGAACGAGGTGGAGAACGAGGTGGGGATGAAGTGGAGAATAAGCTGAAACAGGCAGACAACAGGCAAGGAAGAGTTGGACAAGCTTGACAGTTCCTCACGGCTGTCAGAGGCTTATAAGTTGAGTTAACCCCTTTATGTTAACCTATTATCATCATTATCATACCACTCTAACCCCCGAGCTGTTTTTCTCGCTGAAGCTTACCACCATCATCAAGTTAACCAGTCATTGTTTGTGTAAATCAACAAACTGGGAATTTCATTGTAGTAAATAAAGCTGTATGTCAAGTTTTAAACTACATAGTTTGTTAAATTCCAAATGTCTGTTCTTACATGTTTAATTAAACTGTTAAGATAGAATACCATTTGGTGGGGGCTCAAATAAGATAATAATTCTTTAATTATTAATAATAACACCGGGAGAAGGTAGATGACGAAGGAATCACTTGCCCTGTCTAATAATTCATTTAGTATGATAGACATCTAAAATTCCTTGCCTTCTCTTGTGGGTACCAAGTTCAGCTAATGTTAATATACTTAACGAGCCAATATGGCTGTTTTCTTGGATATCCAGGACTTTGTCTGAGAGCAACATAGCTCAGATTTTAGTTCGGTGTATCTAGTGGAGAGAATGTGTTGAAAGGAAGATCCCTACTCAACAACATAAACATTTAAACCACGCGTCACGTCACACATACACACATTAAATACACAAGGCAGCTGTCAGTAGTGCCATCACAAACAGTGCGATGCTGCAAGTGCAGTTCATCGTCGACGTATGCAGTAGTTACAACAGATCCTTAGCTGCACAAGCAGATAATCACATAAGGCACCACACATTCTTTGACAACAGGCCACTGGCTATTTTATCTGATGTTCAGAGCACAAACCACTTTCAGCACAGTCGAGAAACATTCCAAATAAAATTCACAGCTAACAGTGTCGCGTCAAGCACTCTTCGACGCTATATCCTTTCCATCGACACACGCAATAATAAGCAACATCTAATTATTGGCAGAAGCGAAAATAAGCCAAGATTTAAAAAAAAAAAAAAAAAAAAAAAACAGAAACTGCCTATTCGCCATATTGACCGGAAACGGTTAGTGACGAATGCAGAAGAAAAAGCAGAAAGAAAGCACACACAGAAAACTCACGGATTCAAGTTCCTCGAAACGAAGACCGAAAGGATTCCTAGGTCCTGTCCCTTCATCATTGAAATGTCCCAACCCGGGCCAGATTTTTCCCGGCTTGCAGGGAAAAGGGATATTGTCTCCGTTAGGGATTCTCTTTTGGTAGTGCATGAATGGCCTCACCATTGGCAGCAGCAAGGCCAGCACAAGAGTTCTACCCAAACAAAACAAAAAAAAAGAAAGAAGACATGGATTAAAATCACTTGCCGGAATCTCGTTGGTAAAAAATGGTTAGACGTAAGCGTGCCAGCCAGAAGGTATGGGTTTGAATCCGTATAATTAGGAATTTTATCGTAAAACGACCTTGGTTCGCAGTTCGACCCAGCCTTAAGTGGGTACCGGGTGAAGTCCCGGTAAGTAAAGGCGGCCGTTGTAATGCTGACCACATCACCCATCTTGTGCCGATTGGTCTATAAAATATAGGTCTAGCCCTGTATGCCCTATAGCCTAAAGGCGTGAAAAAGGGTCCTTTTATTTACTTCCCTACCATGTAAAGTGCAGAGAAATGAAGGATGTCCCAAATGAGGCTTACCACATGATCAATTGAGTGCCGACTGGCCTACAGAAAAGATATATAGCGGCCAATATTGCCTCATTACATATTGTTCCCACAAACAGAGAGTGGGTCTCTGCAGCCAATATTGCCTCAATACATAATGTTCCCACAAACAAAGAGTGGGTGTCTGCAGCCAATATTGCCTCATTACATAATGTTCCCACAATCAGAGAGTGGGTCTCTGCAGCCAATATTGCCTCATTACATATTGTTCCCACAAACAGAGAGTTAGTCTCTGCAGCCAATATTGCCTCATTGCATAATGTTCATACAAACAGAGAGTTGGTCTCTGCAGCCAATATTGCCTCATTACATATTGTTCCCACAAACAGAGAGTGTGTCTCTGCAGCCAATATTGCCTCAGTACATAATGTTCCCACAAACAGAGAGTGGGTCTCTGCAGCCAATATTGCCTCATTACATAATGTTCCTACAAACAGAGAGTGGGTTTCTGCAGCCAATATTGCCTCATTACATAATGTTCCCTCAAACAGAGAGTGGGTCTCTGCAGCCAATATTGCCTCATTACATAATGCTCCCACAAACAGAGAGTGGGTCTCTACAGCCAATATTGCCTCATTACATAATGTTCCCACAAACAGAGAGTGGGTCTCTGCAGCCAATCTTGCCTCATTACATAATGTTCCCACAAACAGAGAGTTGGTCCCTTCAGCCAATCTTGCCTCATTACATAATGTTCCCACAAACAGAGAGTGGGTTTCTGCAGCCAATATTGCCTCATTACATAATGTTCCCACAAACAGAGAGTGGGTCTCTGCAGCCAATATTGCCTCATTACATAATGTTCCCTCAAACAGAGAGTGGGTCTCTGCAGCCAATCTTGCCTCAGTACATAATGTTCCCACAAACAGAGAGTGGGTCTCTGCAGCCAATATTGCCTCATTACATAATGTTCCCACAAACAGAGAGTGGGTCTCTGCAGCCAATATTGCCTCATTACATAATGTTCCCACAAACAGAGAGTGGGTCTCTGCAGCCAATCTTGCCTCATTACATATTGTTCCCACAAACAGAGAGTGGGTCTCTGCAGCCAATCTTGCCTCATTACATAATGTTCCCACAAACAGAGAGTTGGTCCCTTCAGCCAATCTTGCCTCATTACATATTGTTCCTACAAACAGAGAGTGTGTCACTGCAGCCAATCGTGCCTTATTACGTAATTTTCCCACAAACAGAGAGTGGCTCATTGCCAATCATCCTAATGAAAACGGTGCAATTATTGTGTTTGTTTAAAACAGTCGCGAAACACACTATGACATATGACAGATTTGTTGTTGTTTGTGTGTGTTTTTTAAGTAATTTTAACATGGTTTTCGAATTATCAGTTATATAAGTAAAATATTTAGACATAATTTCTAAACTTAGTGTGTGAAAAAGCTTTGACAAATCAAATCGGCCACTCAAAAAGAATATGTTTTATGTTTAAACTCGGACAATTCACTTGACAATTCTCGGGACTTCAGCACTTCATAGGTTACGAGAGGTAAATTAAAGGTGATCACGTGTTGTTGTACGACGTTCTCTGTCCCCCGAATCATCTTGTAGACGTCAGATAACAAACAAGTTTCCCAATTATGTCACTGGAAAGCCATTATTTCCCCCCGCAGACTCGCTGAAGGGTTTCTGTCTTGAATGCTGATATTGTCTACCTGCCATAGGCCCTGTGTTGATCTTGGTGTTCTTGTGCCAAACTTCTTGTTGATTTCGTTTGTGTGTAAAACTTAAACAGGAGAGAATATTGAATTATCCCCGGTGTTGTCTCAGGTAACTGTGTGGTTCATGGAGGACAACATTTCGCGAGGATCTTCAGGGGCATCTCACTTGTGCCAGCGTCTTCGGGGAGAGAAGATCCTGTGACGAGGATGTTATGTTATCACAGTCAACGTCATTTCATTTCATAAGAACTGGGAAGCTTCATGCAGAGTGGCAAGCTTCACTTAGGGAGGTCACGAGTAGTGAGCATACTTTGGATAGTTTCTCCATGAGGGTGTATCGGGTAATTAACAGGCAGACATACTGGCTGGATCTGCACCACTGAGTGGTAAACTGATACATGACAAGGCAGATGTGGTCAATGCCCTTTGGGAACAAGCAATGGAATCAGTAGAGAAAGAAGATTATTATGGCCTGGAGAGAATGAGGTACCTGGGTGTAACCAGAGGATCTGGCCGGCTCACTACACTCAGAGGAAAGGCAAGACAGACATATAAGCAGATTGTGACCAGTACCATCAGTATTGATACTCTGCGCTGGCTGCTGAAGATGAGGACGGAGCACACATGGTAATGCTCCGCGTGATGTAATGTCAATTCTTGACTCAACTCAACTCAACACAATCAACATCAATGCTCACTGGACATTCTCAATTGATTATAATTTCTTCTATCTCGACTCAGAGGCGATTCATTATGTTTTACTACACCAGGTCACGCAATATGGTTAGTGTCAGAGGTTCGTCATTATCCATTAGCCCAGTCAGTAAAGCGTTGATGATATCTGCTGCGTCCATGAATCTCTCTGCGCATGCGTTGGCGCACTGCTTGCCAGCTGGTCCGCTCCACGATAGAAACTAAACATGTGTGACAGAAACACTTCAAGTTAGTCTCCCCAAACAAAGTAGGTCATGTTTCACTCACAAGTTTGTTGGGTTGGTCTACTTTTTTGCAGGTTACGGGTATGTCCCACTCTGTTATTTGCTTTCTGAGTTGTCTTGCATTTACGTTTTTATTCCGAGAAAGAGAATGTTTGTGACATGGGTTGCAACACTCTCTGGGGAGGGGGAGCGGGTTTCTCAGTTTCTCCATGTTTTGGGAGTTTTAAAAGCCTTGGCGTGCAAAAACATACAAAACGCGTTAGCAACGTAATTGCGGAACACACCCCGTAACCTTGTTGCAAGGTGACTTGGCTCAAGCTCTACCAATCAGAAGGGAGCTAGTGTGTGTATGGGTGGATTCTGGGGAGCGAAACTTTATTTTTACCAAGCTGTGATATATGGCTGAGCTGTTTGGTTTGTAGGGGAGTGGAGATGAGTTAATATATATTAAAGGTGGTGATAGGAAAGCGACGAATGTGAGAGAAACTAAACAAAGCTAGGGAAAAAAAAACTTCAGCAAATTATAAATAAAACAAGAAACTGCTAAAGTAAACTAGACATCAGGAAGTTAAACTAAATACAATAAAATTAAACTTGATACTAATTAAATAAATTAGATACGAAAAGCTATACGTCCCTACGTTAAACTGGACAGGTTTACGATAAACTGCGCACATTTAGGTTAACTAGGCAAAAACTACAATAAATTAGACATCGAAACTATTAACTGGATGTCAGTACGATACACTAGACATCACTATGATAAACTGGACCCAATCACTATAATATAAATTTGACGCTATGACGATAAACTAGACAGAATTACGAGAATCTGAACACTATAGCTATAAACTAGACATCACTACTTTAAAAACGCATACTGTGACTCACACTATAAACATTACGACATGCTAGGTACAAAACCGATAGACTAAACATTTTTGCGATAAACTAGACACAATAACAATAAGCTCTACATTATGAAGATAAACTAGACATAGAAGGATAAACTAAACATAAGAACGATTTAACTAGACAGAAGAGAACAATAAACTAGACCCAAAAACTATAATTAACGACAGTGAAAATAACAATTGCAGCAATTATCTTAAGCTAGATAAGTCTGTGATATACTAGATACACTGACGATAAACAAGACACAATAAACTAGACACACCTGCAATAAAATGAATACATTTTTCACAATCTAAACACAGCTTATATGAACTAGACTCTACTAACGTTAACAATACACAGCTGCCAAAAACTATACACAATCATCACAACAAACTAGACATTTACCAAAATGGCGTTTTTGGCTTAGTTGTTGCGAACGTGCTTCGTAATAACCGGGTGCCGGGTTCGATCCCAGCTAGAGACGATTTGTCATGCGTTGGTTTTGATAGTAGTATACAGAGAGTTGATCTTACATAAAGCAATGGCAAACTACTAAACGTAAAATTTGCCTAGAAATACCACAAACGCCAAAAAATGCTGGGGTTGGTTTTGCAACCACCTCTGAAGGATACGCAACATATCTACCATAAACTAGACTCCATTAACGTTAACTATACACAGCTGCACGTAATCACAGTAAACTAGACACATCAACCGAAAACTAGACTTTACTAACGTTATCTATACACACCTGCACGTAATCACATTAACTTGACACATCAACCATAAACTAGACTCTACTAAAGTCAACTATACACAGCTGCCAGAAACTATACTTAATCTAAATAAACTAGACACATCAACCATATACAAGACTATATTAACTTTAACTACTCATGGCAACCAGAAACTATACATAATCACAGTAAACTAAACACATCTACCATAAACTAGACTCGACTAACGTTAACAGCTACCAGAAACTGTACATACTCACAATAAACTAGACATATCTACCACAAACTAGACTCAAATAGGCTAAACTAATCCTTGGTTACAGACAGAAGCCTACCTGATAAACATCTCTGTCAATAAGGGGAGCTTGAACTAAGGGGTACTGTTCACTTACACAGCCAGGTTTGATTTGGTTGAGGGTAATAGGTAAGTGAGGGATATCAAACTCCAGAACAGAGTTGTGAGCCCAACTTCTAGGCTTGCATTTATAACTTGCACCTTATTTAATGACGTCATTTAATAGTGTTCGGACGATTCAAATTAAGACAGGTGTATGGATGGGGGTTAGGGGCATCATATTTAGTAAGGTAGGCCGTTTGTGGCACAAAATTAAAAGACATACTATCTTTCCTTTTTCTCTTTTACCTTCTTCTCGTCCTCCTCATTCCTCTTCCTCTCCTCCTGCTCCTTCTTCTCCTTCTTCTCATCCTACTCCTGCTTCTCATCCTCCTCCTCCTTCGAATCCTCCTCCTCCTCCTTCTTCTTCTTCTTCTTCTTCTTCTTCTTCTTCTTCTTCTTCTTCTTCTTCTTCTTCTTCTTCTTCTTCTTCTTCTTCTTCTTCTTCTTCTTCTTCTTCTTCTTCTTCTTCTTTTTCTTTCAATTTCTTCTTCTTCTTCTTCTTCTCCTCCTCCTCATCTTCCTCCTCCTCCTGGTCCTCATTTACCGGCTGCAGACTTCGGGGGAATATTCTGATCGTTCGTCCACTCTGAATGCATTTGCATGCAAATAGTTAGTTCCTCGTCTCTCAGGCAAATGCACTCCGACTTCGAAAGTAGCTTCCATTCAGTCGACATTCTTGTTTGGAAGGCAGTGAGTCACACCCTTTGATTCATTTTTCGGTTAACGTAATGTTAATCGCCCCAAATACAGTAGGTCACATTTCATTCACAAGTTGTTGGGCTGGTTGACTTTCCTGATGGTTACGGAGTGTACCGCTCTGTTCTCTGGTTTCTCCGATGTCTTGCATTTACGTTTTCTTTCCGAAAAAGAGATTGCCTATGACATAGTTTGCAGCACTCTCTTGGGGGGGGGGGGGGAGGGGGGACGGGTTGTTGTGTTAGACTCCATGTTTTTAGAGTGGTAAAAGCGCTGGCGTGCTGAAATATACAAGACGCGATATCAACGGCATTGCGGAACACCGATGTAACCTTGTGCGAAAGTTACGCGGCTCAGGAACTACTAATTGAAAGTGAGCTAGTGTATATATGGGGGGGCGTGGGGAGGTTAACGTTACTTGTACCTGTTTGTTTTTTTTAAACGACTTAAGATTTCTGTTCTAGGAACTGTCTTAAAATAAGCTTTTAGTTAGTTCGGTTTTGTTTGTTCGTTTGTTTTTAGGCACAAAAGCTGATCTTAAGTACGGCTTATATTATAAGCGTCCTGAAACAACATGCTAGGATTGGGTCTTACTTTTAGAGTAAATATTTAATTTGTGTTTAGTATGGCAAGGGAGATCCGCTGTGGTGCAGCGGCTAGACGCTGGCCTGCGGATGGGAATGTCGTGGGTTCCGTTCCTGGCGGAGGCCGGACTTTTTTCAGAAATGGCCTTAGCTCTCAGGTCGACCCAGCCTTGAGTAGGTACCAGGTACAGTCTTGGGAAGTAAAGGCAGCCGGTGGGATGCCGACCACATCACCCACCAAATGCCGTTTGGTGAATGAAATATCCCCAATACGCCTAAAAGACCCGGAGAAGGGTCCTCTACTTTTTACTTTTACTTTTTTATGGCAAGGGGCTTAAGTCAATGCCGATCAAATAATTCAGGTTTTTTTTACTTCTTCAGTGCCGTTCAGTGAAGAAAACAATAATGACATTTTTTTTTTTAATGGCAACATGTTTGGGTTAACGTTATATTCTAAAGAAAAGCAACGAAGTTTTGTTTTGAATAACAATACCGCTGGCCTTAATGATATGTTCGAAAAATAAATATTTCATATCAGCAATTTTTCTTTTAATTGTATCCTATGTTGTTTAGCCTAACGTTTCGGTCAATGATATTCATAGTCTGCACGAAAAAAAAGCAATATAACTGTAGTTTATTTTGCAGTCTTGCATCACTGTCATATTCTAAAGGAAAATAACAAAATTATGTTTTGTGTGGCTGACAGTTTGTATGAATATCATATTCTGAGTTCTGTGATTTGTATGGCAAGACGTTTGAGTCATATTCTGAATGTGAAAAACGAAGTTCTGTACATTGTGTTGCGAAACGTTTGAGTCACTGTTATATTCTGAATGTGAAAAACGAAGTTCTGTACATTGTGTTGCGAAACGTTTGAGTCACTGTCATATTCTGAATGTGAAAAACGAAGTTCTGTACATTGTGTTGCGAAACGTTTGAGTCACTGTCATATTCTGAATGTGAAAAACTAAGTTCTGTACATTGTGTGGCGAAACGTTTGAGTCACTGTCATATTCTGAATGTGAAAAACGAAGTTCTATACATTGTGTGGTGAAACGTTTGAGTCACTGTCATATTCTGAATGTGAAAAACGAAGTTCTGTACATTGTGTTGCGAAACGTTTGAGCACGTTTGAGTCATTGCCATATGATATGCTTTGTTTGGTAAGACGTTTAGGTCATTGACATATTCTGAAGGGGTAAATCCAGAAACTGTGTTTAGTATGGCAAGTGGTTTGGGTTAATATCCTTTTTAAAATTGTGTTTTCTGGATGGCAGATAACTTTTGATCCCCACAAAGGTGGGGGAGGGGGGTGGTGGAATCTCGGAGCTTCTGCCTCTTAAGGACTAAAAGAGTAATGGTTTCTTTGTACTGAGGCCCTGAACAGTAGTAACAATCTTTGTAGAATTTTTTAAGGCTACTGAAGTGGCATGATAATTTGACATATATATGTACTGTTTAGAATACTTTGGGCAGCCAAAAAGAGCAACCAAGAGGTTTTGAAAGAGGCGGGAGCCCGAAGACAACTTATCACAGACATCAGAAGGAGACAGTCATCATGTTTCGGCCATGTTATGAGAAGAGGGAAAATAGAACATGTTGTGACCACTGGAAAGATCTGTGGAAGGAGGGACAAAGGAAGACAACGAAAAAAGATTTTTGAGTCTTGTTGCATGGCATGGAGGTGTGTCAGCACACAAACTGATACATGCTGCAGGAGATCGCAGATTGTGGAGAGTCATGATCGCCCACACCAGTCGGCAAAGCACCTGATAATGATGATGATGATGATGATAATGATGATGTACTGTTTGTCATTTATAGAAGAAATATGAAGAAATTGAAAGACACACCAGACAACCTGAAATAAAAGCTATAGTTGTAGTACAGGTTTTGTACCCGCCCTACCTGTAATAGTTGACTCTGTTGCGTCTATTCTTATGACGGCTAAACCTGTCAAAGTTCTTCTTCTTGGTTTATGGTATTCTGAGAATATTTCTTTAGCATTTAGTCAAAACTGGCAGCAGGCTTGAGATGTGCTGTGGAGCTGTGTACCTGGTCTGTCCATGGGTCGCAGGTGCTGTCCGTGTATTATATGGGAGTCTGAGCTGTTTACGTGGCCTGTCCATGGGTCGCAGGTGCTGTCCGTGTATTATATGGAAGTCTGAGCTGTTTACGTGGCCAGGTGTTGGGAGTCAACAACGGCTATCTAAAGTCTTTAGTAAAGGTGACGTTCCTGTGTTAGTGACGTGCTCACAAGTAATGGTGGTACTTCGTGAGTCAACACCGGCTACCATTACTGTCAATGTTTTTAAGATGCTGGTCAAAGAGATAGTGGCATTTTGTGTATCTACACCGGTTACAAAACTATGAAGTTTCGCTGGTGTTATGTACAAGTCATTGATTGCACTGTGAGGTAGTCAAAACTGGCTGCCGATTTTTTGGTGTGTTCTGCTGACCTGTCCATCGGTGGCAGGTGCTGTCCATGTATTGTATGGGAGTATGTGCAGTATACCTGGCCTGTCCATGTATTGTATGGAAGTATGTGCAGTATACCTGGCATGTCCATGTATTGTATGGAAGTATGTGCAGTATACCTGGCCTGTCCATGTATTGTATGGAAGTATGTGCAGTATACCTGGCCTGTCCATGTATTGTATGGTAGTTTAAGCTGTATACCTGGCCTGTCCATGTATTGTATGTGAATATGTGCAGTATACCTGGCCTGTCCATGTATTGTATGGAAGTCTCAATTGTATACCTTGCCTGTCCATGTATTGAATGGGAGTCTCAATTGTATACCTGGCCTGTCCATGTATTGTATGGGAGTCTGTGGGCCCGTCCATGGGTTGCAGGTGCTAATTGATGCTGTGTGGGCATCGGAGCTGTTTACTAGAGCTTTCAATGTGGCTCATGTGTCAACCAACTAGCTGTGTGGGAGTGTCCTGTCCCACTTGCCTGACTGTCAAGGAATGACTAGCCATTACACATCACCCCTATAAGAGTCGGGACCTGTATTACCTGTGCTCGACAAAACTTTCAAACTTGGACTCGTCCGGGAAGGTATATAGTCCCTTATATCGATATATGCATTTATCGGAGAGAATTATAATATCTACATCTTCTAGTTGCTTTGACTTAGCGTCATTTTCAAATTTGCAACTATATAATAAATATTGCTGGAGTTAATTGTATATTCTTAGAAACCGGTTTGCTCCTTGCTCATGTATACAAGGAACTTCTTCTTACCGACGCCTGACTTGAATTCTTGCTGCATTATTTCTGCCGGTTTTTCTGGAGATCAGTTGTATCCATCGACGCCTCCGTAAATTGCCATTTAAGAAGGCGGCCTGAAATGTCTAGGACTTTTCTTATGCTTGGGTTGAAACCTATGTGAAGAGCTGGCAGAAAAATCACAGTCCAACCAACACCCACCAACAATCAATCAATCAACCAACTATCAACCAACTACCCACCAGCAAACACCTGTGAAGTTTCCTGATATCATCAGTATGGGGTGCCATATACCCCAAACAGCCTAACAGTGCAAGAGCTTGGTGTATCTCAGAGACAGTGTTGTGACCTGACTGGTGGGAGAGACTTGCTGAGTACCGGTACAGTTGCTGTGTCCTCTATGGTGAGGTACTCTTCCACTACCTGATCCATTTGAAGCAGAATTACCAGAGTCAAAGACAGTCGAATCATCAGGAGCTGAGGGAAGCATCAACGATAGAAAGAGGATAAGTGCCAGTTTGATTCCATGTCTTGCTATATTCCCCACAGCTCCAATGTATTCCGAGGAGGAAAAGATGTGCTTCCTCCAGGACTTTCTGACTGTTTAGATTTCTGTTAAGTCTGATCATTGTATACTGGGATCCATCCACTGAGATCTGGCATCTACTTCACTATTATATATATGTATATGTTGTAATGATTACATGCATTCAGTTTCATGACTGACTTAGGTGTCTCTATTTCACCTTTCTAAGTGTTTAGCATTTGTGTGTGTATGAATCATAAATAATATATGTGTTAACATGGTTATGATAATGAACTATCATAACATGGGGGCTTTCTTTTAATAGTAGTGGGGGTGTCTAGCCAAGTGTGCCTAGGAATATTGTATTCATATACAGATATATTTTGTAGTGCCAAAACTTGAGTTGCCCTACTCCAGAAATAGGTTGAGCGTATATTGGCCAAGGGCATCCCTTAGACCAATACGAGCCAAACGACTCAACATAATTATTTCTGAGTGCTGTTGGTTTTTAAGGAGAAATCCTTAAAGCAGGCACGTGACAGGAGTGATATGTGACACTGACCTAGCCTGTCATATTTTGCCGTGTACCTAAGGATTTTCCAGTATCGCGACGAAATTGCGAAAGTCAGCAGCTGAAATGATTTTTCATTGACATTTGTGTTCATTGTGTTGGCAGTGTGTCCATGATGTGGTTTTAATTATTTGCTCATTTTAACTAAATGTTTGTTGTTTTTTTTATTAATAATATATAAGACTGGACAATTGACAAGATACTTTGTGTAAAAGCTGCAGTCAGTGCGCAACAGTGTGTTACTGTCTCGCGCAAACAGGCACTCATTGGGTGTTGTTTGCCAGGGTGAAGGGCGGAGTGACTTTGAGTGCTAAACTCACTTTGCTGTTCAACTTTACGAGGGCCTGATTCGTGATCGTCAGTGCCAGTCTTAAAGGCGCTAGATGATTATGATGGCAGAGGCGCGTGCAAAAGGTCCACACGGCTGTAAAATGTGAGACGAGTGTTTCTTGACTTAGCGAGAGACAACGGTATCACGGGTTTTGCAAGACCCATGCGTGACTAGCCGCTGAGCTGAAAGTTAGCCTATGTCCAGTCAGTGCCTCTCAGTTGTTGAGGTAGTGCAGACGTATGTTGAGATGTGTGTGACTTTATTCGTAAGTGTGGCTAATATTTGATTCCCGTCAGAGATGGACAATTCATAAGAATTGGTGTATTATTCGGAAGGCTCCAGTTGAGTGTATTTAATGGAGACAAAGCGTTGAGGGACTGACATCTCTTTACGATACAACTGCAAGGGTGTGTTCCTAATCGCATTAGAGGCTGACGCGTGTCGTGAAATCGAATCGCTATGTGTAACGTCTTAGGGCCTTTATAGATGACCTAAAGAGTGGGTACTTAACAGAGGTATATATTTTTATGGCCAGTTATAGGTGGCCAAAGGGTGGACACGTAACCGTGGTATTTTTGAAAGGCTTTACAGGAGCGAGCCCTTAGTCTGAAGGCAACTTATGTTGTTGACTCACGTCAAGTCGAGTCTACGTGTCGCTCTTCCGCCTTGGAAGTATACAAATGGATATCTGGGAGTCTGAGACGGACAGTAGTTCTGTAATCACCAATTCATCGTTATCGTCATACTGTGTTTCGTCCCAGTAAATAGACTGATGCACGTTTATAGAGATGACTCTTCCAGGATTGTTGATGTGATTGGCTGTTGACGGTTATCGGTGTTAGTTGTACGATGTGACTAAGTGATCAGTGTTAGTTAAGCACTCTCCGAAAGGGAGAAGTCTGATAGTCGACTTGTGAACAATTGCATATAAAGATGAAGCATAATAGTTTCGCCCTGGACACTCGGCAAGTAGGCGGTGTCTTACATGTTCATTCGCTTTAGGTCAAATATATCAGTAGAAATTCGTGTGCCTCTCTCTCTCTCTCTCTCTCTCTCTCTCTCTCTCTCTCTCTCTCTCTCTCTCTCTCTCTCTCTTTCCCTCTCTATCTCTGTGTGTTGTGTGTCTCTCTCTCTCACTCACTCTCTCTCTCACTCACTCTCTCTCTCTCTCACTCACTCACTCACTCTCTCTCTCTATCTCTGTCTCTCTTTCTCTTCCTCCCTCCATCTGTGTACGTCTCTCCACACTTTCGAGAGAGAGAGAGAGAGAGAACGAAGCACACACATTTCTACTTATACATTCACACACACAAGAACACGGGGACAAATTCAGTGTTTCCTCATGCACAGAATAGCGCCCACAGTTTAAAACGTTTCAAATGTAAACTTATTTTTGAGACATAGTTATGTCAGAGGAAAGTAATCATATGGTATGTGTTAAACAGTTCTCTTACACATGCAGACAAAATAGCTGCCTGGGACTGTGAATGAAGAGGACTGAGTCTGCTTCAAATAGTGACACAAGAGAGGAATGTTACTGTTTTGTTCCCAGAGTTATCCAAATAGTTGACATCACATCGCACTAAGTTGACGGGTCCAGTTCACCTTTTCCGACTCATCTACACACTGGCTGACCTTTCATTCATACTTTCTCAGACTGTTCTACGTCGAAGGGGTGTCACGTTGCCTCGCCTCCAATTACATCAGCGCCGATATAGCGTTTTCTGTACTACACGGCGACACAGCTTTCATTGATCCCATAACATCTAGAACTGGCCCTAACCCAAACCCCCCTATCCATAGCCCAAGGCTTGGTCCCACAAAAAACTCTTTTCAAAGAAAGCAGTAAAACGTGACACACCACTGACTTAGATCAGACTGACAAAGTGAGTAGATGGGCCGGGAAACGTAAAAAGGTCCCGTTGACGCATTCGACTCACACACTTAAGGCAAACTGACATAAAAGGGTAAAAAATTACCAACAGTATGTAAAAAGATGGCGTCAGTGTGTAGCAGGTCGACTTCAGCGTGCATAAAGATGGCGACAGGGAGTTTACTGTGACGGGGAGATTACTGTGACAGGGAGTTTACTGTGACAGGGAGTTTACTGTGACGGGGAGTTTACTGTGACGGGGAGTTTTTTGTGACGGGGAGTTTATTGTGACGGGGAGTTTACTGTGACAGGGAGTTTACTGTGACAGGGAGTTTATTGTGGCAGGGAGTTTACTGTGACGGGGAGTTTACTGTGACAGGGAGTTTACTGTGACGGGGAGTGTACTGTGACGGGGAGTTTTTTGTGACAGGGAGTTTATTGTGGCAGGGAGTTTACTGTGACGGGGAGTTTACTGTGACAGGGAGTTTACTGTGACGGGGAGTGTACTGTGACGGGGAGTTTATTGTGACAGGGAGTTTACTGTGAAAGGGAGTTTTCTGTGACAGGGAGTTTACTGTGACGGTGAGTTTACTGTGACGGGGAGCTTACTGTGACGGGGAGTTTACTGTGACGGGGAGTTTATTGTGACAGGGAGTTTACTGTGACGGGGAGTTTATTGTGACATGGAGTTTACTGTGACGGAGAGTTTACTGTGACGGGGAGTTTATTGTGACGGGGAGTTTATTGTGACGGGGAGTTTACTGTGACAGGGAGTTTACTGTGACAGGGAGTTTATTGTGGCAGGGAGTTTACTGTGACAGGGAGTTTATTGTGACGGGGAATTTACTGTGACGGGGAGTTTACTGTGACGGGGAGTCTACTGTGACGGGGAGTTTATTGTGACTGGGAGTTTTTTGTGACCGGTAGTTTACTGTGAAAGGGAGTTTACTGTGACGGGGAGTTTATTGTGACAGGGAGTATACTGTGAAAGGGAGTTTTCTGTGACAGGGAGTTTACTGTGACGGGGAGTTTACTGTGATATGGAGTTTACTGTGACAGGGAGTTTACTGTGACAGGGAGTTTACTGAATCAGGGAGTTTACTCTGACAGGGAGTTTACTGTGACAGGGAGTTTACTGTGACAGGGAGTTTATTATGACAGGGAGTTTACTGTGACAGGCCCACAGAGAAAGGTAGGTTGTTGGCCCGTTATAGTTTTGGTTTAGCAGCCCATGGCTGTCTGTACTCGCAGAGTTGCTTAGTGGAGCTCTTCTGTAGCGCCCAGGAAGTCACGTGACTCAGGAGAGGTGATATAAGTCTTGGTACAACAGGGCGCATTAGATCCGGTTTCGTCTTTTTTTAGGATGACATTTTTTGTTATTTGAAGCCCCACCCTGTCTTTTGCCAGAGGCCGCAATATAGGCAGGCCATAAATATGGCCAATTGTCTGAACGCGGTTTCTGGGACCTCTCCACGGCGATCCTCATCCACATGGTGGCACCTTGTGTCACCCGTGGAGAGGTCACGGAAACCCCGTTCAGTCGTCAGGCTAAATTAAAGACGGGGCTATATATATTAAGGGCCCCCGGCAAAAGCCAGGGTGGGGCTTCAAAATAAATGAAAATTGGATGACATAAAGGGATGACGAGATTATCCATAGCGAGACCAATCAGTCAAACAATTATTTAACTGTGACCACTTTCAGCTAAAGGAAAGAAGAACAGAAGCGGTTGTCTGCCCTGTCCGCTATATTTGTGGTGACGATTTTTGTCTTCATCACATTTAGTTTTCAATTGTGCAGTCAGGATTTTGTGGCTCGGTGTTTGTTGTAATTTTTTTTTTTGTTGTTGCTGTTTTCGTATGTGGCTGGCCTTGCGCTGCCCTCTGGATCGTTAGGTTGGCTGCTCCGCTATCATGGCGGTTTCGGGTGGTTTCGATTGACCTGTTAGTGTGTCCAAGGAGGGGGATTTGCTTATCCTAAAAAGGACTAGCAGTTTTTTGCTTTGGGCCGCTAGCAGTGGGTTATGGTGGGATCTGGTGTTGTTTTGTTGATCTTCTTCTACCCTGAATGTCTGGCGCTGCTCTTTCATGGGGATTGGAGTGGTTTGGTGCTGGCGGTGTCGTCTCTGGCATTAGTTTTTGTGGTGACGTCGGCTGCGTTTGGCGTCAGGTTTTGACATTCGGATCGGTTTTTTTGGTGCTGACCTTGGTACGTCGTCTTCTGGCAAGTTTGGCTTGAAGTATTCCAGATCCTCCAGCTCAATGGTGCGTCGAGGCATTTGTAATGTTGCTTCGTCTGTGAATCGCCAACTCAGGGTCGTGAACTCTTCCTTGTCTGGAACTTGTCTTGTCTTTCTGGGAGTCCCCGTTCCCCGGGGTTTGGGTGATTGCATTTTCTGCTTTTTTCCTGCTTTTTTTCTTGCTTTCTCTCTTTCCTCCATCACTCTGTTGGTTGCTTCGAGCTCTTTGCTCAGTCGGGCGTTTTCTTCATTTGCTTTCTGCAACTTTTCCTTTGTCTCTGCAAGGGCTTTCTTAATCGTTGTAACTTCAGTCGCGAGCAATCGTTGGGTTTTTAGATTGTCAGTGTGACACGTGTCTGCAATAGTTGATTAAGCAAATTAGGTTTCTGTTGTTGTTTTTATACCTATAAGTTGCCACAGTCAGACAACAATTTAATTCTACCTTGTATAAGACATAGAAGTGTAACGAGTTGACAACTTGTTGTAACAGACACAATCAATCGAAATGTTAATACAGCCATGAAACACGTTGATTGAGTCATGCCCAAAAGTTGCCACAAATCTGTGGACATTTTAATCACATGATGTATAGGACAAAGGAGTGTAACGAGTTGACAACATGTTGTAACAAACTGACACAGAATCGTGTAAAACGTTGATTCAGCCATGAAACACGTTGACTAAGTAATACCCAAGAGTTGCCACAGTCTGACGACAGCTTTAAACGCATCATGTATAGGACGTAAGAGTGAAAGAGTTAAACAATTTTGTTGTTGCAATTGCCTAAGAAATTGATGCAACCAAGAAGTACGCTTTCAAATTCAGCTGCGACTCGCTGCAGTCTACGGTCGGTGTTCGAAACCGGGTGGCTCCCCTGGTTTACCCAACCTCTAGGAAATCGGTACCAGAGTTGACACTCTGAGGTAAATGGAGGAACGTCGCTGTAGCCACAGAGTTACGTGCGGACGGCGACACAGGGGGACAATTCTTATCAGCTGTCAGTACTGGTGGCAGAGCACTTATGGTTTAAAACCGTGTGCAATGACGCTGGTTCACATTTCCCGATTTTACCTTTACCTTGGCGCTGATTTAATAATACCCAAAAGATGTCACAACCAGACAAACATGAAGTGCCATGACGAAACCAGTGCAATCATTTGACACGACCATACAACAAGACGACTCTCCATTTTGGTTCCCTGGCCACATTGTGGGGCGAAAAGGGGGGGGGGGAGAATAAGCTCATTAAAAGCTAACAAGCATGTCGTAAAACTTGATCAATTAGATTGTTTCATATGACGTCAACGTGCATCTACCAGAGAGGCGAGGAAACAACAGTCTGCCCTTGAATAGGTCAGATCTGTAACGCGGATGTGCACACAATAATCAAAATCCTGGGGGAAAACTGACGTCCTGGAGTGGACAAACAACTAGAACTTTCTGCCAGAGGTTGCAGCTGGTAAACGCTATGAAGAAGAATAAGCTGACAATCATAAAACCATACGCTGAAGATTTCGGTCACCTACACTGAAATGTAGTTAACATAAAGGTATGTATTTGTACCCCACCAGGACATCACACAATCGATAAACACCCGGTGACAATAAGTGCCGCCATGCGGATAAGGATCACCCGTGGAGAGGTCCCAGAAAACCCTTTCAACCGTTTAGGTAATATTTATGGCTAGCTTACATTTATGGCCATGTTATATCCTGGGCCCCCGGCAAAGCCAGGGTGGGACTTCAAAAACAAACAAAAAACAGAAAATTGCATCCCACGCGGGAACGACTTGGAATATATTAACATAAAGCGGAAAGATTCAATAAAGCAGCCAATAAAATTATAGGAAAAATGGCACCAACATTAGAATGTAATCAAGTTAAAATAAATATTAAAAGGCCCCAGCTCAACACAATATTCTTTCCGCTATTCCATCAGTGTCAAACATGGCCATCGTCTTCAGAAGACAGAAGAAACATAGTCATAGAATTATGCCAGGTGAAACAAGGAAAGATCGGCTTAGGAATGATTATATCAGTAAGAGATTCGGCCTAGAACCAATACCGATCTTTATCGGTAGACAACAGATCAAATGGTTTGGCCATGTAACACGACTGAAAGGAGACAGAGCTACAGCGAGCAATGTTAAACACATACATTGGTACCAGGACCAGAGGTGGACAACGCACAACATGGACCACGGAAATGTCAGACACTGAAAAGTACAATATACGAAGCCAACAGAAAGGCCCGTTCTAGAGATCTTTTCCTGCCCTGATTCCATTAGGCATGCCAGGAGTAGAGAAAAGAAGGAAGAAGAAGAAGACATTAACCAGTCGTGTTCAAAATTATGCACATATTTGTTTCGGATAAGCTTAATGAAATTAGTTCTTGTTTTTGATAAGCAGTGTTGCGATTGTACCTGCCAGAAGAGCCAGAGTTGCAGAAGCAGTTGTCGACTGACCCGCATCCCTCTCCGACTGCAAGGCCATTTCTACTTCGGCTTTACAAGATGCCAGGCGACTCAGAAACTCGAAACCTTGGTTGCCGACCTTGGACAGTTCACTCTGAGGAAAGTAATTATATAATATCAGAGGTGTAAATAAACAACCTTTTCATGGTTGGTTTATGTGAATATGGTTTTTACAGGATGAAGTCGCCAATCCCAAGCCCAATCATAACCTTAGTCGCCTCTTACGACTTGCCTGGTATGATGCAGTGTTACTATTCTGTGCTTCCCGTGGGGGTCCTGGTGGCACAAAGTGTGGCGTCATACGCCTATTTGGGAAGTATTGTAGATGAAGAAGGGGACATTGATAGAGATATTGTCAGATCAGTACTGTTGTATATATATATATATATATATATATATATATATATATATATATATATATATATATATATATATATATATATATATATATATATATATATATATATTTTTTTTTTTTTTTTTTTTTTTTTTTTTTTTTTTCAAGTATCCAGAAACCATGAGTTGTAAACCATTTGGCTCGGTACTATGGATGTAGCAACCCTTCGGCCTTGATTCTATTATAGGTACCATTAATCTGGGAGGAATGTGGCTTTTCTGTCTACCCCCGGGAGTGAACCCGGACCACAAGGAGTTCGTCACTCGGCCGCCGCGAAAGTCAGGTTTAACCAACTACGCTAAAGAGCATGTTGTATGGAGCTTAAACATGGAGAACAACTAAGGCAGTTACTAATAAACTGCAAATATTTATCAACTGGAGTCTGCGAAGCTAAGAGGGAATGAAGTGGTATCATAGAATCACTAATAGAGCCTTAGGAGAGAACTAGACAAGAACCAGCGGAACAAGAGGCGAAGAAAAGACGCTGGCGTTGGATAGGACACACGTTGAGAAATTCTGAGAACACTATAACTAGAACGTCATTGCACTGGAACCCACAGGGGTATAGAAATAAAGACATACCAGAATACACACAGAGAAGGGAGCTAGAGGGGCAAGTTAAAAAGATGGAGAGGACACAGGGAGAGCTGCAGGCTATAGCGAAGGATAGATTGACTGGGCGTGAGTTGGTTGAGGGCCTATGCTCCGCTGGGGGTAAGAAGGCAGAAGAATTAACAGAGGAAATAAACAGCTTGCAAACACAAGCATATACATACGCACATATATGTTCATACACAAGCACACGCCTTCACACACATATACACATACACACGTGAGCGCACACACATACTTTTTCATTTCCACACATATTTCACCTGTCTATATATACATTATGAGGCTTCACATATTTCGCTTCATTCAAACCCCCATCGGTTTTTTTTTTTTTTTTTTGGGTATGAATTTTAAATCATTGATAATTTAATGTTCACATCTTGGTCATAACTTATCGTCCACCTATTCTGAACTGCCCTTCAGATGTCTATTCTTAACTGTCTGTCAACTGTATACTCCACCTGTCTCTCACCTGTTAACACTCACCTGCCATCTGTCTGTCACACGACTGCCACCAGTCTGTCACACGCCTGCCACCTGTCTGTCACATGCCTGTCATCTGTCTGTCACATGCCTGTCATCTGTCTGTCACATGCCTGCAACCTGTCTGTCACATGCCTGCCACCAGTCTGTCATATGCCTGCCACTTGTCTGTCACATGCCTGCCACCTGTCTGTCACATGCCTGCCATCTATCTACACTCACCTGCATGTAACTAGTCTCCACACATCTCACTGCCACCTGTCTCCAGGCATTTGTCTCTCACCTGTCACCACTCACCTGCACGTCCCCTGTGTGTGCTCACCTGGATAAGCTTCCAGATGTTGCCCTTCATGCACGGCTCGGAGCGCATGTAGCGGACAATGGTGTCGGCGCACTCGGTCACACAGGGGCTGAACTTGCGGCAGTTGTTGGTGACATCCTTGAAGACGCTGGTGGCGTTGATCATCTTTAGAAACAAGCCGATGCTGGTGCACCCTTCCAGGCTGCTGGGGTCGCATGTGCTGGGCACGCAAGAGTAAGCGTCATTGTCAGAGTTCTTCTTGTGTTACTGGCATATATCTACTGTAGCTGTTTACTCTCTCTCTCTCTCTCTCTCTCTCTCTCTCTCTCTCTCTCTCTCTCTCTCTCTCTCTTTATCTCTCTCTATCTCTCTCTTTTTTCTCTATACCCAACCCCCCCCCCCCCAGTACACACACACACACACACACATAGTGTTGTCAATCTCCCCAACACATAGCTACCATTCTCTTCCACACATAACTGTAACTGTCTCCCACACATAACTGTAACCCTCTCCCACACATAGCTGACATTCTCTTCCACACATTGTGCCACTAGCTCTAACACGTAGCTGTCACTTTCTACTACACATAGCTGTCACTCTTTTCCACACATAGGTGCCACTTTCGTACACACTCAAAAAGCTGCCACTCTTTCCCACACATAGCTTGCTGCCACTCTCTTATATACATAGATAACCCTATCTATCCCATTTCTGACATTCTACCCAACATCGCTGACATTCTCTCACAACCATTGCTGACATTCTACCCAACATCGCTGACATTCTCTCACAACCATTTCTGACATTCTACCCAACATCGCTGACATTCTCTCACAACCATTTCTGACATTCTACCCAACATCGCTGATATTCTCTCACAACCATTTCTGACATTCTACCCAACATCGCTGACATTCTCTCACAACCATTGCTGACATTGTCTTCCTCACAATGAAATCAATATCTTCCACACACTACTGACACTCTCTCTCACATCTAGCTTTACGTATACACTCTCTTGCACACTGCAGACACTCATTTCACCATATTACTGCCTCATTCTCTCCTCTCTCTTTCTCTCTCTCTCTCTCTCTCTCTCTCTATCTCTATCTCTCTCTATCTCTCTCTCTCTCTATCTCTCTCTTTCTCTCATGCATAACTGCCACTCACTCCTACACAAAAACTGGACCTCGTTCCCTGACACACCTGATACACACTTCATTTCCCTCACTTACTTGACACGTTTCCCCCCATACTCACCCTCTTACACACGCCCCCTCCCCCCCCCCCCACACACACACAACTACACACACACATGGTTGATCCACACTCTTTGTCCCGCACCCATTTGACTCTCTCACCCAGACTCTCTTTTACACACTATCTATCTATCTATCTATCTATCTATCTATCTATCTATCTATCTATCTATCTATCTATCTATCTATCTATCTATCTATCTATCTATCTATCTATCTATCTATCTATCTATCTATCTATCTATCTATCTATCTATCTATCTATCTATCTATCTATCTATCTATCTATCTATCTATCTATCTATCTATCTATCTATCTATCTATCTATCTATCTATCTATCTATCTATCTATCTATCTATCTATCTATCTATCTATCTATCTATCTATCTATCTATCTATCTATCTATCTATCTATCTATCTATCTATCTATCTAATCTATCTATCTATCTATCTATCTATCTATCTATCTATCTATCTATCTATCTATCTATCTATCTATCTATCTATCTATCTATCTATCTATCTATCTATCTATCTATCTATCTATCTATCTATCTATCTATCTATCTATCTATCTATCCATCTATCTATCTATCCATCCATCCATCCATCCATCTATCTATCTATCTATCTATCTATCTATCTATCTATCTATCTATCCATCCATCTATCTATCTATCTATCTATCTATCTATCTATCTATCTATCTATCTATCTATCTATCTATCTATCTATCTATCTATCTATCTATCTATCTATCTATCTATCTATCTATCTATCTATCTATCTATCTATCTATCTATCTATCTATCTATCTATCTATCTATCTATCTATCTATCTATCTATCTATCTATCTATCTATCTATCTATCTATCTATCTATCTATCTATCTATCTATCTGTCTGTTTATCTATTTTTACGTCTTTCTGTCGGTCTGTCTGCCTGTCGGTCTGTTGGTCAGTCTGTCTGCCGATCTGTCTGTCTCTTTATTTATCTTTACGTCTATCCGTCTGTCGGTCTGCCTGTCTGTCGGTCTGTCTATTTATCTATATTTATGTCTGTCTGTCTGTCGGTTTGTCTGTCTGTCTTTCTATTTTTCTATCTTTACGTCTGTCTGTCCTTCAGTCTACACTATCTGTCCGTCAGTCTATTTATCTGTATTTTCGCCTGTCTATCAACAATGTCTGTCTGTCCGTCCGTTCGTCTGTTTATCTTAATGTCTGCCAGTCTATCTCTCTATCAATAATATGTCTGTCTGTCTATTTATCGTTCTCATAGACACACACTAGAATAAAGACACATACCTAATGCCGAGTTTGTCCACACAGTACGGGACGGCCATGTTCTTTTTCGGGTAGTAGGTGATAAAACCGAAACACATTTCATCCAGGGTTGCGTCTCCGTAGTAGATGGTCTTGTTCTTACCCACTGTGCTGAACCCACACTGGGTCAGAATGGAATCGCCGGGAAACACCTCCAAGGGAGTGCGGCTGTGGAGACGCCATCGCCGTTAGCAGGAATGTAGTGAGATTGTAGCTAAAGTCAGAGGAATGCAATTCTAGTGGCGGAGTGTTTGCGTTGGCACTTTTTGGATGCTGGGTTATGCAGTTAATATTATTTGTTTTTCCTTAGCGGTACATTCGGGCGGAAAATTCAGGTTGTTCGCCTATTTCTGGACTTGATGACAATTTATTTTTTCAGAACCTGAGGTTTGTGTGCACGTCCGTTTTAATAAATAAGGCTGATTTTAAGGCGGACTGCCGGGTCGACGTTTTTCAGGCAGAGGTACTTCGAAGGAAATAACCCCAAGTAGTCGGCTTTTACGACAACCTTGTTAGGAGGCAGTGGGTCTATTGTTTAGCACCCACATTATTACCCTGCAACCCACACAGAGCTGCAATTCTCATGACAATGTGTTTGTGTGCGCGCTTGTGGTGGCTACCGTATACAGCTAATGCATGTGCAGGCTTTCTGAGACTGCAGTTGGTATTCGTTTTTAGACTGTGATGATCATTCTCTGTGTGTGTGTGTGTGTGTGTGTGTGTGTGTGTTTCTGGCACAGAAACGGAGTAGCTATGGTGTGTAACTTCCGGTCAGAATGGACGCTAGGCACGGGCAGTTTGAAGCCGATGCAAATATTTTGCTTCTGCCAGATCGTGGCCGTTGCATTTTTGCTCCATTTGTAGACTGAAAGGATATAGTTTCGTCACCCAGCATATGAGTTGAATGCATGGCTTGACACTGTGAGCTGTGGATTTTATTTCGAATGATTTTCGACTGCGTCCATCATGGTGTTGTGAATTGTAGATTTAGAAAATGGTGCGATGTCTGTTGTCGCAATATTGGTGATGCCCTTATGTGATTACAATTGATTGCGTGTGCAACTGCTGATCTGTTGGTGACTTCTATTTGTTAGCACTTCGGATGGCTACCGTATGCTTTTAATACGTGCGTATGCTAGACATGCGGAGACAGTAGTCTGTCAATCTTTTCACAAGGGACAGTGATAAACATTCTGTGTCATTTTTGTTGGCACAGGAGCGGAGCAAATATGGGATGACCCGTTCGCTATGAAGCTGAAACTAAGACTACCAGACTACCAGATGGCGTGTGACCTGTCTACCTGTAACTCGAAAGGTGATCAACTAATTAAATAGGTGAGGCACCTTTTTTTTAATGACATCGGTGACGTAACAGGCCACAAGGGTGACCGTGTTCACCAGGACAGTGCCGTTTGTTTCCGCATGCCCTAGTGATAATCCATAAAAATGTCAGTTGTTCTGGTTTTATAAAAAACAAGGGTGCTTTCGTTTTTATTCACCTCAAATAGACAGTCTAACATTTCAGGAGGCGGTAGATAAGCTGCATGCAGTCGTGGGACCTAGGCTGCATGCAGTCGTGGGACCTAGGTTTTACTCTCTCGACGTAGGTGAGTTGGGGTTAGGTTCGGTTCTAGGTTTTTTGAGGTAATTTAAAGCACCCGGTCTTGCCACCCTATGCAATAATGGACTGTCCCCGTGACGTCATCTGAAAACTGAGAGGCAACATTTATACAGTATATAGATCAAGACTATACACAACATTAGTGGAACCGATACAAACAAGACTATACACAACATTAGTGGAACCGATACAAACAAGACTATACACAACATTAGTGGAACCGATACAAACAAGACTTTACACAACATTAGTGGAACCGATACAAACAAGACTATACACAACATTAGTTGAACCGATACAAACAAGACTATACACAACATTAGTGGAACCGATACAAACAAGACTATACACAACATTAGTGGAACCGATACAAACAAGACTATACACAACATTAGTGGAACCGATACAAACAAGACTTTACACAACATTAGTGGAACCGATACAAACAAGACTATACACAACATTAGTGGAACCGATACAAACAAGACTATACACAACATTAGTGTAGCCGATACAAACAAGACTATACACAACATTAGTGGAACCGATACAAACAAGACTATACACAACATTAGTGGAATCGATACAAACAAGACTACACACAACATTAGTGGAACCGATACAAACAAGACTATACACAACATTAGTGGAACCTATACAAACAAGACAAGAGATAAACGTTTTAATATTTATTAATTAGTATGGTTCATAAAATCTATGAGCCGGTATGTTCTCCTCATCTTAAAATGTATTAGTTCCTTAATGATTAATATTAATGATAATACGAATAATAATAATATGAATAATAATAAAAATAACAGCATATTCTTGAATTGTGTGAGGGTGTTTGTTTGTTTGTTTTAGTATCCAGAAGCCATGAGTTGTTAACCCTTAGGCTCGGTATTATGGATATCGCAACCTTTCGGCCTTGATTGTAAATACCGTAAATCTGGGAGAAAATGTGGCTTTCCTGCCTACCCCCGGGATTGAACCCGGACCACAAGGAGTACGTCACCCGGTCTCCGCGAAATCCGGTTTAGCCAATTCCGCTAGAGAGCCGGGCTGTGTGAGGGGGGAAAAGGCAGAGGGTAGTGGGGTTTAACTGACTTGGGATGTCCCGTTTTCAGCTCAAAATATTAATGAGATGTCCGTTTTCACCTCAGCATATTATTGGGATGTCCCGTTTTCAGCTCAAAATATTAATGAGATGTCCGTTTTCACCTCAGCATATTATTGGGATGTCCCGTTTTCAGCTCAAAATATTAATGAGATGTCCGTTTTCACCTCAGCATATTATTGGGATGTCCCGTTTTCAGCTCAAAATATTAATGAGATGTCCGTTTTCACCTCAGCATATTAGTGGGATGTCCCGTTTTCAGCTCAAAATATTAATGAGATGTCCGTTTTCACCTCAGCATATTATTGGGATGTCCCGTTTCAGCCCAAAATATTAATGAGATGTCCGTTTTCACCTCAGCATATTAGTGGGATGTCCCGTTTTCACTGTAAAAGTATGATAGTCTCTCTATCTTAGACATATATTCGAATCGGCCCTCAATGAGTGATGTTGTGAACGTCACTATTACCGTTTTTACTTTTTAACACTCTTCCTGGTACCTATTTTGGGCTAGGTCGATTTAGGAGCCAAGCTCAGCCCTGGAAGACATCCCGGATTTGATTCCAAGACCTTAGGGCTGGCAGGTAATGCTCTAGTCACTAGGTCACCAGCCAGGGCTGGACTGAGAAATAGGCTAACATAATCTACAGGTTAGGGCCTCACATTCTGCAGGGACTCAAAACATTACTATTTCGAAGGGGGTTGGGTATGTTTTCAGTGGTAACTTAGCATTTTTTAGAGAATTATATAAGAGAAATTCTGTGATTTATTAAACATATTCTTTATTGTTTGTTTTAATAAAAATCAAAAGACAATATAATGCCATTATCTATGTATTTAAAAGGCGTAAATATGTTCTATCCACCTTAAAAAAGCTAGTGTAATTTTTAACGGTAGGGGCCTCAGACCTTTATATAGCTAGGGCCTCATCAAGTTTAAATTTGACCCTTTCCCTCACGACTCCCACGTAAGATAAAACGTGCACGTGTGTGTGTGTGTGTGTGTGTGTGTGTGTGTGTGTGTGTGTGTGTGTGTGTGTGTGTGTGTGTGGGTGGGTGCGTGGTATGTGTGAATGTTGATCTAACGGTTTATGTTATATCATCAGTATGTGTTAGTAACCTAATAGTGTGTAGTATATGTTAATATGAGTGAGTGTGACAGTCAACCCCACCTGGACCCTACAAACAATAAACATCCGGTGACACGAACTGCTACCATTCAGATGAGAATAACCAAAGCACAAGTCCCAGATACCCCGTTTAACCGCTAGGTTATGGTGGGTATTATTTGTGAGATTGAAGAAACGAGAACGTCCAAAAGAAACCATGAAGTTAACTTGTAAGAAGGAAGTTATCAGGAGTTAAACAAGTACGAAGTATGACATGCTAGGACCCCTTGGGGATTAATTACAGAAACACAGACTGCTTTGGCATGACAGCCAGAGTTTCTATGAACAGGTGGTAAGTAAAGTAAGTAAAGAACCCCTTTCACGCCTGTAGGCGCATCGGGCATATGGAAAGAGCATCCCATATTTTTACAGACCAATCGACACCAGGTGGGTAATGTGGTCAGTATTACGCCGGCGGCCTTTACTTCCCCAGGACAGCCATCTTGCTAGCAAGTCGGGATTACAGTCAGACCATATGACAGATGACAGTGATACTATATGACAGGATGACAGTGAAACTATATGACGGGATGACAGTGAGACCACATGACAGGATGACAATATACCACAGGACAGGATGACAGTAAGAACATATGACAGGATGACAATGAGACTATAGGACAGGATGACAGTAAGAACATATGACAGGATAAAAATGAGACCATATGACAGGTGACAGTGAGATCATAGGACAGAATGACAATGAAACTATACGACAGGATGACAGTGATACCATATGACAGAATGACAGTGAGATCATAGGACAGAATGACAATGAAACTATACGACAGGATGACAGTGAGACCATATGACAGAATGACAGTGAGATCATAGGACAGAATGACAATGAAACTATACGACAGGATGACAGTGAGACCATATGACAGAATGACAGTGAGATCATATGACAGGATGACAATGATACCATACGACAGGATGACAATGATACCATAGGACAGGATGACAGTAAGAACATATGACAGGATGACAGTGATACCATAGGACAGGATGACCGTAAGTACGTATGAAAGAATGACAACGAGACCATAGGACATGATGACAGTAAGAACATATGACAGGATGACAATGAGATGTTAGAACATGGTGACAGAAAGAACATATGACAGGATGACAATGATACCATAGGACAGGATGACAATGATACCATAGGACAGGATGACAGTAAGAACATATGACAGGATGACAATGATAACATAGGACAGGATAACAGTAAGAACATATGACAGGATGACAATGAGACCATAGGACATGATGACAATGATACCATAGGACAGGATGACAGTAAGAACATATGACAGGATGACAATGATAACATAGGACAGGATGACAGTAAGAACATATGACAGAATGACGGGGAGACTATAGGATAGGATGACAGTAAGAACATATGACAGGATGACAATGAGACCATAGGACATGATAACAGTAAGAACATATGACCAGATGACAGTGAGAACTTACTAGTTCTGGACAGTCGGGCTGTCGTAATTGTAGACTCTGTCGTAAGTTAAGTAGGTCAGGTGCTTGTTCCGTCTCTGGATTTCCATGATCATGTCTTTACCTGTAGAGGTGTCAAACAAGATTGTGAATTTTGCAGACAAGACTGGCAAACACCATCTCCAATGATACACCATCTCCGCTCATACACAGTCTCCACACACACACCATCTTCACTCATACAACATCTTCACTCATACAACATCTTCCCTCATATACCAACTCCACTCATGCGTCATTGCCACTCATAAATCATCTGAACGCATACACCAACCAACTTACGCATAATCTCCATTTGTACACCATTTCCACTTATATATCATCTCCGCTCATGCATCGTCTCCACTCATACACCATTTCTTTACAGGCATAGTTTTCACTCATAAATCATCTCCACTCATTAACCATCCCCACCTACGCATATTCTCCATTTTTACACCATCTACACTCATACACCATCTCCGCTCCTGCATCGTCTCCACTCATATACCATTTCTATTGATGCATAGTTTCCACCCTTACATTATCTCCAATCACACATTGTCTCCACTCATGCACCATCTCTACCCATACACCATCTCTACCCATACACCATTTCCACCTATACACAATCTCTACTCATTCCCTATCTCCACTAATACATCATTATCACCCATACACCATCTCCACCCATACACCCTCTCTACTCATACACCATTTCCACCTATACACCATCTCCACCCATACACCATCTCTACTCATACATCATCTCCACCCATTCACCATCTCCACCCATACACCATCACCACCCATACACCATCTCCACCTATACACCATCTCCACCCATACACCATCTCCACTCATACACTTCCACTTACACATCATTTTCATCTATACACCACCTTCACCCATACACCATCTCCATTCATACACAACTACCGCCACTCCTACACGTCTCCAGCACTCATTCACAACCACCGCCACTCCTACACAACTCATACACAACAACCGCCACTCCTACACCACTCATACACAACCACCGCTACTCCTACATAACGCCAGCCGACCTTACACTGCCACGCTGTAATCCACTCTGTAATCAACCCTGTAATCCACCCACCTGCGTAGTGCATGTGATTCCAAGCGGAGGTGATGTTGATGCCGCCTTTGATCATATTTTTAGTACAGCCGCTGCTACACTTGCTGGTCACAATGACCTTGTCTTGGCCAGGGGGAAGGTAGAAGAGGGCGGAGCCGACCAGGAAAACACCTGCGTCGTAAGTTTTCCTGGGGAGGGAAGACGGCCACAGGTGAAGTTCGGCAAGACATTTAGTGGTGATGAAAGGTCGGTGAAGTCCAGAAGGACATTTGATGGTACAATAGCCTATGAGATGAATATCATCTGCAAAGTTCATCAGCTGTTTCATGGAACAGTATGAGATGAATGTCCTCTGAGAAGTTCATCAGCATTATGTTTGATGGAGCGATATGAGAGTGGGATCAAATATGAAGTTTGTAAAACCATATTGGACGATATGAGATGACCGGCCAGATGCAAAGTTTGCAAGAAATTTCACGGAGAAATATGAGATTAAGTTACGCAGGTGAAGTTTATAAATACATTTTATGGAGAAATATGAGATTGAATGTAAATGATGACGTTCGTCAACATTTGATTGAACTATGAAATGAATTGTAACAGGCGAAGTTCGCCAAGAAATTTGATGAAATAATATATGAAAGGTCAGAGGTGAAGTTCATCAAGAAATGTAATGGAGCAATATGAGATTAAAGGGCGAAGTTCATAAGAAATGTCTTAGAGCAATATGAGATGTCACATTCGAAGTTCACGAACAGTTTCACGGAGCAATATGAAGTGAAGTAATTAAAGAATATAATGCAATGAACGGTCCCTGATAGAATTCATCCACATTTTGAGGGAGTAAAATTAGGTGAAAGATCACAGGCTAGATTGCTTGAGACATTTCATGGAGTGAGTGGAGATAGAAAGCCAGAAGCGAGAATAACCAAAAGTGTGATGAAATGAGAAGAGACGAAATATCACAGAGTGAGAACCTCAGGAAACATGAGCGACTGATATGAGATGTTATGTTATCACAATCGACGTTACTATACATCTGGCATCCCTATATGCGTTAGGTCCTCCGATGCAACAGCCATTCCAAGGTACCTCTGCAACGGTATAAGATTTCTGAATGTAAAACTTGACCAAGGTGCCAAAAGTATGCCTTTCTGAAGACGAAAACAAGGTTGGGCCTATCTGTTCTGTTATTTACTAACAAGTTCAATGAGAAACAGAATATCAAATGATTTGGTCATCTAGTAAGAATGCAGCCAGTACAACTACCAACATGTGCTTCACAAACACAAAAATCAAGAGGTCGCCCTAGTAAAAAATGGATTGATGCATCAAAGAGCTCCTACAACATGGTCTCCAACCTGGGGGCGTGTCTCTAGGAGGGAAAGGGGGGTGTCCTTGGGAGGGAAAGGGGCGTGTCCTTAGGAGGCAAAGGTGGGTGACGATGTTTCATTTGTCAATTTGTACATACAATGATGCGGATTTTCAATTTTGAAAGGTGATGAAAATGAAGAGTGATCTCAAAATGGTCTCTTTTTTTTTTTTGCCTTGTCCAAAAATCAGACCAAAAATAGCAGGTATCATCAAAGCACAATAGTGTTAACCATCACATTGATATTTTGGACACTTAAATTACCAATTTTTGGTGATTTTTTGCTTTGTTTTTTGACACTTTATTTTTATAGATGCTTTTCTCAAAGTTCTTGTTAACAGTGCTTTGGATTTGTAGTTTTGTCTTCCTCTTTTTAATCACATTGTGTTATGTTTGGGGCAGGGGCGGCGTAGTGTTCTTGACACATTCTCAAAAAAGGGGGCGGTGTGTGTGTGTGGGGGGGGGGGGGGTACTTGACAAAGGTTGAGGATCACTGCTACGCCAGGAGAATATGGATTGATGACGTTAAAGAGGGTCTACATTGACATGCAATGACATCCCTGAAGCAGTGACGTAGTAGAAGGCTAGCAGGCAATCCCAAGTGTATTCTGGGAACTATGTAAAACAACAACAACAAACACAATATTGTTTTAATACGAAAAATGTGTTTTAATGTGTGTGTGGCGGAGGTGTGAAAAAAAATAAAGTGGTGGAGGGCGGGGGGGGGGGGGGGGGGTTAACAAGAAACTTTCCGCACGGGGTACTACATGACCTTTCTATGCCACTACCATCAATCACTGGAACGTTAACTGTCCCTCCTCACGGGGCTTCAACTGTCCCTCCTCCTGGAGGCTTAACGACAAAAATTGGAAATTGATGATGATAATGATGATCAGATGATGATGACGACTCACAAGTTGGGAGTGTAGTGAAAGACGAGTCCCGAGGTGTCAGTCAGGTCTGATCGTTTCTCAATGTTGGTCCAATGATACTGGCGACATACAGAAACATACAGTTATAGTTACAAGCTGGTCCATTGATACTGGCGAGAGACATAAATATACAGTTATATTTACAGGGTGGTCCAGTGATACTGGAGACAGACAGAAATACCCAGTCACAGTTACAAGATAGACCAGTGATACTGGAGACAGACAGAAATGTCCAGTCACAGTTTCAAGTTGGATCAGTGATACTGGAGACAGACAGAAATGTCCAGTAACAGTTACAAGTAGGATCAGTGATACTGGAGACAGACAGAAATGTTTAGTTACAGTTACAAGTAGGATCAGTGATACTGGAGACAGACAGAAATGTCCAATTACAGTTACAAGTAGGATCAGTGATACTGGAGACAGACAGAAATGTCCAGTTACAGTTACAAGTATGATCAGTGATACTGGAGACAGAAATGTCCAGTCACAGTTACAAGTAGGATCAGTGATACTGGAGACAGACAGAAATGTCCAGTCACAGTTACAAGTAGGATCAGTGATACTGGAGACAGACAGAAATGTCCAGTTACAGTTACAAATACAAGTTGGTTCAGTGTTACTGCAGAATGAAATGTACTGTTAAAGTTGAGAGCATTAACTTGATTGCCTAGGGTTTTTAAAATATTTAGTTCTGTGCCTTTCCGCTAAAAGCAAAAAAATAACTTGTGAAAATGAAAATTGTTTGATAAGACCACACATGTTGCTGCTCTTACGAAAGATGGCCGAATAATGACCTTAGAGTCGATTGCAACAGTTTAAGGCCTTGTACAGGGATTGCAGCTTGTTTGCATACAGAACAGACAATACAACATTAGAATACAATCAGTGGTAGCAGCTTGCTTGTATACAAACAGACAATACAACATTAGAATACAATCAGTGGTTGTAGCTTAATTGTATACAGAACAGAAAATACAATATTAGAATACAATCAGTGTTTGCAACTTGCTTGCATACAGAATAGATAATACAACATGAGAATACAATCAGTGGTTGCAACTTGCTTGTATACAGAACAGACAATACAACATGAGAATACAATCAGTTGTTGCAACTTGCTTGTATACAGAACAGACACTACAACATGAGAATACAATCAGTGGTTGCAACTTGCTTGTATACAGAACAGACAATACAACATGAGAATACAATCAGTGGTTGCAACTGGCATGTATAAAGAAAAGACAATACAACATGAGAATACAATCAGTGGTTGCAACTTGCTTGTATACAGAACAGACTATACAACATGAGAATACAATCAGTGGTTGCAACTTGCTTGTATACAGAACAGACAATACAACTTTAGAATACAAACAGTGGTTGCAACTTGCTTGAATACAGAACAGACAATACAACTTTAGAATACAAACAGTGGTTGCAACTTGCTTGTATACAGAACAGACAATACAACTTTAGAATACAATCAGAGGTTGCAACTTGCTTGTATACAGAACAGACAATACAACTTTAGAATACAAACAGAGGTTGCAACTTGCTTGTATACAGAACAGACAATACAACTTTAGAATACAATCAGAGGTTGCAACTTGCTTGTATACACAACAGACAATACAACTTTAGAATACAAACAGAGGTTGCAACTTGCTTGTATACACAACAGACAATACAACTTTAGAATACAATCATAGGTTGCAACTTGCTTGTATACAGAACAGACAATACAACTTTAGAATACAATCAGAGGTTGCAACTTGCTTGTATACAGAACAGACAATACAACTTTAGAATACAAACAGAGGTTGCAACTTGCTTGTATACAGAACAGACAATACAACTTTAGAATACAATCAGAGGTTGCAACTTGCTTGTATACACAACAGACAATACAACTTTAGAATACAATCAGTGGTTGCAGCTTGCTTGTATACAGAACAGACAATACAACTTTGGAATACAATCAGTGGTTGCAGCTTGCTTGTATACACAACAGACAATACAACTTTAGAATACAAACAGAGGTTGCAACTTGCTTGTATACACAACAGACAATACAACTTTAGAATACAATCAGAGGTTGCAACTTACTTGTATTGCCATTGTCTTGTAACCTGTCATGCCAATGCGAACTCCACTCTCTGGGTGGTAGCACTCGCCGTCAAGGCCCACTGTCCACACGCTCAGGAAGTCTCGACAAGTGGGCGAGGGCACCATCTCGCACTCAAAGGAACCGATAACTGGCGTGTCGTCTGCGAAACAATGCAACATTGTGTTGTTTTTGGAAAGGCAATTATCGTTGGCAATTTTATACTTGTTACTATGTACAACATAATCTTCGAAAAGTGTTTTACGTTATTACGTGGTACAATATAATCATAGACAATTGTTCTATTCATTTTACAGTATAATAATATATATTGTTCTACTCTGTTACTGTCTGCAAAGTAATCGTAGACAATTGTTCTACTGATTAGAGGGTACTATAAATTCGTAAATAATTGATGTACTTTATTGCTAGGTACAATATATTCATAGACAATTGATCTATTTTGTTACCCGATACTATATGATCGTAAAAAACTTTTTAATTTGCTAGGTGATCCAATATAAACGTAGATAATTGTTCTACTTCATCAAAGGATATAAAATAATCGTAGATAATTAAAGTATATCGTAGACAACTGTATTTAATTAATCAGTACAATATATTATATAAATCCTCGAAATAAAATTACCCTTTTCTCCCCATCTTCTGGTGGGTTGGGTATATAGAGCTAGACTCAATTTAGACCGATCTTTGATGTGATCCGTAGTCCGACAGCTTTGGGGGGGGGGGGGGGGTAAATATTCCTCCGACTGCCTTTACTTCACATGACTTT